>CAMXCT020001154.1:0-174531 GCA_947184155.2 Cladocopium goreaui | reverse complement strand
AGATGTATGCATGTATGTATGTATGTATGTAATGTAATGCAACGTAACGTAATGTAATGTAATGTAATGTATGTATGTATGTAATATATGTATGTATGTATGTACGTAGGTAGGTAGGTAGGTATGTATGTATGTGTGTACTGTATGTAATGTATGTAATGTATGTCATGTATGTAATGCATGACATGCATGTAATGTATGTCATGTATGTATTGTATGTATTGTATGTCATGTATGTCATGTATGTCATGTATGTCATGTATGTCATGTATGTCATGTATGTAATGCATGTAATGCATGGAATGTATGTAATGTAATGTATGTAATGCATGTAATGTATGTAATGTATGTAATGTATGTAATATGTGTAATGTATGTAATGCATGTATGTATTGTATTGTAATGTCATATAATGTATTGTATGTATGTCTGTCTGTATGTCTGTATGTATGTATGTATGTACGTACGTACGTATGTATGTATGTATGTATGTAAGTGTGTATGTATGTATGCATGTAATGTATGTATTTTGTATGTACGTATGTAGGTAGGTAGGTAGGTATGTAGGTATGTAGGTATGTAGGTAGGTATGTAGGTAGGTATGTAGGTAGGTATGTAGGTAGGTATGTAGGTAGGTAGGTAGGTAGGTATGTATGTATGTATGTATGTATGTATGTATGTAATGTATATATGTAGATATGTTTATATATATATATGTAAATATGTATAGGTAAATATGTATATGTATATATATATATACATGTATATGTGTATATATATATGTATATACATATGTGGTAGCAAACCATCAACCATCAACATTTTACAACGTTTCAACTGATGGAATTCGGAAGGGGGGTCGTTTTTCAACGCGCCAGAGCTGTGACTTCGTGTCTAAATTTCATTCGTGCAGCCGCTGCGTTCATTTTGCAACGTGCCATGGTCCTAACTTTCTGTTCCCCCGGTTTCTGGGTTTCTTAGTTTCTGGGTCTCTTGGTTTCTCTGTTTCTTGGTTTCTGGGTCTCTTGGTTTCTCGGTTTCTTGGTTTCTCGGTTTCTTGGCTTCTGCGTTTCTTGGTTTCTGGGTTTCTTGGTTTTTGGATCTCTTGGTTTCTGGGTTTCTTGGTTTCTCGGTTTCTTGGCTTCTGCGTCTCTTTTTTTTTTGGTTTCTTGGTTTCTGGGTCTCTTGGTTTCTGGGTTTCTCGCTTTGTTGCTTTCGGAGTTTGTTGTTTGGGTTTTAAATGTGACCCCTGTAGGTTTCCACAGTGTTTGTCTTGCTTCGTTTCCGGAGGTTCTTCGTTGGGGTTGTTAAGATCCTTAGTTTCTACATTGTGAGCTTTGCAGAACTAACCCTAAATACGCCGGACATGAGTTGTAAATAAATCCTAAAGAAAATCTACATCAACCCAAAACCAATTCTGACAACCTTAAACAAATCCCAGAGCAACCCTAAACCAATCCTAAATCAGACCCAGACCAGCTCTAAACGACCCCAAACTAACCCTGAATAAACCCTAAACCATTCCTAAATCAGACTTAAACCAATCCTAAATAAACAATATACAAATCCTAAATAAGCCTTAAAGCAACCCTAAGTAAATTCTAAACCAATTCAAAATAAACCCTAAATCACCCCCAAATAAACCAGAAACTATCCCTCAATAGATTCTTCACCAACCCTAAATAAACCCTAAAGCGACCTTAAATAAACTGCAAATACACCTTCGACCAACCACAGAAAACTGTAAACCAACCCTAAATACCTGTAAGTAATGAAGGGTTAGTTTTTGTTTTTCTTCCGTTTTGTTTTTTTTTCTGGATTTCTGGTTCCCAGCTTATCTGCTTTTCCCTGCTTCTTTGCTTCCCCCCTTTTCCCTGCTGGCCTGCTTCTCTGCTTTTCTGCGTTTTCCCGCTTTTCTGCTTCTTTGCTTCTTTGATTTTCTGCTTCTCTGCTTTTCTGTTTCTTTGCTTCTCTGCTTATCCTCTTTTCTGCTTTTCCCTGCCTTTCTGCTTTTCCAGCTTCTTTGCTTCTCTGCTTTCTGCTTTTCGCTACTTTTCTGTTTCTCTGCTTTTCCCTGCTTTTCTTTTGTTTCTCATACTGTAAAAAAAACCTAAGAAACATCATATAATATACAGAGACATAACCCCTAAATCAGCCCTAAATTAACCCTAAACAAAACCCAAACAGAGAAAAAACACTAAAGCAACTCTACGTAAACCTTAAGCATTACCTAAATAAATCTGAAACCAATCCTAAATAAACCCTAAACCAACCCTAAATAGATCCTAAGCCAACCCCAAATATATGTTAAACCAAACCTAGATAACCCCCTCACCAACCCGGAATAGATTTTAAACCAGGCCTAAATAAATCCTAAACCAACGCCAAAAAAAATTAAACCAACCCTGAGTAGGTCCTACACCAGCCCTAGACAGATCCTAAACCAAACCGAAATAAAACTTTAAACCAACCCTAAATATACAGATGTTAAAAACAAACAAGCCTAAATAATTTTTACACGAACCCTAAATACATCTTAAACCAGGCCTAAATAGCTCCTACCCAAACAAACCTTAAGCCAACCCTAAATAGGTCCTAAACCAACTCGAGATAGATCCTGAACCAAGCCTAAACCCCAAAATCCTAAATAGATCTTAAGCCAACCCTACATAGATCTTAACACAAGCCTGCAAAAAACCCTAAACCAAAGTACAAATATACCCTAAACCAATTTAACTTGCATCCTAAAGCAACCCTAAATAGATCTTAAGCAAGCCTAAATACACCCTAAAACCAACCCTAAACGAACCCTAAACAACCCTAAATAGATTTTAAACCACGCCTAAATAAATCCCAAAACCAACCCTAAATAGATCCTGAACAAACCCTAGCACTAAAACCACCGCTTAAAGACCTTAAAACCAACCCTAACAGAAACCCTAAACTAACCCTAAAACCAACCCGAAGTGAACCCTAGTTGCAAACGACCATGTTCCATGAACAGTTCGAGCACCAAAATGTTACAAATTCCATGGAAAATGAGAGGTTTGAACTCAAAAATGCTGCAATTACGGTTGAAATTGCACCTTCCAGCTCCAGAATGCTGCAAATAACAAGGAAAATGGACAGAACAGGAACAAACACTTTCACTTTCACTTTCACAGCGTCTCACTGGCCTTGTGGCTAATGCACATTCTTTAATAAAGGAACAAAGCAGAAAAACACATTTCCAAACAATTCCGGACCTATAACTAATTTTGCATAGACTGAATTAACTAAACCCGAAACAAACTAAAACTGATCCGAAATAAATTCCAAACTAACCCTATATAAACCATAAACAATTAAAGCAACCTTGAGAATTAAAATAAATTCGAACCTACCTCAAATAAACCAAAAACCAATCCGAAATAAACTTTAAATCAACCTTAAACAGATTCTAAACAAACCATGACTAAACCCTCAAAACCGTTGAAAACCAGCCTTAAATAAACTTTAAACCAATCTTAAACCAACTCTAATGTCCCTAAAACAAATCTCACTAAACCAGCCCCATCTAAATAAAGCAGAAACCAGCCGTCAATGAACCCTAAACCAATCCTAAATAACCCCCAAACCAATCCTGAAAAAACTCTTAACCAACCGTAGTGAAAACCTTGAAGCAACCCTAAACTGTTTATAAAACCCCTACAAGAACTTTAGGCATTATTCCATATATCCATTCTAAAAATAATTACAAAAGCCAGCCGACAGGCAAGGCTGAGTTGTTGTTTGCGAACGTAGTGAGTATTAGGGGATCTGTGGGGGATTAGGTGGGAAATCTTCCGACCGTAGAAGGACTTTTTCCAGGCCATGTACCAGGTGGCAATTTAGTGACGGTAGGGCTTCGATTCCCCGCTGGTCCACCCCCCGACTGGTATTGGAATGAGATGAGCCATGCTGAACGTCAGCGGCGGAGATGGTCCGCTGGGCTTCGCATTGAAGATGCTTGAGCATTTTTGTCGGATGTGGGTGACGCTTCTGATGGATGAAGCGCTGCGGGTGATATGGCCTGAGGGGAAGAGCCATGCTGAACCTCAACGGCCGATCTGGTCATGGGGCTTCGCGTTGAAGATGCTTGAGCATTTTGTCGGATGTGGGTGAAGCTTCTGATGGATGAAGCGTTGCGGGTGACATGGCCTGAGGGGAAGAGCCATGCTGAACCTCAACGGCTGATCTGGTCAGGTGTGCTTCGCGTTGAATTCTGTCGGATGTGGGTAAAGCTTCTGATGGATGAAGCGTTGCGGGTTGCTGAACCTCAACGGCTGATCTGGTCAGGTGGGCTTCGCGTTGAAGATGCTTGAACATTCTGTCGGATGTGGGTGAAGCTTCTGATGGATGAAGCGTTGCGGGTGATATGGCCTGAGGGGAGGAGCCATGCTGAACCTCAACGGCTGATCTGGTCAGGTGGGCTTCGCGTTGAAGATGCTTGAACATTCTGTCGGATGTGGGTGAAGCTTCTGATCGATGAAGCGTTGCGGGTGATATGGCCTGAGGGGAAGAGCCATGCTGAACCTCATGCTGAACCTCAACGGCTGATCTGGTCAGGTGGGCTTCGCGTTGAATTCTGTCGGATGTGGGTGAAGCTTCTGATGGATGAAGCGTTGCGGGTTGCTGAACCTCAACGGCTGATCTGGTCAGGTGGGCTTCGCGTTGAAGATGCTTGAACATTCTGTCGGATGTGGGTGAAGCTTCTGATGGATGAAGCGTTGCGGGTGATATGGCCTGAGGGGAGGAGCCATGCTGAACCTCAACGGCTGATCTTGTCAGGCGGGCTTCGCGTTGAAGACGCTCGAACATTCTGTCGGATGTGGGTGAAGGTTCTGATGGATGAAGCGTTGCGGGTGATATGGCCTGAGGGGAAGAGCCATGCTGAACCTCAACGGCTGATCTGGTCAGGTGGGCTTCGCGCTGAATGATGGATGAAGCGTTGCGGGTGATATGGCCTGAGGGGAAGAGCCATGCTGAACCTCAACGGCTGATCTGGTCAGGCGGGCTTCGCGCTGAAGATGCTTGAGCATTCTGTCGGATGTGGGTGAAGCTTCTGATGGATGAAGCGTTGCGGGTGATATGGCCTGAGGGGAAGAGCCATGCTGAACCTCAACCGCTGATCTGGTCAGGTGGGCTTCGCGTTGAAGATGCTTGAACATTCTGTCGGATGTGGGTGAAGCTTCTGATGGATGAAGCGTTGCGGGTGATATGGCCTGAGGCCTGAGGGGAAGAGCCATGCTGAACCTCAACGGCTGATCTGGTCAGGTGGGCTTCGCGTTGAATGATGGATGAGGCGTTGCGGGTGATATGGCCTGAGGGGAAGAGCCATGCTGAACTTCAGCGGCTGATCTGGTCAGGTGGGCTTCGCGCTGAAGATGCTTGAGCATTCTGTCGGATGTGGGTGAAGCTTCTGATGGATGAAGCGTTGCGGGTGATATGGCCTGAGGGGAAGAGCCATGCTGAACCTCAACGGCTGATCTGGTCAGGTGGGCTTCGCGTTGAAGATGCTTGAGCATTCTGTCGGATGTGGGTGAAGCTTCTGATGGATGAAGCGTTGCGGGTGATATGGCCTGAGGGGAAGAGCCATGCTGAACCTCAACGGCTGATCTGGTCATCGCTGAAGATTTTTGTCGGATGTGGGTGAAGCTTCTGATGGATGAAGCGTTGCGGGTGATATGGCCTCCTGGTTGGATTCGTGTGAAACTTCTGATGAATGAAGCGCTGCAGGTGATATGGCCTAAGGGGAAGAGCCAT
Organism: Cladocopium goreaui; assembly: GCA_947184155.2. Lineage (NCBI taxonomy): Eukaryota > Dinophyceae > Suessiales > Symbiodiniaceae > Cladocopium > Cladocopium goreaui. Next base: position 168,747 of record CAMXCT020001154.1, on the reverse strand, counting down.
GCTGAACCTCAACGGCTGCTCTGGTCCGGTGGGTTCGCATTGAAGATGCTTGAACACTTTTGTCGGATTTTAAGTGAAATTTCCGATGGATGAAGCGTTGCGGGCGATATGGCCTGAGAGGAACATCCATGCTGAACCTCAACGGCTGATCTAGTCCGGTGGGCTTCGCGTTGAAGATGCTTTTTCATTTTTGTTTTTTTGTTTGGCACTGAAGATGGCTGAACCACATGCGATCCAGTCAGGTTTAGGGTGTAGGGATGCAGATGCGAGGGGGTGAGATACCAACGCGAGTTGCCCTGTGAGCGCCGCGCTAACGTACACCTTGTGCACTCGTTACCCGCGTTGCGTCCCCGGCGTGAGTGCTTTTCAGAATATATGTCAGCCTTGTGCCTTGCGCTAACTTCGCGGTGCTGCGTGTGAGTAACCCGCGAGGTGTCCCCGACGTGTGCGCTGTCGGAATATATGTCAGGTTTGTGTCTGAGACACTTCTGAGTTACCTGACTTTATTTGATGTTTGATGTTTTTGAAACAAACCAAACAACAAACAAAACACTTCACTTGAGACTTGGTTTGAATTTTATTTTCGGACTTTTCCATCTCAAGGGTGGGTGAGGTGGGATGCCTGCTGAATTTGCAGGGTATTTTGATTTCAGATGGCTCATGGTCGGTGCGGTGCATCGTGGTAAACCTGGTTGGAGTTCACCGGTACAACTGGCCCCTGTCATCAAGCCATCATTTCCGATTTGCACCATTTGCATCGCCACTTTTTTTTGGACTGATTTTCATTTGGCTGGTGACATTGGATTGGCGTACATGGTTTTACCTTTTGACAAACACAGGGCACACGACCAAACTGTCTTTTTCTGCATCTATCATACCATCTGGCATTCAGGGCATACATTCCACATTTCGGCATTTTTGACATCAGTTGATCAGCTCAACGTGGCTTGGACAAACTGCAGTTTGTATCGTGCGTGTATCTGTATATGCCATTAAGATGCCATGGGAAACTGGATTGGGACAGGCATTGTTTGGCAGGCCTAGCACTGGCCCTAGGTTTCTTGTGCCAATGCTTGGCGGGTACAAAGAGTTTTTTTCACCCGGCACCGCTGACAGTAGTGTGACAATGGAGCAGTGGACTCGGCAGCTCCCATTTCAGAGCAAACGATTGCATTATCCTTTTTAGTCTTGCTGACAGTCAACTGGGCCGGTCACTTTTGAGCAAGGGTGGCACTCTGGTCGAAGCAGCTGAGACAGTCAGGTCGTTTGAGGATTGCTTTGCAGGCAAATCGACTGGAACCTTGGTGAAGAGCTCACATGATTTTTATCGTTTTGCATTGTGTTAGCTTGAGAACAACCGCTCCAACCCTTTGCAACCGACTGCTAGTGATTTGTATGGCTATCTCAACTTTCTGGCAGACTCAGGAAGAGCACCAACGTCGGGTGAATCTTTTCTCAAGTCATGGGCCTTCATGCAGCATGTGGTTGGTGCTGGACAGCCTGGTGCTGGCACTTTGCTATCAGGGCGGGTGGCTGGCGCGGCAAAGGCAATGTTTCTCTGCAAGAGGCCACTGAAGCAAGCGCCGCTGCTCACAACTGACATCATTTGGGCATTAGAGAATCTTCTTTTTGCTGGAGGTGTGGACAACAAACTCAAGGCAATCATTGGTTTCATGCTGTTTTGCCTTTACTCATCTTCGAGGTTTGGTGATGCATGACGTCGAGGAGGCACCCAAATGCAGTTGTCACTCTCTGAAATGCACTGCCATATCATGGGTCACTAAAGCTGGAGTCATGTCCGTCCACGAGAAGAAGACCACGGGCCTTGGGAATGTCTCAGAATAGGGGCGCCCCAAATTTGGGTGCCCCAAGCCTTCTTCTTCAAAGGATGAACATAGAGCTCGGGGGTCCAAATTTGAGACGTTCCCAGTTTGAACAGCCAACCCTAAAACATTCATGTGACGGGAAAGAGTATATCCTGACTTTGATTGATGCCAGACAACCTAAGCCTTGAGGTGTGGGTATGTCTTTATTTGCGATTGGTTGACCAATTCAAGTGTGTGCATGTTGTGCTTGAGGCTCCAAGCCACCCACTGGCTGGGAACAACAACAATCACTTCAAGATGTTGCACACGTGCATCAAGACGAAACTGAATCGGATGTGGCCAACGGTTTCTTTTTTGGAAATCCTTTACGTGCATTACTTGACACGAACACAGGTTTCATTTCGAAAGGTTTCCAATGTGGTGACGATTTGGCTTTTCCACCAATCCCTCGTCTGCATTTCAGCGATGTCAGGGCTAGAGCCAAAGGCAAGTTTCAATGAGCGAGCCCTGGAGATCGGTGCCACCGAAGCCCTTGTCACGTCCTTAACAGGCGCAGGTATTGACTGCTTTGGCAAGCTTGCATTTGCAGTTCAGCAAACCCGCATTCGGGTGATGGTTCACCTTTGCGAGAAGCTGTGACAGCGCTTCTTGGTGCCGAGCCCTCAGTAGCTGAAATGATGGTGCTTCGAAGGCTATGGTTCGAGGCTAGTGGTTTCGCACTTGCAGATTTGAAGTCCAAAACTGACAAGACTCCAGGTGAGGGAGTGAAGTCCATGCCACTAGCGGAAGGGGAATGGGAACATAGAAATTCGATGGGTGACTCTGACCTCACAAAACACTGGCACCGACGAAAACAAACAAGAAACAAAGTTCAATGTCTTTTTCAAACCTGCTATTACCCTTACTTCATCTATTGATAGTATCTGTTTGAGGAATGGCACTCGTAACAACAGTTTGGCTGCACGCTACATCATGCTCATTTGGATTTGAAGAACCACTTCAAAAACGAATGTTTCCATTCAATTCTTTTAATGAATCTGCCAACATACAGTAGCTCTGCAGGATAAGATACAGAATGACGCACAGAAAATGAACCTAACTTCAATTTCCACCCTTACTTCATCTATTGATAAATTCAATCTGATGAATAGTAGCAGCAACTGCTTCTTGAGTGCAGGCTAGATCATATATGTTTGGATCTTGACGACAATTTATACAAGAATTAAAAATTCCCATGGCAGCAAACACACCATTATCTTTAGATAGCTCAGTCATCGCATAGGTGACCTGACCTGACTAGTCAGCGGCATGACGGCTCTCGCTCTCTCTCTCTCTCTCTCTCTCACTCTCTCACTCTCTCACTCTCTCACTCTCTCACTCTCTCACTCTCTCACTCTCTCACTCTCTCACTCTCTCACTCTCTCGCTCTCTCGCTCTCACGCTCTCACGCTCTCACGCCGCTCTCACGCCGCTCTCACGCCGCTCTCACGCCGCTCTCACGCCGCTCTCACGCCGCTCTCACGCCGCCTCTCACGCCGTCCACGCCGCTCTCAGCCGCTTCTCACGCCGCTACCAAGCCGCTCCACGAACGCTCTCACGCCCGCGTCTACGACCGAGAGAAAGCAGAGGAGCAAGCAGCGATAGCAGCAGCGAGAGAAAGAACGGCAGCGCACGAAGAGTGAACGCGACTCGCACGCGCGAGCGCGCCGCTCTCGCGCCGCTCTCACGCCGCTCTCACGCCGCTCTCACGCCGCTCTCGCGCCGCTCTCGCGCCGCTCTCACGCCGCTCTCACGCCGCTCTCACGCCTCTCACGCCGCTCTCGCTCTCTCACTCTCTCTCACTCTCTCACTCTCACGCTTTCACGCTCTCACGCTCTCACGCTCTCACGCTCTCACGCTCTCACGCTCTCACACTCTCACACTCTTACACTCTCACATTCTCACATTCTCACATTCTCACATTCTCACATTCTCACATTCTCACATTCTCACATTCTCACATTCTCACATTCTCACATTCTCACATTCTCACACTCTCACTCACTCTCACTCTCTCTCTCTGCCTCTTTTTCTTCAAATTATTGAAATGAGCCTGCTGACAAGGCTCTGTAAGACAAAGATGACAAACAGCAGGGCAAGTATCCTATGTCTTCAGTTGCACCATTCCCACCATCCTTTCCATTTAGATTGTGAAATGTACTTTCATACATCCCTATGAATCCTGCAGCAGTATCTTCAATGAATTGGTGCAATTGCAAATAGCTCTATGTCTATACACGATATGTGTTGAACTGGTACCCATGAAAAAATGTGAAGAAACCACCATATCACCATACCATATCAGTTGGTTCTAGCAACAGAAGTTCTCCATCACCTCTATCGTTTGAGGAAGCAGTCTTCTTGAAAATATGCGTGATCTCAAGAAGAATGCAGGGTTGCTTTCAACAGATGCAATATTCCTCGGAAACATAACGTTTCCTAATATGTAGCACAAGTAGCACTTCTTCGAAAAAGTGCAGTTTTCTCTCCGAAGAATCACAATTCCGGGGCGCAGTATTTCTTGACAGAGAGAGTAGCCTCCTTTGTTTTGACTTGTCATGCCCCGTCACATGGACGCGGGGCGTCAAAGTGAAGTGCTAGCGTGTATCCGGTTGGCTTTAGTAAAGTGATCTTGGGTGACCTGGTATGTTTGAAATTAGATTTCAATCCTGACCAAAGCTGGCGATTTGCCTTGTACTCATGACAGCGGATATGCTATAGAGAATGTCTAGACATCTACATCTACATAGATACTCCAGTTCTGTGCGGGATACCTAACTGCTCAGCTCCCTTTTCTACTCCGAGTGGAGGAGCTGGTGAGAAGAGTAAAGCAAGGACAGCGTAGTTCTGACGTCTCTTGTCGCGTCGATGGTCACTGCTGGTGCGACTTGTTGATGGGTTTGTCCTTGGAAAATGGGGTTTAAACATCTTTCAACCACCAATTCATGGGAGGTTTTTGCGTCCAAAAATAGGGATAGAAAACTGTCGGATTTGGACATGGCTTTGACCAAAAATGGTGTGTAGCTGTCAAATTTGATGGGGGCACTCAATGGAACAAGCATGTGTCTTGGGATATTTGAGTATCGTCCCACAAGATCCCTTTCAAGACTATGTTTTTGTTGCGGTTGGTTTTAAGCCATGATTCATGTGGACTTTAAACATCCCTCACTTATGGATAGTGGTTGGTGGCGTGGTGCCCCTTTCTTGGCCGTTTGGTGATATTTATGTTGATTTTGTTTGGTGGCAAATTTGGATGACGAGAATTGGGACTTTCTCTTTGCTCAATGTCCATATTATCGTGTATGTATACAATGGCGGACGTAACTGTATATCATAACATCATGACATAATAATACCGTAATACCATAATATATATATATATATTATTTATTTATTTATTTATTTATATACACATATATATATAAATATAAATATATATCTACATCTATTTTGAAGGCATGGGCACGTATACAATATATACATATTTTCACGTGGAAAAATTGATGGTGCCAAGGCCTTCAAGTCCCAGTGGTGGAGATATTGCGACACCTTTGGTGGAAATGTGCGGGATCCAGGCGCACATTGGCGGAGCGCTGGGGCTCCGGGGTTGGTCCGCCTGGGTTGGTAAATACAAAGGTGGCGTTGTGGCGTTGTGGTGAGGCAAAGATGTTTCCGTTTCTTTTGCCAGATTTTCTGATTACGAAAGCAAGCCGACAGGCAAGGCTAGTTGTTTGCGAACGTAGTGAGTATTAGGTGGTCTGGGGGGGTAGCTGTGGCAATTGCTGGAGGTCGATTTTCAATTTGATTAAGTGGGAAATCTGCCATGTACCAGGTGAAAATTAAGTGACGGTAGGGCTTCGGTTCCCCCCTGGTCCACCCCCCGATTGGCAAACCGTGGGGCTGGGCAAGAAGGGTTTTGGCATGAGATGAACCATGCTTGAACGTAAGCGGCGGAGATGGTCCGGTGGGCTTCGCACTGAAGATGCTTGAGCATTCTGTCGGATTTGGGTGAAGCTTCTGCTGGATGAAGTGCTGCGAGTGATATGTCTTGAGTCAAGGAGCCATGCTGAACCTCAGCGGCTGATCTGGTCCGGTGGGCTTCGCATTGAAGGCCTGAGGGAAAGAGCCATGCTGAACCTCAACGGCTGATCTCGTCCGGTGGGCTTCGCATTGAAGATGCTTGAACATTTTTGTTGGATTTGGGTGAAGCTTCTGATGGATGAAGCGCTACGGGTGATATGGCCTGAGGGGAGGAGCCATGCTGAACCTCAACGGCTGATCTGGTCAGGTGGGCTTCGCGTTGAAGATGCTTGACATTTTTGTCGGATTTGGGTGCAGCTTCTGATGTATGAAGCGTTCTGGGTGATATGGCCTGAGGGGAAGAGCCATGCTGAACCTCAACGGCTGATCAGGTCTGGGACTTCGCACTGACGGCCTAAGGGGACGAACCATGCTGAACCTCAACGGCTGATCTGGTCCGGTGGGTTCGCATTGAAGATGCTTGAACGCTTTTGTCGGATTTTTGTGAAGCTTCTGATGGATGAAGCGCTGCGGGTGATATGGCCTGAGAGGAACAGCCATGCTGAACTTCAACAGCTGATCTGGTCCAGTGGGCTTCGCATTGAAGGCCTGAGGGGAAGAGCCGTGCTGAACCTCAACGGCTGATCTGGTCCGGTGGGCTTCGCATTGAAGATGCTTGAACGTTTTTGTCGGATTAGGGTGGTGCTTCCATGGATGAAGCGCTGCGGGTAATATGGCCTGATGGGAAGAGCGATGCTGGATCTCAACGGCTGATCTGGTCCGGTGGGCTTCGCATTGAAGATGCTTGAACGTTTTTGTCGGATTTGGGTGAAGCTTCTGATGGATGAAGCGCTGCGGGCGATATGGCTTGAGGGGAAGAGCCATGCTGAACCTCAACGGGTGATCTAGTCCGGTGGGCTTCGCATTGCAGATGCTTTATCATTTTTTTTTGGTTTGGCACTGAAGATGGCGAAACCACATGCGATCCAGTCAGGTTTAGGATGTAGCGATGCAGGTGCGAGGGGGTGAGAGACCAACTCGAGTTGCTTTCCGCATGCGAGGTACATTGTCCTACACATGTTTTTTTTTGCGACAGGTTGGTGGTAGTATTTACCTGTTATCAGTATCGGGAACATCAATGACCAAAGATTCCATGGGTTTTCACTGCTGAAGTGAAGTCAGCCAAGTCAGCCATTGCAGGTCGCCATCAAGCAAGATTCATTGAGAACTTCCTGGCCCACTCCATGAATGGTACAATCACCAGCCTTTATGCTTCAAGTCCTGAAACCCAGTTATTTGTCTGGTCGCTGGGGGATTTTTCACTTCACGTTCATCAGGCTTGGAAACGTGGCTTCATTGGCATGCCCGTGTGAGCAGTGGCCGCACGACGCCTCTGTTGGTTGATGATTCAACCAGGGTCGCACACACATATATTTATATTACATCCGGTATACATATATATATATATACATACACAATTACATTCATACATACATACATGCATACATACATACATACATACATACAAACGAACAAACAAACAAACATACATACGTACTTATTTGCTTCTTTCCTTCCTTCCGTACTTCCTTCCTTCCTTCCTTCCTTCCTTCCTTACATACTTACTTACTTAACTTTACTTAACTTAACTTAACTTAACTTTACTTAACCATACTTAACCTTACTTAACCTTACTTACTTACTTTCTTACTTTCTTACTTTCTTACTTACTTTACTTACTTTACTTACTTTACTTACTTTACTTACTTTACTGACTTTACTTACTTTACTTACTTTACGTACTGTACTAACTTTACTTACTTTACTTACTGTACTAACTTTACTTACTGTACTAACTTTACTTACTTTACTTTGTTTACTTTGTTTATTTACTTTACTTACTTACTTTACTTGCTTTACTTGCTTTATTTGCTTTACTTACTTTACTTACTTTACTTACTTTACTTACTTTACTTTCTTACTTACTTACTTACTTGCTTACTTACTTACTTACTCACTGACTTACTGACTGACTGGCTGACTGACTGACTGACTTACTGACTTACCGACTTACTAACTGACTGACTGATTTACTTAGTTGCTTACTGACTGACTGACTTACTGACCCAATTACTTTCTTACATTCTTACTTTCTTACTTTCTTTCTTACTTACTTTACTTACTTTACTTACTTTACTTACTTTACTGACCATACTTACCTTACTTACTTTACTTACCTTACTTACTTACACCTTACTTACTTGCTTACTTACTTACTTACTTACATACTTGCTTACTTACTTACTTACGTACGTACTTACTTACTTACTTACCTACTTACGTACTTACCTACTTACCTACTTACCTACTTACATACTTACCTACTTACCTACTTACCTACTTACCTACTTACCTACTTACCTACTTACTTACTTACTTACTTACTCACTAAATTACTCACTTACGTACAAACTAACTAACTAACTTACTTTCTTACTTTCTTACTTTCTTACTTTACTTACTTCACTTACTTTACTGACTTTACTTACTTTACTTACTTTACTTACTTTACTGACTTTACTTACTTTACTTACTTTACGTACTGTACTAACTTTACTTACTTTACTTACTGTACTAACTTTACTTACTGTACTAACTTTACTTACTTACTTTACTTGCTTTACTTGCTTTACTTGCTTTACTTGCTTTACTTACTTTACTTACTTTACTTTCTTTCTTTCTTACTTATTTACTTACTTACTTACTCACTGACTTACTGACTGACTGACTGGCTGACTGAATGACTGACTTACTGACTTACTGACTTACTGACTGATTTACTTACTTACTTACTTACTTACTGATTGACTGACTGACTGACTGACTGACTTACTGACCCACTTACTTTCTTACTTTCTTACTTTCTTACTTACTTTACTTACTTACTTACTTTACTTTATTTTACTTTACTTTACTTTACTTCCTTTACTTTACTTTACTTTACTTTACTTTACTTTACTTACTTATTTACCTTACTTACTTACTTACTTGCTTGCTTACTTACTTACTTACTTACTTTCTTTCTTACTTACTTACTTACTTGCTTACTTACTTACTTACTTACTTACTTACTACCTTACTACCTTACTAACCTTACTAACCTTATTCACCTTACTTACCTTACTGACGTTACTTACGTTACTAACCTTACTAACCTTACTAACCTTACTAACCTTACTAACCTTACTAACCTTACTAACCTTACTAACCTTACTAACCTTACTAACCTTACTAACCTTACTTACCTTACTTGCCTTACTTGCCTTACTTGCCTTACTTGCCTTACTTACCTTACTTACCTTACTTACCTTACTTACCTTACTTGCCTTACTTGCCTTACTTACCTTACTTATCTTACTTGCCTTGCTTGCCTTGCTTGTCTTGCTTGCCTTGCTTGCCTTACTTGCCTTACTTGCCTTACTTGCCTTACTTGCCTTACTTCCCTTACTTGCCTTACTTGCCTTACTTGCCTTACTTGCCTTACTTGCCTTACTTGCCTTACTTGCCTTACTTGCCTTACTTGCCTTACTTGCCTTACTTGCCTTACTTGCCTTACTTGCCTTACTTACCCCTTACTTACCTTACTTACCTTACTTACCTTACTTACCTTACTTACCTTACTTACCTTACTTACCTTACTTACCTTACTTACCTTATTTACCTTACTTACCTTACTTACCTTACTTACCGTACTTACCTTACTTACCTTACTTGCCTTACTTACCTACCTAACCTACCTACCTACCTACCTACCTACTTGCTTACTTACTTACTTACTTACTTACTTACTTACTTACTTAACTACCTTACCTTACTTACCTTACTTGCTTGCTTGCTTGCTTGCTTACTTACTTACTTACTTACTTTTTTACTTACTTACTTACTTACTTACTTACTTTCTTACTTACTTACTTACGTACTTATATATATATATATATTCATTTAAACATATATATATATTTATTTAAACATATATATATATATATATTTACACAGATACATTCAGGAGTATCACAATCCACTCTGGGAGTTTTGAGCCGACCAGTATTATTGACTGATGAAACGTGGTTTCCGTAAACTTGACTGAGGTACAGCCGGCAATGCGCGATCGGCCCAGTGGATCTCACTGTAACGCGATCGCGGAAACGTCACAATCTGGACAGACATCAGGAAGCACATTTTTTCTTTCAATCGCTCCTGATGGGAAGCCTTTGTAGCTGACAGAAGGTACGCAGTTCAGGAATTGTTCAGGGAAGCTGGAGTGATTTTTTTTGTTTTCAAATTTCAGAGTTCTTTTCTTGTAGCCTTGCATCCTGATCACCGACGTGTTTTGGATTCCAGCAAATCTTCCTGGAAATTCAATGGATCCCAGTGGCAGAGATGGCGACTACCAACCCAGGCAGAGCTGGTAATTCCCCGGCCCTGCAGTGAATCAGGGAGCTCGGTTTTCGCGACCAGTGTGAGGATTTCACAAACCTTGACCCAAGTTGGTCAATCGGTCAATTATCCTTGTTCAGGGGTGGGTCCCTTTCATTCCACTTGGTTTCCCTGAAAATCTGGCAAACACCGAGTGATCTATGGATCAGCCTGGATCAGCCGTTCACACGGGTGGCAGGCCGCCCAGAAATCTGTCTACTTGGGACAAGTCCAAACAGATCGGTTCGCACTGTTTTAGAACGGTGAACTGATGAACCGATACCACCTTCATGTAACCCTCATTGGGGCTGCATGCCATGGTGATGTGGTGGTTTTGGTAAAATTTCAAGGTACGCGACCCGCAATTCCAACAGATTCTCTCATCATTTTCATCATTTTTCTAATTTTATTTAGATTATCATTTTGGGGGGCCATTCCCAGTAGACCCAGATTGCACCCAGAATTTCAACCAAACCACTGCAGAATCCGAAAGCAAAAAACTCAAAGCGAGGACCTGAGAGTTTTTGCCATGTCGATCGGCATCTTTTGCTCGAGGCAAAACTGATGTTTTGGGGGGGAGCTACGCCATGCTACGCCACTAGCAGGGTAACTGGCAGGGCGATAAAAAGTGGAAAAAAAGACTTCCGTTTTGGCTTGAGATGATCCGCCTTGTTATGTGTGCGAGTTAAGTGGCTCTTGAGTTTTCCGGCATCACTCATCAGGAAGAAACCGGTTCTTGACTTTGTGCACTTATCTCAGTACACAGCCGAGCACTTTCAAGTCTTTATTATACAAGTGGAAGCTGAACGATGATCACCGGCCAGAGGAAGACAATTTGTGTCTCCGAGACAGTCGAAAGGTCATGTTCTGTTCCTGGCTGAAGCCATTGCAACGTCTGAAAATGGGTTGGGCCTCTCAGTTATAGCCATCAAATGAAAATACGAATAAGGTGGGGATATGTTATGGGCTATTCAAAAAAAACCTATGACCTATGATTTGAGTTGGACATACCCCGCCACGGGCCAATTTCAATGGGAAAAAAACATGATTCACAATCAAATTTAGATAGTGGGGATAGTCCATTTTCACGCAAACCCACTTATCTACAAACCAACTAACATAATCATGACTTGCGATTTTGCAACAAGCAAAAAATAGCAATGAGCTTCATTCCAGGTGCTCAGTGCTCCATCCTAAATTCATGAACAACGCCCAGTTCATGCTTGTGACACTCAAAGTCCCGGGTACTTGGCAGCTGAGGTTTCGATCGTTGCAAATCGACCTGTTGGAATCACCAACCTACCAGTACATCCAGGTACCACCGGGAAACCGGTGGTTAACCTGTCCATGAAATTCCATTGACCCATCTGACCGTTGGTCTTGGCGGGCGTCAGATGCTGTACCCGAGACCTGGGAACTGCTCGAAGCACAGGTCATTGATGGTCATTGCACGAAATCGCAGCTGGACCGCCGTGAAATGTTCAGTCGACGTCTGGTGCACTTTGATGGATATTTGATGGATATTTGATGGATATTCATTCCTTGCTGTTGTTTTACAGGGGCATTTCGGAAGCTCGTGAGTGCTTCAGAAATCTCCAAGACTCCACCGGGGCATGGGTCAACCCTAAAAGCCTCCAGAGTTTAAAGATGTGATATTTTGAGGCAACAATAGCTGAGATGACCTGTGTTGACCCGTGCCCCCGATGGTGAAAAGAACAACGGTGTTTGGGTGTGTTTGAAAGGTCATATATATATATTATTTATTATATTGTATTTAGCTGCTTAAACTGCCAGACTCGGCCAGCAGTAGGTCGGAGAAGTCGCCGGATCCCTGCTCGAGGGAGATGACCCGGTGAGAAGCGTTGGGGAAGTATAGCGGCGCGGTGGGGAAGTATCGATACAACTTTGGTGGGTGGTGTGACCAAAAGCCCCATGGCATGGTACTAACTTTCCATGGCACGCAGTTGGTTGTGAAAAGCCGAAAATGGACCAAAGTTGTGGCCAGACCTAAAGGCCCACGACAACTCAGCCGAAAAAGGATAAAAGAAGTGGTTCCGCACTGCACAGCTTGCAGGTCGTTGCAAAAGCTCAAGGATCATCGCTCTCATGATAGAACAAGAAATGTCGATTGTTTACCCACCAAAAAATATCTCACCTAGCACCTGTGGATGATTTTCCAGTTTTAAAAGATCAGGATTCGCCATATGTACAGTATATAATAGTATAATAGTATAATTGTATATAATATATACTATTAATATATATATAATGTATACCTTGAAATTTATCAACTTTCCATTCTTGACAACCAAAGGAAATCGTGGTATGAAAATGCGACAAGTAATGGCTGGTCGACTGCGTCCGTGTGTTCAGCATGGCAGTTGGCGCGGTGTCGAGTCTCGCCTGCGTGCAGAGAGGTCACCCAGGTTGGTGATCACCGGGGGCAGGATGCGGGTAGACTCTAAGAGTTTCCGCCCAATTTTCGGGAGAAACAGACGTGTTTGGCGAATCGTTTGGTTTTTCGGCAGGTCCTCCCGGTCAAACATCATCAATGATCGATCCAGGCAATGGGTGGGTGATGGTTGCCACCCGCATCGCCAGGAGGGCTACCTGGACATGAGTCGCATCGATGGTGAGGAGTGAATTTCTGTGACTTGACCCCCAAAAAATCTGCGAAACGTCATACGAACGATGGCCAAACGTTGGACAGCATGTTGGAGGATGGTCCTACCACAATTCGTCAGGATTTACCCTCTGGTAAACTAACATAGCTATTGAAAATGGCCATTTATAGTGGATTTTCCCATTCAAAAGTGTGATTTTCCATAGCTATGTCAGCCATTACCAGAGGGTAACAAAAAGCCGATGACAAGGATTCACATTAGATGAGAACATCCCAGCATCCCATGTTGGCACTGCCATGAGCCAAGAGGTCCCAGTGGTCGGAGGGTCTCTTGTTGTAATCATTCCATTTCTGTGGGGATGGGTCAAAACCAATAGTACCCCTTAAATGTTCACATCAAAATAGCTGGTATTTATGGATGTGAATAACCCACTAAAAATGGTATGTATAGGTATTGACCCATAGCCATGTGGGACTAAAGTTTCCATTTCTTAGTTCTGCACGGACACGATCGGACACGATGCTTTGTGCTACCCTTGGGGAAGCATGGCAATGGAACATCCCAAGATTTCAATGTATTGGATCATCATCTATAGGCGGGTTATTTTCCATGGCCAGGTTAGATTCTTTTTACTGGAAGGCAATCCCATTCTCATCTCATTGATCAAAGGTGTTAAGGTGTTAGCATGAGCTGTAGCAGCCTCTACTGGAGACTATTCCCCAGAAATGATGCTTTCTGTTAATACAGAAAGCGCTCCGAAATCGGCAAAGCTTCGTTCTGACTTGGGAGAAATATGGAGAAATTGTAACAAAATAAGTCCAGTATCCTAAAACTAACTTGCAACTGGAAAATCCGGCATTTTTGCTTGGTTTTTCCTAGCTTTTCGCTTCTTTTTCTTGGCTGTTTTCCACTACAAAAAGGTTCGTTTCTCTGGTACCACTGGCCAGTGGTACATCCCAGAGGTTCTTTTCTCGTTCAACGGCTGGATTAGGAGCTCTCGCCGGAAGAGTTGGCGCAAGTGGCACATAAGCCGGAGCTCTTGGAAGGTTAATCATTCGGTTCATAGGCCTGGTGAAAATGATGACTTGGGTAATTCCCAATACCATCTGCACCATCCCGCAGTCATCACCGTTTTTACAGGTTTGGACACCATTCCCAGTCATGGGTGGTAAGAATGGCATTGTGAAAACCCCACGTTAGTGGCTTATTATCCCCACTAAAGCCAGCCAGTTGTTGGTGACCCATTGCGTAGGCAGTGCATGGGATGAATTTTCTGAAGGATTCCAGGAGAATTTCGAACAGATTTTTCACAAAATGCACGTGGGATGCCTCCATTTGAAGAAAACACAAAAGTGTTTCTAGAATGGAGATCCATAGGCAAGCCGCATTACTTTCCAATGCTTTTTTGGAGCTGTGTATAGAGACACCCAGCTGCCATGATCGTTGTCAGACGCGAGAGCCAGGGGTTACAGTGCCTTTGGGGGACCCCGAAAAAGGCTGGTGCAAGATGCTTATTTTAGGACGAGGAACGCTATTGATGTAGGGTCCAGCCCTTCAGGTTGAGAAACTGACTCTTGGTTGTTTTGCAATTCATTCTTGTCGGTCAAAACAGCTCCAATCATCATCAATATTGTTGTCGACCCACTTGCTTCTTTTTTCCCTCCCGTTGTTGAGATCCCACATGGATTGGTAAACATCTGGTTTAAAAGTTTTTTTTTGGCACACATTTGTTACGTTTGTTACATCTTGCTTTTTGGTGACTTGATCGTGGTAGAACACCTGAGGGTCTTCGTCAAACTGTCTAATTTATTTTCAATCACTGACTGTCACTGACTCTCAAAACACTTATCAAGTCTTCTGCAAAAGTCTTAGTCAAAGATCCTCCGCAGGCCCAAGTGCTGATCAAAGATCTGCCGGGTTTTGATCAACAATCCGATCCTGTTGTTTCCGCATGTTTATGCTCCAATCAACGACTGAGGTTGGTGAGATCATTTTTTTTCCCCTTCCGTTCCTTAAACCAAACCGAAGGTGGTCCCTTCGGTGGAAGTGGGATGAAGAGCCCAAGTGACTTTCATATGTTTTCATATACAACCCAGTATTTTTGGGGATCATGTCATCATAGAATCATATACATATATAATCCATGAACTGCTCACCTCCATTTTCAGCAAGCATCATTGGAGGACCGTTCCAATGTATATATGTGAACATGGTATATATATATATGTATGTGTATATGTATATGTATATATATATACATATTTGACACATACCCACCATTAATAAGCCACCAGAAACTTCAAAAGCGTGTCCTACTGTTACCGAGTCCCCAATTCACAGCTATGACACATCAATTTTCATCACCAGCTACTATCAAAGTAATGTCATCCATTTTTATTCAATGATTCTTTTGCTGTTTTTTTTTTCCGCCATTTTCCACATGTTTAGACACCCATGGGAAGTTCAGTCTCAAGGTGTGGCCCCAATGCTTGGCGCTGGTGTGTGCGTGAGTGGCGGCCCGCGCCCCGAGGCGCCATTTTTTTATGCCGATATCATGGAATCTAATCTGGGAATAGCGATGGGGCGATGGGCTTCAGTTTGTTGGGTTACCCAACGTCTTATGGAAAGCGCAGAGATCCTTCACTTAGGATACTCTCCGGTGCGAAACATGGCTAGCTGGAAAGGCTTCATGGCTAGTTCGATGGTTTTCCTGGCATCCTCCATGGCTAGCTCGGAGATTTCCCAGCCATGTTTGATTGTTAACAAGTTGCATTACCAGATGGATTTTTTAATTATCCAGGAGGATAATTACCATAATTCCAAATTATCCAGCAATCATACCTAATGGATAATCTGTTTTTTTTTGGTAATTATGATGATCCCGACGCCGAACACCAAAGAACTGCGAATAGCCATATCAATTACAATGGTTGACATAAATTATGTAAGAGAATACTGGGCTTCCACCCGCTTCAAAGCTCACCTAAGAGTCGATTTTTCACGGAAACCCCATGGTGAAGATCTTTTTCTTTGCCCCCGAAAAAGGGGCGAAACCTCGGACGAAAAGCAAGCTGCTGTTGATATACTTACTGTATCATATGAATAATGATTACTGTATATATATTATATATATAATATATATATGGGACTTCTGCGTTGAGGTTGCAGAGGCGGCGTTTGTGATTTGGCTTACAGTTCTTTTGTCAAAAAAACGCATACTATATGTGTGTATATGATATATACATATATATATATATACACATGTATATACACACATCGGGTCAGTTTTTTGATTTTTGGTTCCGAAAATCTGATTGCAGAAGGTGCGACTGCCGTGTTGGCTCAAGTCTGGGAATGCACTTCCCACCGCATGCCGCATGAGGCGACTTGCTCATGGCGGTCTGCTGGAAGTGACAACATTCCAAATTTCAGTGGGTTTCTAGGGTAATTTTCCAGTGGGCTTCAATTCTAGATTGAAAGTTCATGAAACCATTGCAATTTGGCCAGAATCCGTTTGTTTTCCCGACTCTTGCTGTGTTGAATCATTGAACACTTCATCACCTGCGGGGTAAAGCAGCTGTTGATCATTTTCGCATTAGAGAGGCCTTAAAGAGCCTGGGGTGACCCGCACAAAGCAGCCATGGGTAGCTTTGGATTGATGGTTTGACTGCATTGCAAAACAGCTGATGATCAGATTCATATCTATGAACTGCTTGGATCTAATACCCAAACATGGATCAATCAGCAAGCACTTGCAGGCAGCAATGCGGGGGAGTGAGTTTGGAGAAGTGTTGAGTGCCTTGGATACGATTGGTACGGAAGTGGTTCATTGGTCCAAAAAATTACCATCCTAATGGGGAACCTGATGATAAATCATGTGATTAAGGGGGTTTTCCCTTAGATTTTCAGGCAAGGTTCATGGCAAACCCAGCTATTTTGGTCTACAGAGTCTACAGGGTATCC
Source organism: Cladocopium goreaui (assembly GCA_947184155.2). Classification (NCBI taxonomy): domain Eukaryota; class Dinophyceae; order Suessiales; family Symbiodiniaceae; genus Cladocopium; species Cladocopium goreaui. The sequence continues at coordinate 151,799 of CAMXCT020001154.1, read as the reverse complement.
CCCTTTTTTGGTGATATCACGATGCCTGCTTGTTTTGTTAGGTATAGATTCTCTTGGTTGAATGCACGGAATGCACGTTTTTACGCCTTTGTGGATCAACCGCATTTTTCTTCTGAAAAATCGACACCTTTTCTTGTTTTTTTTGTTGATCAAGTGCACTTTTGCTTCTTAGTTGAGTCCCCAAAATTGGTAGTTGGTTCTACAAATGCACAATTTTCTTCGTGAAATCTCCATTTCTGTTCTTTAAACTAGATCCAACATTTTGTTGTTTACACCCAATTTCTTGTTGGTTAGATCCAGTTAAGGTCAGATCCTCAGTTTCTCGGTCATGTTTCTGGTGGTGAAATCTCCTATGTTTATTGATGAACTCCCAATAAATTGAGTTCTTAAATCAACAAAAAGATCCTGATTTTGAGACAATCTTAACATATAAAATCAACATGGCAAGCTGGGAATTCCAGCATTTTTATGGAGCTTTTGGTGGGAAAATCATCGACCTTTTTGTGGGTCCCACGTGTCGCAAGGCGCCTACCCCACAGAGCCCTGTGAGTCACCAGGGTTCCGACGGCACGTGCCACTCTTGTCGGGCCGTGCGGTGCAGGTGGGATAGCATCATGGATTTCACCAGAAAAAACATATTATCATATTATACTATGGGCCAATATATGGCTATGGATCAATACCTATACATACCATTTTTAGTGGGATGAACATCCATAAATACCAGCTATTTTGATGTTCACCAGGGGTACAAGGTTTTGACACACTGCCATATGTCAATATAATATAGAATAATATAGATATATATACATAACTGGTTGGTGGTCTGGACCATTTGGATGATTTTTCCATTCAGTTGGGAATGTCATCATCCCATTTGACGAACTCCATCATTTTTCAGAGGGGTAGGTATGCCACCAACCAGTACTATGGGCCAATGGGATAAGAATGGGAATGTATGTACTATGGGTGATGGGAAATCGATGGAACATCTATATATAAGGTCCTTGACATAGATTTTTCCTGGGGCCCCTAAATATGTATCGGACATATTGTTATTGGGTATGGCATTGCGTATTGAATTCGTACATGATGCCGAAGCGCAATGGTAGTATTGGGTATCATCCCCAAATATTGGCTATATGATGATGATCATTATCAGTTATTAGGTACACGATGTTTATTTACCATGACCAATAATGTGGGATTCAACAATACTTCGGAGTTTTTCATCAACAAATGGGACATCTTTTCTCACCAAGATTGGGATGACATCAAAAATGGGTGGATGACAGTAAATGATCCGTAAATATCATACAATCAGACATTTGTGGCGCTAAGCGCATGTCATCAGTCCGTTTCTAGTGGCATACCGAATAGAATACACGAGGCCTCGCCATTTTGGAAGGGACGGAACCCAACCCTGGAAGCCTGAAAAGAGAAAGCTAAAACACCGCGGAGTAGCCAAGCTGGGTTATGTTTTATGCAGGCGATCTAGTTTTGCTATGACCACAATGGGGTGACCCCAATAGCAAGCACTGGCAAATAAAAAGGTATGAGTCATGAATGATCGTGATGACAGAAGCAATAAACCATACCCAATTTGGCCACTGTGTTGTTTTCTCTTCTAACATTCAACATAGATTCGGTCTATGTATGTCTGGGTTTGAACGTCGTTTTTTTTTCAAGAACCTACGAACTTTTGGGACTGACATGGAGATATCATTGGTAAAGCACTGCTAAACCAGCATAGAGAGGCAGCAATGATAATCATGACTGGATCAAACAAGACCAATGAATCTGGGACAGAGCCAGTTGTTACAACAACGAAAGGCAGATTTTTGCTACTGCTATTTACATAATGACAATATATGACAATAATGAACATGTCAGCAATGAACACGGACATGCATCCAACATCAAGAGGTCGATTTGTCACCACAAACTCATGTGGATGCAACCTTTGTAGCCAGAATGGAGAAACAACTCGATCTAACCAACAGAGATGGGGGAATTTTTCGGGACGGGGATAGAATGGCTTAATTTAGACAATCATTAAGTTTATACATATGGTTATACCGCCGGACTGGAAGTTAGAATGCGGTTTTGGAAACCTATAGAGCGGTAAATTTTGGAAAAACAACGGGGTAAAGCGGACGCATTCTAACTGGGAATTAGAATGCGCCCCGGTTCGCGCTTGACTTCTAAACCAATATTTTTCATTATTTTCATTATTTTCATTTGTTTTTCATTATTCATTATTTTTCATTGATTTTTCAATGTTTTAAAGATCAGTATGTTTTTATGTTGGGTAGATTTTTTGCAATTTACATGCATATTCTGCATACTTGCAGTACATGGAAGACACAGGACGGTCGAAAATTCAAAATTTTCGAGTCTTAGGGGTTTCAGGATTAAATAGATAGGGTTAGAATGCCGTCCCGGATCTGTTTAGGGGTTTCAGGGCTAAATAAATAGTAGAATGCCTCCCGGATTTCTCACACGGTACGCGGGTTTTTTCTTGAAATCCATGTTTATGTTTATTATTTTTTCATTATTTTGAAGATTTTTTTCATTATTTTCCATTGATCTTTCATTATTTTGAAGATGGTTTTCATTATTTTCATTTGTTTTTCATTATTTGACGATGTTTTTCATTATTTTTCATTGTTTTTTCAATGTTTTATAGATGTGCTTCAGTAGTTTTTTAATGTTGGGTAGATTTTTTGCAATTTACATGCATATTCTGCAAATTTTCAGTACATGGAAAACGCGGGACGGTCGAAAAATCAAAATTTTGGAGATTTAAAGGTTTCAGGAATAAACAAGTAGGGTTAGAATGTTGAGGGGTTTCAGGGCTAAATAAATAGTAGAATGCCTCCCGGATTTCTCACACGGTACGCGTTTTTTTTCTTGAAATCCATGTTTATGTTTATTTGTTTTCATTATTTTCAAGATGTTTTTCATTATGTTTCATTGATCTTTCATTATTTTGAAGATGGTTTTCATTATTTTCATTTGTTTTTCATTATTTGACGATGTTTTTTTCATTATTTTTCATTGATTTTTCAATGTTTTATAGATGTGCTTCAGTAGTTTTTTAAAGTTGGGTAGATTTTTGCAATTTACATGCATATTCTGCATATTATCAGTACATGGAAGACACAGGACGGTCGAAACTTCAAAATTTTGGAGTTTTAGGTGTTTCAGGATTAAATACATAGGGTTAGAATGCCGTCCCGGATTTGTTTAGGGGTTTCAGGACGAAATAAATCATTATTTGACGATGTTTTTGATTATTTTTCATTGATTTTTCAATGTTTTAAAGATGTGCTTCATTTTTTTAATGTTGGGTAGAATTTTTGCAATTTACATATTCTGCAAAGTTGCAGTGCATGGAAGACACGGGACGGTCGAAAATTCAAAATCTAGGAGTTTTAGTGTTTTCAGGATTAAATAAATAGGGTTAGAATGCCGTCCCGGATTTGTTTAGGGGTTTCAGGACTAAATAAATAGGGTTTGAATGCCTCCCGGATTTCTCACACGGTACGCGTTTTTTTTTTCTTGAAGTCCATGTGTGTGTGTGTCTATTATTTTTTCATTATTTTCAAGATGTTTTTCATTATTTTTCATTGATTTTTCAATGTTTTATAGATGTGCTTCAGTAGTTTTTTAAAGTTGGGTAGATTTTTGCAATTTACATGCATATTCTGCATATTATCAGTACATGGAAGACACAGGACGGTCGAAACTTCAAAATTTTGGAGTTTTAGGTGTTTCAGGATTAAATACATAGGGTTAGAATGCCGTCCCGGATTTGTTTAGGGGTTTCAGGACAAAATAAATCATTATTTGACGATGTTTTTGATTATTTTTCATTGATTTTTCAATGTTTTAAAGATGTGCTTCATTTTTTTAATGTTGGGTAGAATTTTTGCAATTTACATATTCTGCAAAGTTGCAGTGCATGGAAGACACGGGACGGTCGAAAATTCAAAATCTAGGAGTTTTAGTGTTTTCAGGATTAAATAAATAGGGTTAGAATGCCGTCCCGGATTTGTTTAGGGGTTTCAGGACTAAATAAATAGGGTTTGAATGCCTCCCGGATTTCTCACACGGTACGCGTTTTTTTTTTCTTGAAGTCCATGTGTGTGTGTGTCTATTATTTTTTCATTATTTTCAAGATGTTTTTCATTATTTTTCATTATTTTCATTTGTTTTTCATTATTTGACGATGTTTTTCATTATTTTTCATTGATTTTCAATGTTTTATAGATGTGCTTCAGTAGTTTTTTAATGTTGGGTAGATTTTTTGCAATTTACATGCATATTCTGCAAATTTTCAGTACATGGAAAACGCGGGACGGTCGAAAAATCAAAATTTTGGAGATTTAAAGGTTTCAGGAATAAACAAGTAGGGTTAGAATGTTGAGGGGTTTCAGGGCTAAATAAATAGTAGAATGCCTCCCGGATTTCTCACACGGTACGCGTTTTTTTCTTGAAATCCATGTCTATGTTTATTTGTTTTCATTATTTTCAAGATGTTTTTCATTATGTTTCATTGATCTTTCATTATTTTGAAGATGGTTTTCATTATTTTCATTTGTTTTTCATTATTTGACGATGTTTTTTTCATTATTTTTCATTGATTTTTCAATGTTTTATAGATGTGCTTCAGTGATTTTTAAAGTTGGGTAGATTTTTTGCAATTTACATGCATATTCTGCATATTTGCAGAAATAATGAAGCACATCTTTAAAACATTGAAAAATCAATGAAGAAAAATTAATGAAAAGCATCGCCAAATAATGAAAACCATCTTCAAAATAATGAAAGATCAATGAAAATAATGAAAAACATTTTGAAAATAATGAAAAATAATAGACACACACATGGATTTCCAGAAAAAAACCGCGTACCGTGTGAGAAATCCCGGAGGCATTCTAACCCTATTTATTTAGTCCTGAAACCGCTAAAACTCGAAAATTTTGAAGTTTCGACCGTCCTGTGTCTTCCATGTACTGCAACTTTGCAGAATATGCATGTAAATTGCAAAACATCTACCCAACATTCAAAAAAAAATGAAACACATCTTTAAAACATTGTAAAATCAATGAAAAATAATGAAAAACATCGTCAAATAATGAAAAACAAATGAAAATAATGAAAATCATCTTCAAAATAATGAAAGATCAACGAAAAATAATGAAACACATCTTGAAAATAATGAAAACATAATAACCATAAACATGGATTTCAAGAAAAAATCCGTGTACCATGTGAGAAATCCGGGAGGCATTCTAACCCTATTTATTTAGACTTGAGACCCCTAAACAATTCCGGGACGGCATTCTAACCCTATTTATTTAATCCTGTAACCCCTAAAACTCCAAAATTTTGAATTTTCGACCGTCCCGTGTCTTCCATGTACTGCAACTTTGCAGACCATGCATGTAAATTGCAAAAGATCTACCCAACATATAAAAAACAATGAAGCACATCTTAAAAACATTTAAAAATCAATGAAAAATAATGAAAAACATCCTCAAATAATGAAATCCAAATAAAAATAATGAAAACCATCTTCAAAATAATGAAAGATCAATGAAAAATAATGAGAAACATCTTGAAAATAATGAAAAAAAACATAAACTTGGATTTCAAAGAAAAACCCGCGTACCGCGTGAGAAATCCGGGAGGCGTTCTAACCCTATTTATTTAGTCCTGAAACCCGTCAACAACTCCGGGACGGCATTCTAACCCTATTTATTTAATCCTGAAACCCCTAAAACTCCAAAATTTGAATTTTCGACCGTCCTGTGTCTTCCATGTACTGCAACTTTGCAGAATATGCATGTAAATTGCAAAAGATCTACCCAACACAAAAAAAATGAAGCACATCTTTCAAACATTGAAAAATCAATGAAAAATAATGACAAACATCGTCAAATAATGAAAAACAAATGAACATAATGCAAACCATCTTTAAAATAATGAAAGATCAATGAAAAAATGAAAAACATCTTGAACATAATGAAAAATTAATAAACATAAACATGGATTTCAAGAAAAAACCCGCGTACCCTGTGAGAAATCCAGGAGGCATTCTAACCCTATTTATTTAGTCCTGAAACCCGTCAACAACTCCGGGACGGCATTCTAACCCTATTTATTTAATCCTGAAACCCCTAAAACTCCAAAAAAATGAATTTTCCACCGTCCCGTGTCTTCCATGTACTGCAAATATGCAGACCATGCATGTAAATTGCAAAAGATCTACCCAACATATAAAAAAATTGAAGCACATCTTTAAAACATTGAAAAATCAATGAACAATAATGAAAAACATCGTCAAATAATGAAAAACAAATGAAAATCATGAAAGCCATCTTCAAAATAATGAAAGGTCAATGAAAAATAACGAAAAACATATTGAAAATAATGAAAAAAAAATAGACACACACATGGACTTCAAGAAAAAAAACCCTCGTACCGTGTGAGAAATCCGGGAGGCATTCTAACCCTATTTATTTAGTCCTGAAACCCCTTTTAATCCTGAAACCCCTAAAACTCCAAAATTTTGAATTTTCGACCGTCCTGTGTCTTCCATGTACTGAAAATATGCAGGATATGCATGTAAATTGCAAAAAATCTACCCAACATAAAAAAAATGAAGCACGTCTTTAATACATTGAAAAATCAATGAAAAATGATGAAAAACATCCTTAAATAATGAAAAACAAATGAAAATCATGAAAACCATCTTAAAAATAATGAAAGATCAATGAAAATAATGAAAAACATCTTGAAAATAATGAAAAAATAATAGACACACACATGGATTTCAAGAAAAAACCCGCGTACCGTGTGAGAAATCCGGGAGGCATTCTAACCCTATTTATTTAGTCCTGAAACCCCTAAACAAATCCGGGACGGCATTCTAACCCTATTACCCTATTTATTTAATCCTGAAACCCCTAAAACTCCAAAATTTTGAATTTTCGACCGTCCTGTGTCTTCCATGTGCTGCAACTTTGCAGAATATGCATGTAAATTGCAAAAGATCTACCCAACACAAAAAAATGAAGCACATGTTTCAAACATTGAAAAATCAATGAAAAATAATGACAAACATCGTCAAATAATGAAAAACAAATGAACAAAATTAAAACCATCTTTAAAATCATGAAAGATCAATGAAAAAAATGAAAAACATCTTGAAAATAATGAAAAAAACATAAACTTGGATTTCAAAGAAAAACCCGCGTACCGCGTGAGAAATCCGGGAGGCATTCTACTATTTATTTAGTCCTGAAACCCGTCAACAATTCCGGGACGGCATTCTAACCCTATTTATTTTTAAACCTGAAACCCCTAAAACTCCAAGATTTTGAATTTTCGACCGTCCTGTGTCTTCCATGTACTGCAACTTTGCAGAATATGCATGTAAATTGCAAAAGATCTACCCAACACAAAAAAAATGAAGCACGTCTTTAAAACATTGAAAAATATCAATGAAAAATAATGACAAACATCTTGAACATAATGAAAAATAATAAACATAAACATGGATTTCAAGAAAACATGGATTTGGAATTTGGAGTTTTAGGGGTTTCAGCACTAATTAAATAAATTCAGAATGCCGTCCCGGATTTTTTAAGGGTTTTAGGACTAAATAGACAGGTTTAGAATGCGTCCCGGATTTCTCGCGGGGTACGCATTTTTTTTGCTTGAAATCCATGTACTTCCACCAAAGCCTGATTCTAACTTTCAGTCCGGCGGTATATATATATATATAATCATATAATGTGTGTGTGTGAACCGCCGGACTGCCAGGAATGGATACGTGCATATATATATATACACACACTTGAAAAATGATATAGACCATTTAACGATTGTATATGGAAAACTGTGTTTTGATACATGTCTTTACTGTCACACAACCATAACACCCACAGGGAAGCATTCTAAGCTTTCTTGCGTTAAATTCGAAACCATCACAAGAGCAAAGCTCACCATCATTTGGTTCCCCCATCATCTGTTGAAGCTGCTAATATAAGAGAAAGAAAAAAGCTGTTTTCCCAAGCTAATTCTGGATATTTTGACTGTTTTTGGGAACCCATTGGGAGACGCATTCTAAAAAAAAAACAGACACATTCTAACTTGGGATGTTAAAAATTTTGGAGAACAAGACGGCATTCTAACTTCCAGTCCGGCGGTATATATACATATATTCAGCATAATGAGGATGTAGTGACCATGAAGTGTTTACCACCAACAACCCTGTGGATCTCAACAAGAGTGTGCATTGGCAGCCGCGTTGCGGCCTCCCATTGGGTTCCCAAGTTTTGAACCCCAAACATTTCGCAGGCGTCCCGGCACACGAACGAAACCTGGTTGTTTTATTTTCATTCGTCCCATCTAGGTGTATTTCATATTTTTAGAATTTTATAGATCGCCTGGGACGATTTTTCATATGAAATATTGTGTGATACTATACTGTCAGTTGGGATGATGATTATTCCCAACTGTTTCTGGAAAGTCATTCCATCCAGCCATGTACACTAAAACCACCAACCAGTACACTAAAATAGATCAGAAATGATCGCCTCGAAGGCAGCGGAATGGACCCCTGTCAAGCATCAGCAGCTGAAGGAAAAGTGCCCCGCCAAAAAATGGGTCGCCCTTTTTGCCTACCCGGGTGACCCCAAAAAAGCTGGGATTTTGGGACGTTCATCCAAAAAAGCTGTGGTGTAATAGGTTTTGATCCATCTGTGAGATTGAAGAACCCACTCTATGGCAAACCTGAGATATGAACACATTTGAAACATGTGTGATGATCAAGGATGAGATTTCAGGGTACCCATGTGATAAAGACATGACCATGATTGTGTCAACGAACACATTGAATTCTTGAGCAACAGAAAAGCAGATGTAACTAGGAAACATGAGAACATAAGCAAAGATGGCACTGGGATATTTCCATTCTTAAGGAAAAAACATCATCAACAAATGGGATTTCTGGAAGGTAAATATTGGGATATACCCCGGATGCAAAGAAACAACCGCTATGAATTCGGCAGGACCGAGACAAGTTGCCTTGATCTTCACAAAGGCCACCAATTTAGTTCGTGGATTTCCAATCCAGCCACGTTTGATGACACCGGACCCATGTTACCCTGGAAATAGCTGTCGTTAGCGTGGGGGTTTTCACCTAGACCGGTCGCCGCGTTGATGCTGGAAGCCGGAAGCTTCCAGCGAAGCAGCGATAAGTCCAAGGTACATTTTCCTGGTTCGACATGCGCAAAGCACTTGGAATAGAGAGGTCGAGTCTTGACAGTGCAATTATGATGGCTAATGAGGCTATAGATGATGATTACCCTCTGGTTATTTAACATAGCCATGGTACGTATAGATGGCCCATTGATAGATGGTTTACCTATAAAAAATGGTGATTTTCCATGGCTATGTTAAATAACCAGATGGTAATTCCTGATTAAACAACTACAATCATCAACAGGGGTACATCGCAGCCACTGGTTGGTTGCCGCTGCCGTAATCTCTGCCAGCACTCAAGCCTGGCCGTCGCGTAAACCATCCACAAGCCCCCCTGCAAAGAGATTATTCTTAGCTGTTCACTACAATATATATATATAATTATATATGTATATATATATATATACACATATTTGTACATATATATATATATTTATATATTTATGTATATATATATGTTTATATATATATGACTCGTGGACCATTTCTTATTTCAAGCGACTGCCCATTAAACTATTAGACTATGAAACTAGAACTTAACCATCCTTACATTCCATGACATTGGAATCCATTAGACTGGCTTCGACTTTTGTTTTATATGAATATAATATCAAACTCCTGTCCTAATAAATGGAAAACCACCCGTCATTGGTTCGAGGATTTCCCCGGCTATTGATCCGGGCTTTCCTATCCATGCTTGGCACCGTTGCGGGCAACCATACAATTTTCCGCTACGATCCCCATGAATATCGCATTAATTCCCATTGGTTATAATATTCCCAATAATAACGATTACAAATTATTGTGTCCATTATTTCCCATTGCTCATAATATTCCCATTACTCCTCCCACTATCCTATTCTGGTGAATATCCCATTGGTTATAGTATCCAATACTATCCCATTGGTTATCACATCCCATTACTATTCCCATTGATTACAATTTCCCATTGGTTATTACTATCCCCTGCCATTGCTATCAATGATCACGATATTCCCATTGGTTCTAACATCCCATTACTATTCAATACTACTCGATACTATCCCATTGATTATCTCATTGATTACTATCATGTAATCCCATTGGTTATTACTGAGTAACTCTTCCCATTGGTTATTACTATCCAGTGCTATAACTTTGGGATTACATGATAGTAAATCCCATCGGTTATTACTGTTCCCATTGGTTGTTACTATCCAGTGCTATAACTTTGGGATTTCATGATAGTAAAACCCATCGGTTATTACTGTTCCCATTGGTTATTACTATCCATTGCTATAACCAATGGGATTACATGATAGTAAATCCCGTCGGTTATTACTGTTCCCATTGGTTGTTACTATCCATTGCTATAACCAATGGGATTACATGATAGTAAATCCCGTCGGTTATTACTGTTCCCATTGGTTGTTACTATCCATTGCTACAACCAATGGGATTACATGCTAGTAAATCCCATCGGTTATTACTGTTCCCATTAGTTGTTCCTATCCAGTGCTATAACCAATGGGATTACATGATAGTAAATCCCGCCGGTTATTACTGTTCCCATAGGTTGTTACTATCCATTGCTATAACCAATGGGATTACACGATAGTAAATCCCATCGGTTATTACTGTTCCCATTGGTTATTACTATCCATTGCTCCAACCAATGGGATTACATGATAGTAAATCCCGTCGGTTATTACTGTTCCCATTGGTTGTTACTATCCATTGCTATAACCAATGGGATTACATGCTAGTAAATCCCATCGGTTATTACTGTTCCCATTGGTTGTTACTATCCAGTGCTATAACCAATGGGATTACATGATAGTAAATCCCGTCGGTTATTACTGTTCCCATTGGTTGTTACTATCCATTGCTATAACCAATGGGATTGCATGATAGTAATTCCCGTCGGTTATTGCTGTTCCCACTGGTTGTTACTATCCATTGCAATAACCAATGGGATTACATGATAGTAAATCCCGTCGCTTATTACTGTTCCCATTGGTTGTTACTATCAATTGCTATAACCAATGGGATTACATGATAGTAAATTCCATCGGTTATTACTGTTCCCATTGGTTGTTACTATCCATTGCTATCATATTCTTCAGGTCCCAATCAACCATCCCAGGACCTCATGAAGACGGTGAGGCATCAGAAGCTTCCCGAGATCTCTGTGAAGGCAAGGCAACAGCATAGCGAACCGAAACGCGTAGCCGCAGTGGTATCTTTGGTTGAATATGGACAGTTTAATCTCAAGGAAAACAGGATAACTTGTGATAATTTTATATAAGGACATTGGATAAGATTGAACTGAACCTGTTGGCCATGTCTGCCACAATTCGTTTGGTAGAATGTGTAGATATGACCAAGAAACCTTCAAACAGTGTAACAGGATGTAACAGGGGAGTGGAACGAATGGGTCAATCATCAACATGAAATGAAAGAACGTGGGGATGAGCCAGCGACCATCGACCAATTCAACTAGTTGTGGGTCACGGGTGGTTCCACTCTTCGAGGTGGTCGAATCAGGCATTGGGGAGTCCTGCAATACTTGATGATAGGATTAATAGTCACCTCGAAATAGGGGTATGTAATGTAATGTAATGTATATATATATATATGTATATGGTCCAAAGTTAATATGTATATGGATGTGATATATATATATATAAATAAATAAATGTGCCATGGTCCAAATTTGGAGTGTTTTCCCACATTGGGGGATGGTCATCAATCCATTTTCATAGGGAGTCACATTTGGACAGTATAACTATTCCTGTTATGGCATGGATGACCATAAACCGCCTTGAAAACCCGTGAAACTTGACCCACCTGACAGGATGTTTTGTCCAGTGCAGCTCACATTGCCACTCGAGAGGCGAGATGGAGCTGGGGATGCCACCAGCAGCAATTCGTGTGGATTTTGCGCGATTTTAGTTGGGATTTTTCGATTCCCATTTGGCTATGGATCAATATCTGTTACCCTCTGGTAATTTAACGTAGCTATTGAAAATGACCATTAATAGTGGATTTTCCCATTAAAAATGGTGATTTTCAATAGCTATGTTAAATTACCAGAGTGTAATACCATTTTTAGGGGGATGAACATCCATAAATCCCAGCTATTTTGATGTGAACATTTAAGGGGTACAAGGTTGGTTTTGACACACAAAATCCATGGGCTCCGCAGGTGTGGCATAGAGATCATCCCATCTCGGATGAGGGTGTGCTGCAATCCCAGCAGTTGAGAGAAAAGATCCGACTAGCGAGGCGCGGCTGGGGGATGGGGATGGGGATGGGTAGGGGATGGGGATGGGGATGGGGATGGGGATGGGTAGGGGGTAGTGGGGAGTTTAGAGAGTTCCAAATCGCGAAAATCTGCTCATAAAATCGATCCTCCTCAACTGATGTTTTTTTTTTCAATGCTAATTTCGAGTAATTTCTATGGAACCATTGGTCCAAAAAATATGGGTTCCCAATGGTTCCCAATACAGGGTCGCGATACCCATTTAGCCATAACACCACTTACACATTCTTGGAAATGTCCGACTGATTTGCAATGTATATGTATATCGCTCTGTGTACATATATCTCTATGTATTTGATATGTATATGCATACGCATATGCACATGTATATGTTTAGACTTATTGAATTTATATTCACATTTATACACATACATGAGCACATAGCCACTTGTCATGACCCCCTTTTCTTCTTCGCGCAGGTGCGATGGCCCTGAATCCTTCCATGAAGTCGACGAGGAAGAAGAGATGAGGTCGACTGGGATTGAGGGAAAACCAGACCCAGACGACTCATGTGGCACACTGTGGGGATGGGTAAAAAATGGAGGGTCACTGCAAAAAAGGAAGGATTAACCATTGAGTCACGGAATTGGGCTTCTCCAAAAATGAACTTACCCACAAATTGCAAATTTTGATCGGAAACATGATGATAAACCATCGAATTTTGGGGTCTCCTACTTCCAAACAAACCCATGGTTGACCCATTTCCATTCACACATTAAGCTGCTTCCTGTCAGGAGATTGCTTTGAAACATAAGCCCAAAGAATATCCCCAACAGCAAGAAAGCAGCGGCCGTAGGTCCCAAACAGTAATTCCATATAAGCGAAATAGTTTTTGTCTCATGACCAAGCAATGCAGTGCATTTTTGCGCCCTTCTGCCCGCCAGCCTCCCTTACTACAAATACTACTACTACTACTACTACTACTACTCCTGCTACTACTACTACTCCTGCTACTACTACTACCCCTAATAGTACTACTAGTACTACTAGTACTACTAGTACTACTAGTACTACTAGTACTACTAGTACTACTAGTACTACTAGTACTACTAGTACTACTAGTACTTCTAGTACTACTAGTACTACTAGTACTACTAGTACTACTAGTACTACTAGTACTACTAGTACTACTAGTACTACTAGTACTACTAGTACTACTAGTACTACTAGTACTACTAGTACTACTAGTACTACTACTACTACTACTACTACTACTACTAACGACTAACGACTAACGACTAACGACTAACGACTAACGACTAACTACTAACGACTAACGACTAACGACTAACGACTAACGACTAACTACTAACTACTAACTACTAACTACTAACTACTGACTACCAACTACCAACTACCAACTACCAACTACTAACTAAGTACTAACTACTATCTACTAACTACTAACTACTAACTACTAACTACTAACTACTAACTACTAACTACTTACTACTTACTACTTATTACCTACTACGTACTACGTACTACCTACCTACCTACTACCTACTACCTACTACCTACTACCTATTACTTACTACTTACTACTTACTACTTACTACTTACTACCTACTACCTACTACCTACTACCTACTACCTACTACCTACTACTTACTACTTACTACTTACTACTTACTACTTACTACTTACTACTTACTACTGACTACTGACTACTCACTACTCACTACTCACTACTCACTACTCACTACTCACTACTCACGACTCACGACTCACGACTCACGACTCACGACTCACGACTCACGACTCACGACTCACGACTCACGACTCACGACTCACGACTCACGACTCACGACTCACGACTCACCACAAACCACAAACCACAAACCACAAACCACAAACTGCAAACTGCAAACTGCAAACTGCAAACTGCAAACTGCAAACTGCAAACTGCAAACTGCAAACTGCAAACTGCAAACTGCAAACTGCAAACTGCAAAGTACAAAGTACAAAGTACAAAGTACAAAGTACAAACTACCAACTACCAACTACCAACTACCTACTACTACTACTACTAGTACTACTAGTACTACTAGTACTACTAGTACTACTAGTACTACTAGTACTACTAGTACTACTAGTACTACTACTACTGTCTCTGGACTTTCTTTAGATCAGACCTTATAGATGTAAATAGTTTTGGTATGAGTTGTACATTTCTCGCTTGTCTACACGGATGTATTTTTGAAATATGTTCTTTTTTGAAAAAATAATTACATGAAGACACAGGTAATCGATGATGGAAAATAAATTCTGCATGTCTTGGCATGGATAATGATATGTATATTGTCATCAGGTACATGTCTCTTGTACGCATGGCACTCAGGTGCAACTACACTTACGTGATTTTTTACCTCATGTTTTCATGCTATGCCGCTTTTTTTTAATGGCGCTTCGCTTTTGTCGCTGGTTGTTCAAATGCGTTTGCTTGAAGATTCCATGTGATTTTATTTGAATTGCGTTCTGGCATTCCATCTTGCATACATTCTGACATCTAAACAACAGGCTTAAAGTTTGTTGATATTTTGTGTTTTATTGTTCTTTACTTACGTCCTTTTGAAGACCCGGTGCGCTTTGCGTAAGGTTTGAAAATTGTGTTCTTCTAGGGTACTTTTCTCCAGTATAAAAGCGTTTAAAAGAGCAAGAAGGCGGATTATGCACCAGTAGCAATGAATCAGCGTTCGAAAAATATTGCCTTGTTTTTTTCAACTGTTTTTTTTTTCGTTTTGTATTTACATCTGGTTTTGTATTTACAATCTTTTTCTGCCGATCTGCAACTGACACCGGCTCCTTCACGACCATGACAGGCACAGACTGGGCCATAGACCGCATCCACTTCGGAAGCTCCAGCTGCAAGTCGAAAGCCATACGAAGATAGCAATACAAGCTGCACGTCCTGGTGTGCCCAGACACATAGGTGAAGGTGTCGCTGTCACCCTGCCGCACGACCTTCATCGGGCCAAGCCACCCTTCTGATTGGAACATTGCTGCCAGCTTCTCCTTCCAGTGCGCGCCGTGAACGTTGGGAAATTACAGTGGGAGCATGCAAACTTTATGCTCCAAATCTTCCAGAAACAACAATTACTCGTGCGATCCCCATCTTGACCGATCGTTGAGGTCCGGTGGAAGAAGGAGGAAGAGAAGAGATAACATATGATCTAACAAATCTCACCTGACAGGCGGGGACTTAGTTGCTCTGTTCGCCTGCGTCAAACAGAGCAACCAATCGTTTCATAGAGCAAATCGCTTGGAAAAGAGTGGTTTTCGGGTGCTAGTTGCTTTGTTCGACTCCGAGTTGCTCTGTTCGCCTGCGTCCAACAGAGCAACCAAACGTTTGGCATGTGTCGGTTTTGTCTGGCAGGCCGATATGGGTGATGAGTACGATATTATTACTACTACTACTACTACTACTACTCCTGCTACTACTACTACTACGACTACGACTACGACTACGACTACGACTACGACGACGACGACGACTACGACGACTACGACGACTACGACGACTACGACGACGACTACGACGACTACGACGACTACGACGACTACGACGACTACGACGACTACGACGACTACGACGACTACGACGACTACTACGACTACTACGACTACTACGACTACTACGACTACTACGACTACTACGACTACTACGACTACTACGACTACTACGACTACTACGACTACTACGGTACGACTACTACGACTACGACTACGACTACGGCTACGACTACGACTACGACGACTACTACTACTACTACTACTACTACTACGACTACGACTACGACTACGACTACGACTACGACTACGACTACGACTACGACTACGACCACGACCACGACGGCGGCGACGACGACGACGGCGACGACGACGACGACGTCGACGACGTCGACGACGACGACGACCGACGACGGACGACGGACGACGGACGACGGACGACGGACGACGGACGACGGACGACGGACGACGGACGACGGACGACGGACGACGGACGACGGACGACGGACGACGGACGACGGACGACAGACGACAGACGACAGACGACGACGACGACGACGACGACTACTACTACTACTACTACTACTACTAGAAGTATTAATAGTACGCGTTTCCGCGCGCTATGCGCGTTATGCGCGTCTGCGTTTTGCGCAGGTTCCGCGCGTGTTGTTCTGCGCGGGTTCCGCGCGTGTAGCCGCATTCAAATTTCTGAAAGAAATTAATATATTACGACGAATATTACTACTTGGGAACTTTTCATAATAACCTCGTGGACCTTGAGAACATTTACGTGGAAAACTTGGGAACCTTGAGGGAACCTTTACAATACAACCTTGGGAACCTTGACAACCTTTACTTGGGAAACTTGGGAATCTTGAGGGAACCTTTACAATGCAACCTCGGAAAGCTTGAGGAAACCTTGACAATATAACCTTGGAATCCTTGAGAACCTTTTACAATGTAACCTTGGGAACCTTGAGGGAACCTTTACAATACAACCTTGGGAACCTTGGAAAACTTGGGAACCTTCAGGGAACCTTGAAGAAACCTTGAAGGAACCTTGGAGGAACCTTGAGGGTAAGTTTTGGGAACCTTGAGGGAACCTTGGCAATCTAACCTTGGGAATCTTATAGAAACCTTTACAATGTCACCTTGGGAACCTGGACCACGTCTACTTGGGAACCTTTACATAATAATCTTGGGGACCTTGACAACCTTTGCTTGGAAAACTTGGGAGCCTTGCAGGGAACCTTGAAGGAACCTTGAGGGAACCTTTTGGGAACCTTTTGGGAACCTTGAGGGAACCTTGAGAAACCTTGGGAACCTTGAGGGAACCTTTACAATACAACCTTGGGAACCTTGACAACCTTTACTTGGGAAACTTGGGAATCTTGAGGGAACCTTTACAATGCAACCTCGGAAAGCTTGAGGAAACCTTGACAATA
This sequence comes from Cladocopium goreaui, assembly GCA_947184155.2. Classification (NCBI taxonomy): domain Eukaryota; class Dinophyceae; order Suessiales; family Symbiodiniaceae; genus Cladocopium; species Cladocopium goreaui. The sequence continues at coordinate 134,261 of CAMXCT020001154.1, read as the reverse complement.
TAACCTTGGAATCCTTGAGAACCTTTTACAATGTAACCTTGGGAACCTTGAGGGAACCTTGACAATCTAACCTTGGGAATCTTATAGAAACCTTTACAATGTCACCTTGGGAACCTGGACCACGTCTACTTGGGAACCTTTACATAATAATCTTGGGAACCTTGACAACCTTTGCTTGGAAAACTTGGGAACCTTGCAGGGAACCTTGAAGGAACCTTGAGGGAACCTTTTGGGAACCTTTTGGGAACCTTGAGGGAACCTTGAGAAACCTTGGGAACCTTGAGGGAACCTTGGGAACCTTGGGAACCTTTACTTGGGAACCTTTACTTGTGAACCTGGGAACCTTTACTTGGGACCCTGGGAACCATTACTTGGGAACCTGGGAACCTTTACTTGGGACCCTGGGAACCTTTACTTGGGAACCTGGGAACCTTTACCTGGGAACCTTTACTTGGAACCTGGGAACCTTGGGGGAATGGGTTTTGGAGTTGCTCCGGTCTGCTCCGAAACCTTTACTATGGCTGAAGACCCCAAAGCATTCTGCTGTTGGGGAAAAATGAAAAGAGGAAGTGAGTGAAGTGCCTGAAGTGTGTGTAGTATGATTTGAATATACAACTTGGACATTCCTGATATCTAGTTGTAAATACGATTATCCACTCTTCAAAAAATCCTTTCCAACTTCTACGCATGGAATGGTCCCTCCAAGATTTGCAGTTTGCGCTTGGAAATCCTTGAGTTTCTCGATCTCGTTGTACACTGAGAAAGGTCAAGTGACGAAGAAGAGCGCATACGCCGCTTCTATCAGCACTTCCTGGAATCTACCCAGTGTTTTGGCTGAGGGGACCATCGGAGCAACGATGGGCCTTCGGAGTAGGCCTATATTTTTTTTAGGCCATTTTTGCTCCAAGAGATGTCCATTTGGGTTCCAATCTCAGGCAATCTTAGGTCCTAGGTAGAGACGGTGGAGACCCTACAACAAAAACCATCACAGATTGAGCTCGAAGAAAATAGCACGTCTTGGACATTTTATGGATCGCAATCAAAGTCCTTGATAGTCCTTTGTATCCAGGTTTTGACCCGGTCAAATATGGTCCCAAAAAAAGTTTTTGAACCTTCCAAAATGGCAGTGGGTACCCTTCCAAAAAAAGGTTTCACCATATAATACCAGCTGGTCAAATATGGCCACAGGCTCAAAAATGCTGGCAGGAATGGTTGAAGGTGTTGCCCTCCTACAATGATCTACAGGAGCGGAAAAAAACACATGGCAACAGGATCTCCTGCTAAAAACCAACTGAATCTTCTTCACCCGCCATTGCCGGTTGCACCCTGTCATAAATTCATTGGGATGACACCAGCGAAGGTCACATCTGCAGTTTTTACACCTAACAAAAACCAGGTCCGACCATAAAAAATTGACCTTTCTATGTTTTTTTTTTCAGGGATTCCTATATGATAGTCGTTGGATGAACTTCCCCTTAAATACCCTTCGGTGTTATCAAACATGGCTAGCTGGGGAGGGTTTTGCCGGGAAGATCAGTTACTTCCTACATATATCCTGAGTTGAAAAAAAAACCATATTTTCAGGGCTTCCCGCAACAAAATCGTACAATTCCCATGGTCAATTTTCCCGCTGATATCTCTCATACACAGGAATTCCCATGACTATCCCAAGCAAAAAAAAGAGACACTCGACATTTCTCTACAACGGTGCAGTTTACCATGTTTTGATATGCTTACCCTCTGGTAAACTAACATAGCTATTGAAAATGGCCATAGAAATAGTGAGTTTTCCCATGAAAAATGGTGATTTTCAATAGCTATGTTAAATTACCAGAGGGTACAGCGTGCATTTTTTCAAAACATGTCCCTTAAGCACGTTGTCAGAACACCTCAGAACGAGGTCGATCTACTGCTCGCCTTTGCTTCGAGCACTGCAAACGGCGCATTTTGCTCTCTCCGACCATGATGGCTGGGGCTCCATCAAGTTGCTGAAGGAGGATCCCATTCGGATCCCATTCGGATGACCACGGGGAAGCCACGTCAGTGTTTCACGTGGGTTTTTTTACAGTAGTTTTGATGTTTTTTCTATGGTAAAAGTTGCTCTTTTTGATGTGAAAAACATGAAGATGATTTTTCTCTCTTGTTTTTTCAATGAGTTGCGGACAAACTTTGACACATGTCTTGGTGAGGTGGTTCTGCTCCGAATGGTATGGAATTGAATTCACTAGTATTCAACGTGCAGCATCTTGGTCCGCCTGAAGGCACGGGAGCACTTTAACTTCATCTTTCAACGGGATTGCTTGGGCACGGATTTCGGATGCTTGGATGACTTCGGTGTGGTGTTGGATGACTTCGGGATCCATATGGGGGGTTCTTCATGTCATCGGGGTTCCCGATTTCTTTTTCATTGGCCTAAAAACATCACCCAATCCATGGATCATTTAGTATTATTATGTATTATTGATCCAGTAGTATTATTATTATGATCAAGTTATTAATCCATATTATGATTGATCCAATCCAATACATTGATTTAGTTCGGGAAATCAAGGCTTCACCATGGAAATTTTGAGAAACACCATGGATCTTCACTTCGCTTCCTGGCGGTGAAGAATTTCAACCGAGGTTCAAATCTTGTGGACCGGGCAGTGTCCATGTCCAAATCACTGGTAGATGAGACAGATCAGTTGCTGGGCAAAGGATGGGAATTTCCCATGGAATCACTGAGGTTTGTTCGATATGTTTGTGGATGTTTAAGTGATGATACTGAAGATGATCGAGCTACAGTACGGTAGTGAGGCTTAAAAGTAAGCAACACAGCTGGGCACCACCCAGCGTTGGTGTTCGAGACCGACGTTTTTAAGGCGGGATTTCCCAGCGTTTTGACCTAGATTCACTGGGCCGGCCATCAGCTGAGGCGATTGTCAGGGCGCCTTGATGCCTCAGACTGCCAGGAGAAGTGGTGGAGTGATGATCCCGAAACGGAGGTGCTGGGACGGGAACATTCAGGGGAAGCAACAGAAGTTTTCATGGGGTTATATTAAATAATTATAATATATATATTATTGTATATATATATATAATATTATATTATTATTATATATATATATAATATTATATATATACATATGTATAATATATTATTCATTATATATATAATGGGCTCATAACAGATATGTTGATGCACACTGGGTCATAACTTCTCATGAACAGGGTCTGGGGACTCGTCATGCAGCTTTGGTGAATAGTGGATTGGTGATCAACGATGGTTGATTGAATCATCTTTTCTTTTGGGTTACTTTTGTTCATTTCTGGTTGGTGGGTTTCAATTCAATCATCAACATTAATGAGGCACACAACTAACAATCATGGGTATATACTCCACAACAATGGTTGTATGCTTTGCAAACATGGCCCTATATGTAAGCAACAATAATACTTTTTTTGTATAGTATCTTACAAGAATGCTCGTATGGCCAACAATATGAGCCGAGCCAAACAAGGGCAGGAAAAAACAACATTGTTGGGAATACACGTGCTTGGGAGTTCAACATAGTTTCTCAGTTCAATCTCTAAAAATGGAAGGATCGTCCTAAAGTCTCCATTTTCACTGGACAGCAGGTCATAGCCTCACTTATGACGATTTTTGGTTGCGTACCCCCAAGCAACATAGACTCTGCCGAATTGGGGTTGGAAGACAGTTCTTTTAGTAACCCCAAGAAATCTAGACAAGTAAGTCACTTAGTCATTTACACTAAAAGATAGTGAGATTTTACCAACTTCATCCAATTTTGGGGTTGCCATCTGGTTTTTGTCTTCGTTTTTGCTCATCCCCTTGGCTTCCGTGCCAGGCAGATGTGGATCGCCGACTGCAAGAGCTCTGGCGGCGACTCTTAGAAGAGGTGCCGCGAAAAAAGGCGTTGAGATCAATGGAATCCTGGAACTGCCTGGGGTAACCGTTAGTAACCGTTAGTAGCCGTTAGTACCCCCAAAAAAGTGCCGAAAAGGTGCCGCAAAAGTATTTAACCGGAATGTTAGTTCAATGATCACTTCATACTTTCAGGCTTCTCACTGAATCCCGCTTTCTTGCCTATGGCTGGGGGTTGCTATATCCCGAGCTATGGCCATTTGAGTAGAAACACTGGATGGGCCATGGGGTTCTTATTTTCTGACCCAGCCCCAAATGGCTCAACTTGTCAGTACACCTTCTGTATGGGATGGTGTCAGTTTCATGCAGAAGTTTTCAAGTTTGTGAGCCAATTGGTATCTCATTTGCAACTCCCATATGTCTGGATGTTTGTGTCTATGCCTTTGTATAACTGTACGAAAGCATATAGCTATGTCTATGCGTTCAAGGGGATCCCGCCAAAAGACAGGAAAGTTAGGAAAGTGACAAATGCACATATTTTGGTCGCTCAAGTATGAAGTAATCATTCTGTTTTTGGGCAACCAATCTTTGACCCATGCCCTCACTGTCCCTACGAGCTGCGCTGTTGTTAGCCCTGAAACTCGCAAGTTTCAGGGGACCTCGTAGTTAAATTTCTTGTACATCTGCAATCATCTGCATTTTTTATTCAAGGTATTTTCCCAAAAAATGATTAGTATAAATTTCTTGCATTGATATTCCTGACACATACAGAAAATTAAGGAACCATCCTTGAACTATGGATTGTCAGAATCTTTGGACCCATTGGACCCAGGTCACCGAGGTCCCAGAAATTTTGAGACATGGAAAAAGCCATGGATTTTTCCCAGGACATGACATGAACTCCAGATAGTGAAGCTTCATGAACCTTCCATATCTATCCATATCTATGTTAGTTTGCTGGAAGGATCTGGAAGGTAAATTATTGATTGGGATGGTCAAGAACTGGTCGATCTAACAGTCTAACACCGACCCGAATGCCCGAATCTGCGAGGTTACTTCGTCCACTAATCCCCATCTGAATGTTTGGATCAATGGGGCTTGGACGACCCCGCAGATCCACTTAGGAGATGACTTAGGAGATTTTAGGACACATCCAACCCCCATTGATGAGAGGAAACCGGTTGACTTACCATGATCTATTTCATTCCTAGATTTGATTCGCGGGCAATTGATGTGTTGATGTGAGATATTCTTGAAGGTTACAGGCTCTGCATTTTTGTGTGAGTTCCAAGTTCACCGTTATCAGGACCCGCAAGACAGCTGCATTTTAGTCACACACTCCAATCTCATCAAGGAGGGGTGCGGCATGAGGGGTTTGCTGATGGGTACAGAGGTTTGACTACAGGTTGCGTGATTTTAAGTGGCTGTGTCTGAACCCCACAAAATGGATGCAAATGAGTATTTGGTACAGGGACAATCTGGGAAAATTATGATTCACCAGTGTTTTTTTTACAGCCTAAAATTTGAGACAAACCCAAGTGTAATAATTGTTCTCTCGGTTGATGATGTCACTTATTTCCAATTCCATGCAATGGATCTCCCGGTCTTCTTGAGATACGACTAGGCCCGTAACCATTGGATACTAAAACAATGGGATGGTTAAGTAGTAATAAAACATCTAGACACATCCATCTACAACGATGCTAAAGACATCCAAAAGAGTGAAATTATGTGGGGTCCGGGGGCCCCGAAACGACAAAACCGCGTGCGATTTCTGCTGTCTTCTGCGAGGCGCTCCTGATGAGATTCGGGGGTGCATCTTGGCGCTCCTATTTTCCCATCAGGGAATCTGCCCATAAATTGGGGTTTAATGTACCCATGATATGGATCCTTATTTTCAGATGACCACACCTTGTATACCGTGTTTTGATATGTTTTGACCACGGCATGTATGGCCCATGTTCGGGATGTGACAGTCAGTGGCTCACTGTGTTCCTAGAAACGGATAGAACTCGTGTCCTTTGACATACGAAAATTCCATAAGAGCCAGCATTTTACTGGTGCAATCTCCAGGTTTTTGCATGGGGCGCACAGGGTGTTGGACATGCTGGGACCTTTTTATAGGATGGTTTGGTGTCTATTGAACACAAACAGCACATATTTACCCTATGGTAAACTAACATAGCTATGGAAAATCACCATTTTCAATGGGAAAATCCACTATAAATGGTCATTTTCAATAGCTATCTTAAATTACCAGAGGGTAGACATAGTACAGTATCGATCATGAGGTGTGTGTTGTTGGCTTATTGGAGCGAAATTGGGACAGAGTGAGAAAGCATTAATTCTTCCGAACAGCTGCAATCCAAATGGAGCCCTGGAAAGATGCAAATTGGGATAGCGTAAACTTAATCAGCAAGTCACACAGGCGGCATGCGTATTCAGCGGTCATTTATCCCTTTTTGTTAAATGATTAAGTGTCCCCTCTATATATGGTCACCCCCCCATGATCTACCTAGAAGCATTTTATATGGGAATTGCCATGCTTTTTTTGCATATAAAGCATAAGCGGAAAAACAACAACTCACAGAAGGGGCGCTCATGGGGGGCAGGTTTCTGCACTTGGATGTTTCAATATATTTGGGTTGTAATTATAATATCTAATGCATTATTGTTCAATTGCAATGACTGATTAACAACTTTTGTCTGACCACTTCACCCCCTGGTCTGCTTCACCCTATCATCTGCTTCACCCTTTCATGCAGCCAATAATGCCTACAACCATACTTGTCTTGGGCCACATCGAGAGAAGCAAACAAAACCTGGAAAACTTAAAAGAACAAAAGCAAAACCAAAAAAACAAACTTTTGAGAGAATGTTTGGTTTTGACTCAAAAGCTTATTGTTTTCCTTATTTTTTTTGAAATGGAAACACAAAAAAAACTTCGTTTTTTTTGAATGGATATGATCAATCAAGATATCAAAAAAACAAAAAACTCAAGTTGTTTTTGTTTTTTCAACATTTTAGGTTTGGTTTTCTGCATTGAAAAGTCTCAAAAACCAAAACAATGTTTTTTTTGATGATATCTTGATTGATAATATCCATTCAAAAAAACTAAGTTGTTTTTTGTTTTTCCATTTCAAAACCAAAAAAACAAACACAACCTAGGGTAAACCCCAAAAAAACATCTTTTGAGTCAAAACCAAACATTCTCTCAAAAGTTTTTTTTTGGTTCTGCTCGAGTTCTTTGATTTTTTTGGTTTGTCATGTTTGTGCAGACGGACCTTTTACCGGCCCACAAATTGGGGTAGGGTGGGGTGGGGTGGGGTGGGGTGTGATATCATTCGTCAGTACTGCAAGACATGATGTGATGCTACGCTACGCATGGGGTGGGGTGGGGTGTGATATCATTCGTCAGTACTGCAAGACATGATGTGATGCTACGCTACGCATGGGGTGGGGTGGGGTGTGATATTGTTCGTCACTACTGCAAGACATGATGTGATGCTACGCTACGCATGGGGTGGGGTGGGGTGTGATATTATTCGTCAGTACTGCAAGACATGATGTGATGCTACGCTACGCATGGGGTGGGGTGGGGTGGGTTGTGATATCATTCGTCAGTACTGCAAGACAGGATGTGATGCTACGGAACTGGCGAAGCTGTAAGATCTCTCATGCGGTGAAGAGAAAAGGCCACTTTGTTCGTTCGTCGGGTTTTGCAGCACAAAACCCTGTAAGGGTTGCACACCACAGTAAAGCGGATGTTTTTTTTTGATGGTCGTTTGCCACATGAAATCGCGCTGGCGCCACAGCGAAACAACAATTTTTGGACAATCATGGGCCGGTGCCAGGTCCGCCGGGATGTTTGTCTATTGATTCACATGATTGTCATCTGTGTCCTTATGCTTGTTTACCTTATCTTATAGGATTCTTAAGGGGGGGTGGCTTAGGAAGCTTTGGGGAGCTGAGGTTACAATGACAACCTGCCACTTTAAGCTCTTAACCCTGTTTCCTAGAAGTTCTCACCCCCAGATGCTCGCCACACCTTAAGCTCAGCAAACTTTCTTCTGGTTGTCTACCAAAACATGTGTACTGATTTCCATGTTGGAAAGACAGAAGGTGTGAAACACCAAAACACCGTAGCGACATTATTTCAGCTGCGACAATGCCATACTTGGCGACAAGAAATGACGGGTTCCCAGAGACCGAATCCTTCTCCAGAGGCCCTCAGTAAAGGGATTGCTTGGGAGTGCTAGGGAGCTCCCCAATAGTGCTAGGGAGCTCCCTAGCCACCCAGAAAACGTACAAAAACCCGTGTTTTTCGTAATTTGTGCAAATTATATTGCGTTTTTTCGGGTAAGTCTGCACTACTATACCCTATCCGTGCTTGGAATGGGGTGGGCTGGATGAAGAATCATGGTCCCCAGCGGATTAAGCTCGGTGACACATAAAAAAGCACGGGTCCCTAATTAAGTTTTATGCCGGTTCCAAATTTCATATTCCCTTAATTGTTCATTCTTGGTTACTGCCAAAAACATGTATAAACCAGGAGTGCTAGGGACCTCTCCAGACCCTTTGGCATTCCTTAAGGGCCCTTTTCTTTAGCACTGCTAGGGAGCCCCATTAAAGGAATGGGGATGGATCTAACAGCACTAGGGATACATGTTCACCCCCCCCCTTCCATCCCCCCCTTAAGCATCCTATAATTATCGGTCCTGGGAAGTCAAGCTTTGACCAAAGTTTCTCACTCAAGAGCTTGCGCACTATGTGAGACTAAGCTTGGCATAGGATGTGCTGTGATGTTTATGCACTTGAAAATTAGCTGTTGCAACGCTTTCCTACTCTATCTCTAGCAACTTCTGTGCAAATATTGGAATCTTGGAACCTTGGATTCGTACATACACATTCCTGTCTAGGTTTGACATATTCAAACAAACTATATATATATATAAGTACCTGGAAACTGACACTTTTGGATACTTTGGGGGGAATGGTGGGGTATTTCTCTGAGAACATGTAACATTGCCTTGTACCAGAATGCTTTAATAGATGCTGCAGGACTTTGAAAGAATCTTACCTGTAAAGAAAGTCCTTCATTGGATGCAGTATTTGATTCAAAGAGTACCGGACACATTGCGTAAAATAGTTGAGGCCAGTGGGGCATGTTGTAAAAGAATGTACTGTTTCTGTGTAGTAGAATGCGTCAATAGATGCAGCAGTAGTAGTAGTAGTAGTCGTAGTAGTCGTAGTAGTCGTAGTAGTCGTAGTAGTCGTAGTAGTCGTAGTAGTCGTAGTAGTCGTAGTAGTCGTAGTAGTCGTAGTAGTCGTAGTAGTCGTAGTAGTCGTAGTAGTCGTAGTAGTCGTAGTAGTCGTAGTAGTCGTAGTAGTCGTAGTAGTCGTAGTAGTCGTAGTCGTAGTAGTCGTAGTAGTCGTCGTAGTCGTCGTCGTAGTCGTCGTAGTAGTCGTAGTAGTCGTAGTAGTCGTAAGTAGTCGTAGTAGTCGTAGTAGTCGTAGTAGTCGTAGTAGTCGTAGTAGTCGTAGTAGTCGTAGTAGTCGTAGTAGTCGTAGTAGTCGTAGTAGCCGTAGCCGTAGCCGTAGCCGTAGCCGTAGCCGTAGCCGTAGTAGTAGTAGTAGTAGTAGTAGTAGCAGCAGCAGCAGCAGCAGCAGTACTTTGAAAGAGTCTTACCTGTAAAAAAAGTACTCCTTTGAAAGAGGATCGGACATATTGCAGAAATTGGTGGAGCATTCTTTTAAAGATTGTACTATTTCTTTTAAAGGGATAGATGTAGTAGTACTTCGAACAAGTTTTGCCTTGAAAGAAAGTCTTTGAATGGACGCAGCACTCTTTTGATGTGTGTTGTATTCTTAAGCACATGTAGTAGCGCAGCATCACTCTTTGCATTATTCGATTACGAAAAGTATGAGAAAATGGAACATTGCTTTAAACTAGCATACTTTGCAAGACTCTTTCATGGGTGCAGTATTCCTTAGAAAATGCCATCAAACGTGTGAGGTCCCTTTGAAAAAGCACATAATTACTTAAATAAGAAAGCTCTCTTAGTCTATGCAGCATTCATTGAAAACAGCATACAATATATTTAGAAAACAATTGTAGTGTAGCATTGTTTTTTGCAAATGAAGATTGGTCCACCACCCAGAAATTTACTTAAAACCATGGGAAGAAATTCCACACAGCTACTCCTTGAAAATAGAAGAAGCAAACAAGTTTCAGCATGGACTTTGAAGTTGTTTCAAAGCAAACTCCTCCAACGTATGCCTTGCGCAGGGATATTTTTCAAAGATTACATTCCTGACATAAAGTTTCCTTATAGAAGCAGTTGCAGCACTTCTTTGAACGACATATCAGGTTATTACTTACAGCTTTAAAAAGGTAAAGGAATGAATCTATGCAAGGAGGACAGCATGATTTCAGAATGGAATCCTTTGAGTATCTATGTTAAACCATTATGGTATTGAGAAAAGAACGTGTTGGTGCAAGTATGGGCAAAGCTTCCATTTAATTGAAAAGCATGCAATAATACAAAGAAACATTACTATGAAGTAGAGCCCGTGGGTGTACGTAGCATTTTTTGAAAGAAACAGGTCATGGTTGTATGTATGCAATATGCTAAAGGTATATTACAAGTATTTTGAAGTATTAATACAGTATATTCAGGGTATACGCATGTTATATGAGACGGTATATTAAAGGTATATTAAATGGTATTGTCAAGGTGTATTAGATTGCATTTCAAAGGTATATAGAAGGTATATTAGTAATAACATACATGTTCTCATGGTCAATAGAATGGTATATTGAAGGGATATTGAAAAAACAAAGGTATATTCATGGTATATCAAATGATACACTCAAGGTATATGACATGGTCTATCAACAGTATTTCAAGAGGAATATGAAAAGATCCTAAAGATATACTACAGGTATGTTAAAGGTATGTTTAAGATATATTACAAATATATTCAAGGTATTCTAATGTTTTGTTAAATGGTATACAGAAGGTATATTAACTGGTAAATTAGCTGGTATATTAAAGGTATATGTATTGAAGGTATCGTCAAGGCATACTAAAGTTATTTTGAAGGTCAAGTGAATGGTATATCAAAGGTAGATTCTAGGTACATCAAATGATATATATATATACTAAAGGTATTTTAAATTGTATATTACAGGTATAATATAGATGTATTAGATGGCATTCAAAAGTTATATCACAGGGATATTGAAGGTATCCTAAAGGTATATTAGAGGCAAGAACATGGCCAATAAAATTGTAATTATATCAAGGTATACTAAAGGTATATTAGATTGCATATAAAACATTGAAAGTATATTGCATTGTATTTGAAATACCTTTTAAAGGTATCTTGAAGATATTTTCATAGTCAATAGAATGGTATATTAAAGATATATTGAAGCTATAGTAACGGTATAGTCATTGTATTTTAAACATGTTTGATCAACGCATTATTCTTACTCTGTTACCTCTACTTCATCAAAAAACAGAAAACCATGGTCATGCAAGAGAAGTGAGAGGAAGGATGAGCTTCATTAAAGCCTGTATTGCATCCTTCCACACATCTTATTTGAGGGAATAATTTTGTCTTCAAGGCAGATTGTATTTTTCTGCAAATCAAATGCTTTGAACACTTGTTTCTTCCCATCTTGCCAATGTTTATTTCTGCATCTCCAAAGTAACATCGACCTTTTTATCTGCAGAGAGTACAAAAAGGGTCTTGCATAGTGGTCAAAGGTGGGCCATGGGGAAAATCAAGGTAACACCTTCATTGGGGATCATTGGGGTAGATCATGGGGGGGTGAGCATGCATATATATATATATGTATTTCTATCTATCTGTATATGTATATGTATATGTCTCCGCCCCCTTGTGGATGAGGTGGGTGGTGGGGGGGAGATGGGGGGGTGGGATCAGGGTTTTTTCCGGGGCCATATATACACAAGACACGGGATCAGAGAAAAACACAAATTATACCCATGTATAGGTCACATCCCAAACTACTGATCTTGGGAAGCTGTTTTAAACGGTTCGACAAGCCCCACGCGAGCCGAGGTTGAGCATTCCCTTCTGGCTCTGAGAGCAGAGGCGCCTGCAGACCCCCATGTCACGCTGCGGAGCTGGTCGTTGGTCGCTCCTTGTTGTGTTCTGAAGTTCTATATCCATTCATGGGTTTGTCTGAAAATGGGGCATACCTTCAATTTATAGCAATTTGTGGGTATTCTATCTTAAACGGGAAGGGAGATCAAGGTAATAATCCATTGGAATTGGGGGGTACGCCCCAATGGTACGCCCCAATGGTCTGGTAATGCTATTCCATTTTGGCTCTCCTACAATTCTAGGCGCACATTTTGATCCACAGCCACTTGAGAATGACTCATTCTTCAACAGAAAGCCGTAGGCCCTTTTGGATCTTTTGGGCTACCTGAATCTGTTGAGAAACCCATCATACACCGTCATTTTCCTTGTTAAAACGGGCAATGAATTTAGGGTATATCCGGTATACCCCATTTTGAGACTTCTGTGGTTCCCCTACCACTCCCACTTGTCACAGGAAGTGGCCTGCAACTTGGATAGATTTTGCATGAGGTCCTGGTAGCGATGGAGAAAGGATGCACAGAAATCAAAGCAAGTCACCAAATGATGGATATGATATGGCTTTGTCATTCACCATCATTCACCATATTTGTATTCAGAGTATCAGGATCCATTGCCATTGTCATTTTTCCGTTACCTTTTCCTTTTGCCTTTTACCCAACAGAAAACTCGTACAGGCATGGTTTTCCCTCCGCCATTCGCAGTACTCATTGACATTTTCCAGGGAAACAATTCAGGTTTTTGCATATCTATGGGTAATTGGAGATATTTAATGTATCATGGGATGATGTGATATACGTTTTCCTTACCAGGAAAAACATACAATCCCCCAAAATAGGCTGCATATTTGTTGGCCGGATGAATTGGGGTTTATCTTTGGCTTTTGCACCATGAAATTCACCAATAGGTGCCATTTCCAAGTCATGTCATTCAATCCAAATCCAGAAAAGTTTGGATTTGGGCTGTTTTTTTTCTGGGGGGTTTCCCTTTCAATGGGTTCCACGTCACCATAGATTTCCGCATCATCCACTAGGCGGCGAAGGCGCATCAGCTGCATCGCCGTCGACGGTTGCCTCAGAAGAGGAGGCAGCATGCCATCTGTCAGGTCATTTGAAGCCCAAATTGATCCAAATGGTTGGATTTTCACAAAGGGTACTGTACTGGTGAAAGTGATGGAGAATAAGTCTTCTGGATATGGGAATGACAAATAAAGCATTTTGAACTCTGGAAAAGCATCTTTTCTCTTTTCTCCACAGGAGTTGGAGGGATTTGGCAGCAAATACGCCGTGTTCACTAGATGAAAGGGAAGTTAGGCAGCAAACATAGGCAGATGACAACTTTAAAAAGGGATTACACACTAGCAAAGCGATGGAGTTCCGCGTTGATTGCCTTTTGCATTTCGGTGGGTTAGATATCACGCGCGGATTGATATATATATATATATCTACATATATATATATATGTATGTATATGTATGTATATATATATATATATTGTGCAGGCTTGAGATGAATGTCAAAATCGATGGGCAGTTTGAAAGCTGGGTTGCCCCCAATTTTAGGTGGTCAAGTGCCGCTCATGTGAGATATCTCAATTTTCCCACATGGCGCTGTTTAACCAGGGGATGACCATCCCCATCGTCATCGTCATGGTCCTCCTCCTCCTTTTTGATTCTCGTTCCTCCTGCTCGTCCTCCTCATTATCATTATCGGAATCGGCATCCGCATCACATGCTCGAAGTTTCTTTCGGAATTGATTAGATGCCGATCATCACTGGATCACCGGGCCCAGACATTCAGCAAAGTGCTACCGCTGCCACCGCTGAACGCAGGATGGATATCACTGTCTCACCTCTGATCCCTTCACTAACTGGCATCTCGGATGAACCCTGGCAGCGGCAGCATCTTCTGAATTGAGGTCCCCTGTGCCAAGTGGCGTGGTTCTGAACCTTGCTCCTGGTACTAAGGCAGCTATTAGATTCAGGACCACATGACCTCCAACGGCTTAAGGTACGCGGTTTCCACCACCTTTCCATTGGCAAGTTGGGTTACCTTTTTACCTCTCTTGACTTGCATTCCAAATGTCAAAAGCTGGAGTTTCCCTTCAATCCAGCTTTGAATGTCAGAATATAGCACTCCAAGATGCCAACTTGAGGGCATCAATCTCTTGAATATCAGAATTCAAAGCTTAAATTTTCGGATTTTGATGCAGGTGGAGCGACTTCAGAACTGTGGTGTGCTTGGCCTACGGTGTGTTCTTGAGGCCCGGAGAACTTCGGAAAAGATGCGCCAACCAGATATCAGTGGGGCCAAAAAGTAAGGTCCCACTGGAGATTTTGACCCCAAAAAGGCTACTCCCTCGGCTTTGCTGATCTTATCTTATCTTATCTTATCTTTCAATGTTAATCATAATCTCAATCTTAATCTTAATCTTAATCTATCTATCTATCGATCGATCTATCCATGAGTCACATTGGTCTGCTGAGCTTGGTTTTGTGCTTTCGATTCTGCCAGGCTCCACTTGAAGATGGACTGGAGGCACCGGTTGTCTCCCACCCCACAAGTTGCTATGTCCATTATGTGGTGCTATGATACCATCCTCTAGATCATCATCATAACAATAATGATGCCAATACTACCAATAATAATAGGTATACTGCTACCAATAATAATCATCATCATCGTCATCGTCATCTTTATCTTCATCATTCACCATCTTCATCTTCATCATTCATCATCTTCACCATCTTCGTCTTCACCATCTTCATCTTCTTCATCTTCATTTTCTTCATTTTCTTCATTTTCTTCATCTTCTTCATCTTCATGTTCATCATCTTTTTCTTCATTATTCATCATGGTATAACCAACACATGCAATTACCATTTACATCCATGTGCATTTTTTTTTGTAATTATGATTACATATTACACTCTTATCACTATAATCATTATTATTACTACTATCATGATGATGATGATGATGATGATGCTGGTGCTGGTGCTGATGCTGGTTGATTTTGATTCCTATTTGTTGGTTTTATCCCGATTCATGGGATGATTAGTTTACCGAGCGCCAAAACCCTAGCGGAACTGGATTGCTGGAACCTTGGAACCGTGGAACCTGTTGCTGGGTTGCAAAACTGGGCCAATCATTGATACTTGGGAATGGTTTATTGTTGTGGACCCCGCATTACTCCTCTAGTTTTCACAACTACTCTAGGTAAATGGATGCAAAATGGAGGTACAGTTCTTTTTTCTTACCATCCATATAATATCACACTTAAGAGAAAACCAATGTCCCATTCGGTAGTAGGCTCTCGGATGGTGTGCTCCTAGATGGGTTAGTCAGCGATGAATTCATGAAGTGGTTCAAGGGTCAAGGGGGAGATCTACCGGACCCGCTGAATTTTAGGGCCAAAATCATGGTGTTTCGAGCGTAATTTTTCTTGGAACAGTCCAACTCCATTCAGTCCACTCAGTTTCATCCTTCGAACATGGGCTTGTCCAAAATAGGGTAGCCCATTCAATCCATTGGTCATCTTTTATCATCTTTTTCTCCCACTAAAATGGGTGGCCATCATTGGTATACCATTGGTACACCATCCCCCAGATCCGGCAGGAATGGGAGGACCTGATGCCTGTGAATAATGCGGATGGACGATGGGTAGCGAAAGATGCGCTTCTTGGAAGTGTGAGAAAACTCAAACGCCATGTTACGGTGGCAAGATGTTCGGGATGAAGATATGGCCATGGTAGTTTAAGGTATATACAGTATTATACAGTAATGTGGTAAACGGCAAACCCATGTAAACCCAATAATAAACCATTCCCAGCAATCATCATGAATGTGTTGTATAAACCATCCCCAAATGGTAGGTAAAAATTATTGGGTGTAGCTTAAATTGCATGATCTGGGATACACCCTGAACTGGTTGCTGTTGATGACCTGCTCCAGCTGGGTCCTGAGGCTCCTCATGTTCAACTCTGTGCTGGTGAAGTGAACCAAACGGCCGCCCGGGGCGAGGACCCGGGTCGGGTCATGTGGCACTGATTGTCCAGCCTTTCCCCAGCCTTTTGAGAGCAGCTCGAGCCAAAGAAGCTGACCTTTCTGGATGAATTAGGTCATAAGATGTCATAAGTCATAAGTATGATTATCGCCAGATTTTTTTTGTTTTTTTTTTCAAGTTGGCGAATAATGATTCAATTTAGCCCGAAACTTTGCTGACTTGAAGCTTTATTTTGAACGCACAGAAGGCTTGAGGATGCTGTCTTAAGCGCAACCCATCGAACAGACGTCTCACCCATGTCTACAAGTCCTCGGCTTACCCGGCCCAAATTTGAGGGTGCGCGGTGTCTGAAAGCTTACCTATTGCAACTTGTGGCAACTTGTGCCTTTTCTGGTTCCAATTCTAAGTTGTCATCCCATGGTTTGGGGTCCCACAATGTCCCATACGCTTCACCTTCCAAGACACTCCAAAAGGGAATGTAGTAGGAATGCAGTGGAATCTCTATATACAGTATATGATATACAGAATATACACACATATATATACATATACGTATATTAACATATATATATATATAGATAGATACATAATCATATATATATATATAGATGCATAATCATATATATATATATATATATATGTAATTTTCATATATATATATACACACATCTGTATACAGGGCACATACATACTAGGCACTCCCCAAGTCCCGCAACTGCGGTCAGGACGTTTCGGCTATAAAATTGTCTCACTCTTAACTTCTAGCATTCCGGACCTTCCGCTGCACCCTCGCAAACAACGATCACAAAGAACCGGGCACATCAGCGTCCCCTGATCCAGTGACTTCAGAGGATGCAGCCCCCTGCTGGCGCCTCAATGGTTAGGCAATCATTCAGCCGGTTGACGTTTTTTCACCGGTGAAACCATACCGACTTGGCAAGGCTGAGAGCTGTCTATGGCTGCATTCGAACCATGCCTTGACTTCTTTTGTGACTGAAGTGTTTTTTTCTTTCTCTTGTCGAAACCTTTCATTGTGGGTTGGGAGAACATGTCTTCGACGACTCCAATTCCTGTTTCTAATTTGGGCGCATGGTGTTTCGGCCTTGCGTATCCTCAGCCTTGGCTATGCCGCTATGGTACCTGCCTCATGGTACAAGCCGCCGCCTGTATTAGTGAAAGACTCGAACCTCCCATGTGTTCAACAGCCGTTCAAAAAGGACTCCTGGTTCCTTCTGGAATTTGTGGCTCCTCTGGACTATGGAACTTGGATGGGTAGGGTCAGAAAGCCAAGAATTCAGTATCCCTGAATTGTTTTAAATGTGGATGGTTGGATGCAATGACTTTTTCGATATCCATGGGTCCCTAAATCTTACTTTTCATTCATGCCCCGATGATCAAAAAGCTCATTCTTCGATGCTTCCATGGTCCAAATTTCCGGTGGACTGGACCTGCTTCATCCCAGAGAGTTGCAGCACCCATGTTTCTTGGTCGAATCCCCGTTTCTGTTGATGTCCAACTCTACTGGTGAAAGTTCCAGTACTGGTATGTTTGTATATATATATATACGTATAATGTATATATATATATGTATAATATATATATAATATATATATGAAATATGTCCCCACGCACACACACACACAAAACACCATTTCTTAATCTCGATTGAGATCCCAATTTTGCTGGTTGGCATCCAGATGTAGCCATAGAGATTCATGCACTAATTGCTGGTTTTATCACCAGATTTGTGTTGAAACAGATAAGACCAAGCACCCTTCTTGTTGCTTAATTCCCTCTGTTGGTTGACTAGTCATCCCAACTTTTGGTTGCCCACGTTCGTGTCATCAGATCTGAGACCCCACTCATATCCCCGTTGTGCCCTGCTTACACATATCCTGATCAAAACCCCCGTGATATCCCCACTAAGATCTCCATTATATCCCTGTCCATATCTTGGTTATTGGTTTGACATATGCTTGTTTTCCATCCTCCCTCCCACTGACGAGTACATTTTCAGGGCGCAGGAATCACCAACCAGTATCCCAATTGACTCCCCGGTTTTTGTTTCAATATCCACTGAATTTTGGCGGATGATCAAGATGCTATAATTTTCAATGTTCCAAGTATCCCAAAAGAAAAACTCCCCGATTTTTTGCCTCATGTTCTTCACTGTCCCATCCTCATATCTCCAGCGCTGGGCGAGGCCAGCCCCTGGGTAGCCACCCTGCGCCTGCGCCTTTGGCGCCGGAAGCTAACTCCAAGGTTGAGGCGTCGACCGCCACACGATTGAACCCCTTGCTTATTGGAGGTTCGTTAAACCCAGGATGTTCCTGTCAATTTTTCCCGTACTAGACTCTTTCTAGGAGAAATGGGTTGAAATAGGCTCTGGAAACTGCTCACCTACTGATTTGAGTAAACCAAGGTTCGGTCGGTGATTTCATGTTATTTCATGTTATTTCTATTCTTTTACTCATCAAAAAGGAACATGTCACCCGCAGCTAAAAATCAGCCTTTTTCGCCCAAGGCAGACGACGAAGATCCAGACTTTGAGGACTTCGCTTTCTTCGCCGCTTGGCACTGCTGGACATGGGGATGGGTCAAGTTTCCAGTGGATCAAGTTCACCTTAGATTTGTTGGAAGATTGGGATTGAAGATTGATCAGAAAAGTAGCCTTCTCAATCTTGATGATCTCAGCATTTTCATTAGTTCTACCATTTTACAACCCCCGATGATACTGGGTTCCCGGTAGCCGGACTGCTTGTCTTCCAAGTTGTTGAAGTCGTGTTTGGCTTCCGCGTCCACCTGCTGGTGGCATGACGATATCTCGTTGATGCTCTTTGTATCATGACATACGGCATGAATCGCAATTTTTCTTCCTACAATCCTCAGTCGCTTTTCCCGATTCAGTGGTCATTTTTTTTTGGTGCCCCATGTCATGCCAAAGGGCACGATTTCGCCCAAGGTGCTGCAAAAATCATAGCATAACCCAGGCACGAACACCATATTCATAGCATTTCATCCACAGTTTCTGGGGCAGTTTCTGGTTAACTCCCCATGTTTTGCTGCCCTAAGGCGGGGCTCAGCGAGGTGGCCTCCAGGTCCGAAGCCTGCGAGCTCGAGGCACAAGTTGATATTCCATCCGAGATCTACCTAGATAAACATATAAATATGTATACGAAGGTGTGTGTATATCTATATATATATGCATCACATATACAATATAAATATGTTATGTATATATATAATTATATATAATTATAATATGTTATGTATATTGTATATGTATATATATATATATATCTATATGTATGTTACGTACATATATATATATGTTACGTATGTATATATATATGTTACGTACATGTATACACACATATAGAGTTACATGTACATATGCATACATGCATACACACATCATACACACATACATACACACATACATACATACATACATACACACACACATACACATGCATACATGCATACACACATGCATACATGCATACATGCATACATGCATACATGCATACATGCATACATGCCTACATGCATACATGCATACATGCATACATGCATACATGCATACATGCATACATGCATACATGCATACATGCATACATGCATACATGCATACATGCATACACACATACACACATACACACATACACATACACACATACACACATACACACATACACACATACACACATACACACATACACACATACACACATACACACATACACACATACACAAATACACACATACACATATACATACGTATCTTACATACATATGCATATACATATACATATATATACATATACATATATATACATATATGTTATGTGTATATATATATATATGTTATGTATACATATACACATACATACATATCTTATATATATATGTATATATATATATACACATATTTATATATACATATATACTATATGTACATATATACTATATATATATGGTATGTATATATATATGTTATGTATATATATATATACACATACATACATATCATATATGATTATATACATATATATAGATATACGTATACTGTATGTACATATTTACATGTTATGTACATATGTAAGTTATGTATAGATATATATATATGTTATGTATATGTATGTACACATACATACATATCATATATGATTATTTATATATACATATACTATATGTTCATATATATATATATGTTATGTATATATATAATGTATATATATATGCTATGTATATATATATGTTATGTATATATATATGTTATGTATATACATATATATACATACATACGTATCATATATGATTATATACATATATATATACACATACTATATGTATATATATATACATATGTTATGTATATATATATATGTTATGTACATATATGTATATATATGTTATATATATATACATATGTTATATATATAGATGCTCTGTATATATATATGTTATGTATATATATATATGTTATGTTATGTATGTATATATTTATATATATACACATGTTGTGTATATGTGTATGTATATAGTATATGGTGTCCTCCGTTGCTGTCTTTCTTGGCGCCCCCCAAGGGCAAGTATGGATTCCATCAAAACATGTCTGACTTGGCAGGTACCTCAAAGTCAGAGCGGGTCCTGAGAAGACATGTTGGAGTACCGGAGGGTACTTATGAAAGTATGGTCCTTTCCAGATGTATGTACCAACGTTCGTCTTTTATTGACAAGAACTTGATGAAGAAACCAGGAACTTTAGGAACCAATAGGAGACTTGGCTCCAATCAGATCCCAAATTGTAGGACACCAACATATTTGAGAAACCCCCATATCCCCAGCAGGGTGTCTATTTGGGGGTGCGGTTTTCAACCATGGTGATGTCACCACAAGTTGGAGGTATCCCCCGGTATCATCCCATTCCCCTACTATGAAACACATAATCCAGAAACCATCGTCTTTCTTGGGGATAACACATATTTGGAAACTTGGTGGGTGTAACATGAACATTGGATATAGCTGGTCATATATATATATATACATATACATATGGATATATTTCCCATGATATCTCATTCATATCCCAGTAACCTCCCCAGTTTTTTCATGCTTCTGGGTAAATTTGATCACGACCTCACTGTTCTCCCGAGCCCTGGAATCATGGTTAGGATTCGGGAAATCATCCCCTTTTATGGCCTTAATTCAGGTTGGTGAAATATTATAATTTACCCATATATATATATATATATGTATACACATATCGCAAATGGATACTATGATATGATTATTTGATGATATTTAACTAGATAATTTGAGATTATTTGTTTTTTCATGCTTAAATCATGTGAAATCCCTATATCAACTCCGGGGGCCAAGCGGCCAAGGCCCAGCACTTCAAGCTCCGCCCCTTTGAACTTCCGGCGAGCAGAGGAGGAAGTGAAACCACCTGGGATCACCTGGGCCATGGCAGTGTGTCAAAACCAATAGTACCCCTGTAGTTCACATCAAAATAGCTGGGTTAAAATGGATGTGAATAACCCCCTAAAAATGGTATTTTCATAGGTATTGATCCATACCCACATCTTCGAGATTTTTGTGCTAAGACTAAGACCCATCCAACTTTGGGGTCATAAAAAAGCACCCCTTGTGACTGCTCAGGAGCTTGCGGCTCTACAGGAGGAAATTCGAAAGGACAAGGAACGAGAAGAGGACCGCCTTACGGTGATCCCGCAGGGTTGATGGGGGAAACTGTGTTGCAGGGTATGCTGCCATGCTTCATGTAGCTCTAGCATATATATATATATATATTATATGTATGTATGTATGTATGTATGTATGTATGTATGTATGTATGTATGTATATATATATGTATATGTATATGTATATGTATATGTATATGTATATGTATGTATGTATTGTATTGTATTGTATTGTAATGTAATGTAATGTAATGTAATGTAATGTATGTATGTATGTATGTATGTATGTATGTATGTATGTATGTAATGTATGTATGTATGTATGGTAATGTAATGTAATGTAATGTAATGTGATGTAATGTAATGTATGTGAGATTGTGCAGAAACATGTGACCTTTCATGTTTAACCACTTGGTATTTGTTCGCTGTCCATGTTCAAGGGTGGGACGTAGCTACATGTGCGATGTCAAGCTGAAAAGCGTGTGCCGGTGACCTGAGCATTGATCCAGGGATTCCAGGCTCCGTAATTGCATTGGTAGCGCCAGCTGATTGTTCACGTCACGGCGCACTCCTTGCAGCTTGCTGGTTTGGCAGATGTCTTTCGAGGACTTCGAAGATTTGTACTCCAGCCCGAGCGCAGGTGAGGGTGATCATGCAGCCGAAGGTTTTGGCGCTGGTCTTAGTGGACATGGATCTGAGCCAGAGTATGACTTTGGCGATGAAGCAGCAGATGATGGTGACCGGTCGGTCCAATCTGTTGACCCTGTGCCTTCCAGTTCCAACACAACTTCTAGGCGCCACCGGGGGTCACGTGGATCAGGTCAGAAGAGCAAAAGATGGCGTTCAGGCCACATTCCAGCACCTCCTTCGTTCTCAGGTGACGTTGAGATAGATCCATTCTGCCTCCGACACTATGCAAGAGCGCTGAGAAGGTGGACCACGATCACTCAGGAGTACCTCCCCAAGAACGAACAAGCTCTCAGGGCCTTGGATGCTTTGACTGGTGATGCTGCTCTCGAGTTCGAAGAAGTTGATGACTCGAAGTATATCACCAAGGACGGCATTGAGACGCTTCTCAAGGACCTGAGTGTGAGTTTCGGAGAGAAAGAGATTTTTAGAAAAGGTGGTTTGATCAGAGAGTTTGAGTCCATGGTTCGTGTGCAAGGGGAATCAGTCACTGCATTTGTCCGTCGTTTTCGTTTGATGGAAAGAAAACTTCAAGATGCAAAGATTCCTCAGTACCCCAGTGAAACTAGAGCTGTGAAACTCCTCGATGGTCTTCGTTTAGATGAAAGGGCCACCTCACAACTTTTGCTTGCGGCTGGAAACAAGTATGATTTCCAATCTTTGGTTGACGCCATTCGGGTTCAGTATCCCCCTGGTTTGACCTTGACGGGCTTGGCACGTCATCCAACCTTGGGCACTTCTTTGAGCTCCAAGCCCTCGAAGGGATCTTCACGCGGGTCTTTTCGCAGCAAGATCTCCAGCAGATCTTCTACCTCATCAAAGTGGCGCGCCTGGCACACCCATGGCGAGCCCATTGACGAGGGCAACGAGGACGACAATGTAGAGTCCTACATGACGGCCGCTGAGGAGACCCATGAGTATGACGGCAACCAGGAGGATGATGGCTTTGAGTACCAGTATGATGAGGAGGACCCAGATGGTGCACCTCAAGATGCTGGCGATGATCAAGCCGTAGATGCCGAACAGCCACCTGAAGATGGAGAAGATCACCAGGCTTTGACCGCTACGAGCAAGAAGCTTGCAGCGACTGTCCAGTCCAGGGGCTACTACACGAATGCGTCCAAGGGCAAGGGCAAGTCCGTTGCAAGTGGCGGCAAGTCCAAGGGCAAGGACAAGGGTCAGGGCAAGAAACCTGGTGTTGCTTCCCCACAACCATCTTCTTTCAAAGGGAAATCAAAGTCTTTTCCAAGGGCCAAAGCAAATCTAGCAGGGGTTCAAGTCAGATGTCCCCCACACAGAGACAGCGTTTGGAATCCAGTTTGTGTTTGGGCTGTGGAGCGTCAGATCACTGGCTGAGAGACTGTCCAAATGTGACTTTGCATCAAGCTCATGTTTGCTCAGCCACTACCACCTTGGACGGCGATGGCACTGTGGTTTGGATGGTGAACAGCCAAGATGCTTCTGCAAGTTCTGAGGCAGCCGCACCTTCCAGCGATGTTTTCTCTGAGGATCCAATTTGGGTTCAGCACGGCATGACCCGTGAGGAGTATCATGCAGCCATGCTGTGCCACGATGCTCCGGGTTCTGACGCTGATGGCATGAATCCTGATGATTTCCGAGATTCTTTGGATGCTTTCGATGTAGTTTTTTGTACAGATTTTGCCCAGGTAGAACGTGACACAGAGCAGACTAGGCGTGAGCTTGGGCTTCATCCTCCAAAGGAGGACAGGGCCATTCAATTTTCTTTGTTACCCTGCGAGGGATATCAAGAACAGGGAGAGGACCTAAAGACCTCAAGAGCCTCTTTGAAACCAAAAGAACATAACAAAATTTGTGCGGCTCCGCAGCAAGAAAAGGGCCAAGAACAGGGTGAGGACCTAAGAACCTCAAGAACAGAAGCAGCTGCGGGGTCGAAACAATATGGGGGGGAGACCCAAGGACTCCAAGAGCCTTCAAGGCCAAATCTAGGTAGCAAACAACACCTAGCCGAACTGGCTCCCCTAGGTAGTTTTTGTCACGTGTGCGGTAGTTCAGCCATGGCTTCCAGA
The DNA here is from genome assembly GCA_947184155.2 of Cladocopium goreaui. Lineage (NCBI taxonomy): Eukaryota > Dinophyceae > Suessiales > Symbiodiniaceae > Cladocopium > Cladocopium goreaui. Next base: position 109,808 of record CAMXCT020001154.1, on the reverse strand, counting down.
CATCAGTGTTTGAAGCGATCCAAGTCCATGCCTGCTCGAATTGGTTTTTCCACTTCCTCTTCGGCAACTGTGCTGACTTTGTCATGTGAAGCTGGTGATGATGCAGAACAGCGAGACCAACCTGATGGCTCCACAATGCTGTATCGTGCTCCTCAGCTGTTGATGCAGTATGCCCAGGAGCCTTGCTTGGTGATCGTCGACACTGGCTGTCAACGGCAGGTAGCTGGTAGAATGTGGCACAACGCCCATCATTCTCAGATTGACCTTCCGCGCTTGACCTTTTCAGAAAGATGCCAGTTTCGTTTTGGGCCAAGCACCAGTTCTACATCACATGAGAGGTTTGCATATCCAGTTGGACTTGGAAATCATTTTGCAGTCATGTTTTTTTCATGCGTTGATGCGGATGCACCTGCACTGATGTCACGACAGACACTGACAGTTTTGGATGCCATCCCAGACATCTCAGCTGGGAAGATGCACTATAGGGCTTTGAAAACAACTTCACCTTTGTATTTGAGTAGCTGTGGTCATTTAGCAGTTCGTTTGGATGAGTGGCCTACTACCATGCCAAGTTGGCCTTGCGACATGTCCTTGAACCAAGACAATTTGCCAGATGTGTGGGCACCTACGGCATCCGAAGTTCAGGCTCAAGAGCTTCCTGGAGCGAAACATCCTGCCGTTCAGCCACCTGGCTATGTTCAGCCGGACACCTCCGCAATGGCTGAAGCACTGGCGTCGAGTCATGATGAATTTGCTCGGCCTGATCAACAGTGTTTGCAAGTCGGTCCTCTACTACACCGCAACCAGCTTGCGTCACAACCTGAGGGACCGGATTCTGAGCAAGTTCATGGTTCCAAGCACCGCAACAACCATGCAGACTACGATGGCAGCTATGACAGTCCAGTCTGCGATGAACCTGAACGAGTATGCCAAGAATCCAGACACTTGCAGTCATCCTCAAGGACTGCGGACCTACGGAGCAGCAGGCCAATCAATTCGAATCTGCGACCTTTGCGGTTACAGAGCCGTTCTTCATCAAGGACAACTCCGACCCGTCAAGCCCAAGGCCAGTCCTCAAGCCAAGACACCTCTGGGACTGCCAAAGGGCAAGGCAAGGGCCAAAGCCAAGGCTTCGGTCACCTCAAGTACGCCGTTTTCTGGTTGGGCACCTTTCTTGCCTTCGTCTCGGGACTCTTCCTGGGCACCACATCTATCTCCGAGCTCCAGTCTGCCTCCGGCGTTGACACGGTTGATGGAGGACCAGGTTCGACAACGAGTACAAGAAGTTCTGGAGCAGGAGAGACAAGGAGATCATGTGGAGGAGATGGAAGCTGCATCCCACCAGAGTTGGACTTTCTGGGGTCAGGATCGGCAGGAGGAGGAAGCCCAAGAACAGGAGGGTTACGATTGGGGCTTGGAGAATACCCCCGAGGAGGAAATGATGGAGAACGAGAGCGATCATGGCCTCTGAGACCTCAACTGCAAGGTTCTGCTGATGCTCCTTTGACTTTCGAGGATCAGCAGTTTGCCTTTATGAAGCCAGGACGTCAGAAGAGGTTGCTTGGATCAGTTAGATCTTTGCGCAGAATCTGGATGGTGGAGCATTCGATCTACCACAACTTGGTTCAAAGCAATCGTCGCCTTCGACGTCACAAGGTGGACTTGGTCGAGATCTATGGTGGACATGCCAATATAACTGCAAGAGCCTTGGAATGTGGACTTAAAGCTCTGCAGCCAATCGACAAGATCCACGGAGTCAATTTGACGACTCGCAAGGACTATGCCTGGCTGAGGTCGATGTTGAAGCAATGGTCTCCTTTTCTCACGGTCCTTGAACCTGAATGCAAACTGTGGTCACCTTTGACAAATCTCAACTATTACTGGAGACCAGGGGAGCTCCAGGAACTTCGTCAAGCGGCCCAGTTGACCGTGGAAGAGACTGCCGACCACATCAGGGAGATAGTCCGTGATGGGCGATACTTTCTCCTGGAAAACCCTCACTTTGGAGATTTTTGGAAACAACCTGCTATGCTGAAGTTGATGCAGGAGTTGGATCTTCATTACGACTTCGGCCACATGTGTGCCTATGGACTTAGAGGCAAGCATGGTGGTCTGATGAAGAAACCAACAGGCTGGCTGTCGAATCACCCAACTTTGCTGAAAAGTGTCACTAAGAAGTGTGATGGATGTCATGAACATGAAGAATGCATGAGTGGCAACGCTCAACTGGCAGCCATCTACACAAAACAGTTGGCACGCTCCTTGGTGGACAGTCTCATGCTTGTCCTTCAGGATTTGGGAGATGAGCGTTTTGTTTTGACAGCCACAGCTTCAAGTGATGCCAGTTTCAACAACTTTCCTGCCTCTTCATCAGCAGCACCTCCAACACCAACTGCTGCACCTTCAACACCTGCGCCAACCAACTATGTTGACTTGCAAAGAGATCCTGATGGTTGGCGACCTCTACTCAAAGAAGCAGTCGAACGTTTGGAAGGCAAAGTAGCTGTATCAGCTGAGATCAAACCTTCAGCTTATCTTGAACAAGTCAAGGCATTGGTTCCCTGGCATCTTTCTTACGTCCAGATCTACAGAACTCCTAAGGTCAGACGTTTGCCTGCGAAGAAGATGCTGGAGGCTCCTGACATCACTCATAGAGCAGCTGCACTGCTGTATCAAGATGGCTCTATTGCCGTCGAGTCTCAAGCTTTGGACGAGGTCATGAATCCAGCTGCCAAGTTCGATAGAACAGTGCGAGTTGCGATCTTCATCTACGGCAAGCCCATGGAAGTTGCAACCTCCGCTCAACGACGTGCAGCTGCTACTCCAAAGCCAATCGAGGCTGAGCCTGAAGAAGTGATGGCTGACTGGGAACCTGGCGCTAAGGATATCACCTTCCCTGGCGTTAGTGAGGACCAATTGCCAAAATGGATGAGATCTGTGCTGAGGCGTGTTCACACCAACTTGGGACATCCTCACAACAGCACACTGGTCCGCCAACTTGCACAAGCCAATGCTACTCCAACAGCTTTGATGGGCGCCAGAGCTCTGAAATGTGCTGTTTGCGATCGACTTCGGCCACCACGACAGCAAAGGCCATCCAAGACTATGCCAATTACCAGACGGTTCAATGAGCGAGTGATGTTGGATTTGGTCTTTGTCAAAGACATGTCAGGTGAGACCTTTACCTTTTTGAACCAGGTCGATGATGCCACGACCTATCAAGTTCTTTCCCTTCTACCAAGTCGAGAAGCTCAACAAGTCAACAAGACCATGTGCCTCGGATGGTTCAGGTACTTTGGACTGCCAGAAGCTTTACTTCTCGACGCAGAAGGTGCCATGAAGAGCTTTGAATTTGAAGAGCTGATGGCTCAGAGCGGCATTCAGGTACGATTTGTACCGCCAGACGCTCACTTCCAGTTGGGCAAGGGCGAAAGACATGGAGATATTGCTCGTGAAATCATGCATCGCCTGATTCATCAACATGGCATTCTTGGAGCTGAAGATATGGATGTGATAGCCACTATGGCCACCCATGCCAAAAACACCTTGGCACGAAGAGCAGGTGCAAGTCCAGCTCAATGGGTCCTCGGTCAAAATCCACGTCTTCCAGCCTCCTTGATTTCTGAGACGGAGAACCCAGAGGCCATGCACCAGATGACTTTGAGTAAAAGGATGCAGATGATTGAGCAAGTTCGATACGATGCCATGCGAACCTTCCTGGATATGGACAATGACTCAGCCTTGAGACAAGCGATGCTGCGTCGAAGTCGCCCATGGCGAGGCGCCTATGAAGTTGGTCAGAAGGTGGTTTACTGGCGGCTGAGAAACAGCCTGGACAACGAAGGGTCACAGCCTGGATACCGACAGGGTATCATTTTGGCAGCCGATCCTGGCCCTACGGGATCTTTGTGGTTGCGGAATGACAGAGGAAGAGTGGTTCAAGTTGCACGAGAACAAGTTCGAAATCTACATGGCGAAGAGGCATGGATTCCCGGCGAAGCTGATTTTGCCCTGCTACGACATGCTGAGCAAGACCTGGATAGAAAACATGCTGGCCAACATGATCTTCGTGCTCCTCTTCCAGCCCTTCCAGCACCTGACACGCCAAGTCCAGAACCACCAGCTGTTCCTCTACTAGCTCTACCGGGGACTGCAGTTTTGGAAGACGAATCCCAGAGTCAGCAACAGGTCGTCCACGATAGACCTCTTGATGCCTCTGGAACACCTTTGGAAGATGGACCCAATGACACCACTGCGCCAAACCCAATTGTCATACCAGTTCCCGATGATGACTTCGACATGCCAGGAGCGACAGCTTCACGGCGTTCTTCAGCGGCATCAACACTCCGAGAACCAGACTTCAAGCGGCTGAAGACTGAATCGTCAGCGCCTTCATCCAGGAGGTCTTCAATGACTTTGCCACTTCCTGAGAGTGTCAATGAGATGTCACGACAAGCCACACCTGGGCTTGAAGCACCACTTCAACCAGTGCCAGAAGAAGGATCAGCCCAGGCTGAAATGCGAGATGCAGATCAACCCAACGCACAGGTGGACGAGCCACGTCCCGACAATGCAAGCCTTTTGTTGTACGAGACGTACACCATGAATTCAAAAGCCTACTGCCAGTTTTGTGGCAGCCTCGACAAGCAGATTGACTCCGGCAAGACCCAATGTAGTCGTTGCCTATGCTATGAGTTTACAGACCACCCTGAACAAGTTCAAAACTGGTTCGACGAAGATGCGGAGTATGATGCCAGAGTTTCAAGATGGCGTCCTTCCGCCCTCGCGCATTCAGATGAGCTTCATCTACCAGATCAGATGGAACTGAACAAGATCTGGCAGACGGGCTCTTGGAACAATAATGAGGTTTTTCGGTCAAAAGGCCTCACAAAGCAGAAGAGCGCTACCAGGTCACCTTTGATGAGCACGGCAGTTTGGTCATCTGTTTTTAGCTCATGGATCTGGTCGACGCTAGCCAATGTGGAGACTGACTTTTCTTTTGAAGTTCCACCAGAACATCAAATTACCATTTACCATGCTTCACGAAGTTTTGATGTTCGACAAGATGCCCGCAAGATCAAGAAGCATCGGGTTTTGTTTGGTCACCATGTTCCAGAAGAAGTGCTTTTGCTGCGCCATGGCCGGACTGATGCTTATAGATCTGGTTGGGATGGAACGTCAATGGAGTTTCAGTCTCTGTGCCGCACTCCTTCACACTTTAGTGCGGCATGCAATCTGGTTGACTGGGAAGAGCAGCTGGCTGAACAGCAGTCTACTTGGATGACTTCTCAAGACCATGTTCCTGCCAGCTACGAAGCTTTTGTTGCCAACAACCAGAACTTTCAAGCTCTACCAGACACCTCAGATGAGGAAGACGCTGGTTTGAAAAGGACTCAGCGACAGGCCTTGAAAAGAGAACTTCCTTGGAAAGCAATTGATCCATCAGACAGACCGGCTTTTGTGGAAGCCATTCAGAAGGAGTGGGCAGAGTGGTGCAAATGGTCTTCATGCGAGAAGTTTGAGGGCGACACAAGCACCATTCCGAAAGAGCTTATACTGCCTTCACGGGTGTGCTACAGGTGGAAGCCTCTTGATGGAGGCGCTTCTTTCAAAGCCAAGGCGCGGATTGTCATCCAAGGATTTCGTGACCCACAACTTCCACTTTTGGCACGCGATGCGCCAGTGCTGAGCCGCATCGGTCTGATGTGCATCCTCCAGTGGGCATGCAGTTTGAATCTGGACCTCTGGAACGGAGATTGCAAGTCGGCTTTTCTTCAAGGGAAGCCTGATGATGAAAGACCTCGCAAGATCTTCATGAAAGTACCTCAGGACGGCATTTCTTTGGAAGCTATCTCTGAGTGGTCTCAGAATCCTGGCCAGTTGTATCAACTACATGCACCAGTATATGGACAAGCCAACGCACCACGACAGTGGTATCTACATGTGCTGGATGTGATGACACGACTCAACTGGGTGCGGCATTCTCTGGATCCCTGCATCTTTCTCTACAAGAATGAGAGTGGCATGGTGATCGCCGTTTTGGGCGTCCACGTTGATGACATCATAGCAAGTTCTCTTGAGGCCGATGTTTTGAAAGAGGTCGAGAAAAGTTTTTCTTGGGGTAGCACATGGGAAAAGAATGATTTTGTGTTTGTTGGTAGAAGACTTGTCAAGCAAAAAGACGGGAGAATAACCATAAGCCAAAGTCATTATGCAACTGATGTGATAATCTCCAAGAATAAGAACAACCCTGAAGCGAAAATGGGAACAGATCGCGATGCTATGTCTGAATTTCGCTCTGCCATTGGTTCTCTCCAGTGGATGGCTGGCACAACACGTCCTGACTTAGCTGCAGATACCTCTTTGCTTCAGAGGGCACACAATGACTTGACCTACGGTGACTTGCAGGAGGCAAATGCCATTCTCAAGTATGCCAAAGCAACTGCAGATTCTCACATCACCATCAGGCCCATACCATTGGACTCTCTGATCCTGGTTGCCTTCGGCGATTCTGCTTTTGCAAATGCTCCAGGTGGTAAGTCTCAAGGTGGCTTTTTGATTGCAGCAACGACAGAAAAGGCAGCTCACCACGAGACGGATGCCTCTTTGTTGGATTGGAAGAGCTATCGACACCAGCGTGTGCTACGCTCTACTTTGGCAGCTGAAGCGGCGAGCCTTGATAAGTCTGAAGACTATGCGAATTTCTTAGGATGCATGCTAGGTGAATTGACGTGTCCTGAGTACATAGCCTCTCATTCAGGCAAATCACCATTTGCCATTTGGCCTGTCACAGATGCCAGGTCTTTGTTTGATGCTGTTCACCGTTTAGCGACATCGTTTGCTGAGAAACGTGTAGAGATTGACATAGCTGCACTTAGACAGACGTGCAGGAATTTGAGATGGGTTCCAACTGAAGCCATGTTGGCCGATGGTCTCACAAAGCGCAGCCGACCACTGCGTGACCATCTTAGGATTTGGCAGGGAAATCCCAAAGTGAGTCTGACTGATTCACATGAAGCCGAGGACACGTCGAATGAACGATGGCGAACAAAACCAACAGAAAACAAAACCAGTGAGATTGTGCAGAAACATGTGACCTTTCATGTTTAACCACTTGGTATTTGTTCGCTGTCCATGTTCAAGGGTGGGACGTAGCTACATGTGCGATGTCAAGCTGAAAAGCGTGTGCCGGTGACCTGAGCATTGATCCAGGGATTCCAGGCTCCGTAATTGCAGTATGTATGTATGTAGGTAATGTATGTAGGTAATGTATGTATGTAATGTAGGTAATGTAGGTAATGTATGTATGTATGTATGTATGTATGTATGTATGTATGTATTGTATATGTATGTATATATTGTATATGTATGTATATATTATATATATAGAATTATGTGTATGTATATATATATACAGATATACATATGCACACGGAAGTAGATCATTCCGGGGATAATCCTGCCATGCTGGTTTTCATCACATGTTGAGGCTTTTGCCACGCGACCCATTTGCCAACACCCACCGGATTTGGCAAGCTTTTCGCATTCTCCGTGAATGACAAGTTGCTCATGTGGAGTCCTTTGACCTCACCATTTACCACATTTGCTGACGGCCCTACCCTGCAGGAGGAGAGAAAGTGGAGACAAAAGCAGGAGGAGAGGAGGAGACAAGAGGAAGAGGCGCATTTGTCAAACGTGAGGATTTTGTTTTTTGACCATTTGACTCGATTGATTTGCAGGCCCTGGTTAAAACACATTAGAACATATATTTGTCAAAGGGAACACAGCGGTAGCACATGTAACAACTGACAATGTTACGGCCATCATGGCTCAAGCGCCCGCAAGAGGAAAACGGCCGTGCGTTATCTGCAATGCCCTTGGTGAGGTTCGGTAATAACTAGCACTCAAGGTACCACCATTCGACTACATCCGGAACAAGGATTCATTTGTTCACAGGTTATCAGCCGTAGGGCTCACTTCTCCCGCCGGGAGAGTGGTACCTGCGTGCTGGTAGCCGGGCCTTCTGAGCAATTGATTGAGGACGCAAAGGACCAATCAGCTCATCATCGTAAAGATGCAAGGCGGCAGCGGAGATTCGCGCACCACGCAGTTTACCTTCAATGAGAACACTGCTATGCCGGTCGAGGAGGTCAATCAATCTTCCCCTGGAGACACGGCAGACAGTGGCGGGATACGCTCTACCCGAACTACACAGTCCGGATGGCAAGTTACATCAAACAGACGAAGAATATCCACCCAAAGCACACCTAGATCTTCTCGAAACAGTGCTCGAAGCGATGTTGTCCGCCAAGGACATCGACCATCTCGAGGACGAACTACTCCAAGGGACAGATCCACCAGGGCCGTGACCGACCGAATTGGTGAGAGGACCGGGGATAGTCGTGTTAAGAGGAGATCAACGGATACTTCTGTGGCTAGTGAACCAATTGCCATGATAGAGGAGGCACAATGTCAATCCCTACGTAATCAGCTGAACAACATGGAAGCATACGCATAATCTAGGGATCAACTGATTCATGACATCGAGATCAGATTCACTGAGTATCTTCGGGAACACAACCAGAATGTAGTTGATGAGGTCAATGCACTCAACAATAGATTATCATGTTCCGCAAATGAGGTTGCAGAATATCAAGCAGAACTAATGGTAGCATCTCAGGAAGACGAAGGTGCAACAATACGCATCCAAGACCTTGAACGCCGAGGTGCCCTCATGGAACATGGTGCACGACGGATCCATCAACGTGGTATGGAGATCCAGGAGGAGTACAAGGATGAAGTACATCACCTTCAAGGACTACTGGGTAATACGGAGGCAAGACTGCAACAACTTCATCAAACCAATGTCTTAACCACCGATATTGCCAATCGACTATATAATGAAGGTCAAGAAATGCAAACAGACTTCCAGAACTCGATCATGGAATATCGTAATCGATCCGAAATGGCATCCTTCTCTAGTAATCAGCTTGAAGTGATCAGCCAACAACAATCAATTGCAGTTCATGAAATGTCTGAGCGGAATCAGCTATTGAGTGAAGCTTTGGTTCAGTCTCGTAAACAGGCCGAGCTGTATGAGAGCAGTATTGATGAGATCACTAGAGAATCTAGGAAGAAGGTGTTCGAGGCAAATCAGGCCAAATTGGAAAGTGATCTGAGGCATCGAAACACTGAACATGACACCATCAAAAGGTTTGCATCATACAGGAACCAAGAGGCCGAAGCAATATCACACCTGAGGCTTGAATCACAGGCTAGTGCGAACTCGATCGCAAGGGCAGAGCACTATGAGGAGCTCTATGCCAATGAGCAGAAGATGAACTGCGAGTTGAAGGATGAGATCAAGTCACAGAACACGAAGTTACGGAGATCGTTGACTCAGGGTTCTACGACCGACGGTCGTGGCCCCGATGAGATGCTAGTTGAGGATCTACGTAATCAAGCTAAGATCGCTCAAATCAGGGTTCAGGACCTAGATCAGGAAGTTCATGAATGTTTACAAGAGAACTTGTTGTTAAAAGAAAGGTTGACTGAAGTTGCGGATGTAGGGGCGCCGTCCCTCACCAATGCTGAGGTCCGAACTCTAAAGTCTGAACTAGAGAGTGAGCGCAAAATGAAGTTGGCTAGTGGTGTTCAACAATATGAGAGATCATGCATGTTCATGGGGGAGATACAGGATAGGGATGAAAAGATCAGTATCAAGAATTCTGAAATTACGGACATGAAACGTCAAGTAGATGAACTGAGAAAGAGTCTCGGGGATTCTGAAACGTTCATATCCAGGGTCAACCTTAACGCACTTCCCTATTCGGCAGGCATTCCCAACCATGATCTCGCATCGAGACTAGTCATCGACAAGCTGGAGAATGACGTGAGTGAGGCTAACAGTGAAAACGCTATTCTGAAGTCTTGGGTTTCACAGATCGACAAGGAGTTGAACTATGAGACAAATGTGGCTCATTCATATCGTGAACATGCTGTACCTCCTCAACGGCAACCTTCTCAATCAAGCAAAAGAATCACTGATCTGCTGAAAGAGGTGGACAACAAGATCGCTGATGGAACTGAAAGGGAATACTACAAGCCACCGAGTGGATGGGGCGGTCCGCCTGACCCTGATGGACCTCCTGACCCTTTCGGGCCTAACGGTCCAGGACCACCTTCTGAACCTCCAGGTCTGCCTTCAGTCCGAGGATCACAACGCGATTCAGCAGATGATGTCTCCACAGCAGCTTACACTGCAGAAGAGGTGCCAAGAATGTCAAGACGGGAGGCTGACAAAGTCTATGTTAGCCCATGGCCGAAACAACAGAATCTTGGGGTTTGGCAATCAGATCTCATCAAGAGTGTTGTTCTTTCTGCCAATGATGGAGACAAAGCTGCATGGGAAGCATGGTTGCAACCGGCTATTCGACCTAATCCTGACATCGAGCTATTGAACGACAGTGGAGGGCAACGATATCAGTCAATCGACGCCAAGTTGTCAATTGCATTGTCAAATGTGATAGCTCAAGCCGGTGATGTTGCTCGTCATGTAGCAATCAAACTAAGATTGAGAACACAAAGTCATAGTCGAAGAGGAACCTATGTCATGGGACGGGAAATCTTGGCTATGATCTTGGAGCACTTCAGAACCCCAGGTCAACGAGAAACAGCCTTCACTATGGAGCACATCGTGTCAATGAAGTATCTCGGTGACTCAAACCTGGAAGTGTTCTATGAAAAATGGATGGAGATGGTATCAAATATGATGCCGGATGACGTTCCTCCTGACGATTGGCTTCGTGATGCTCTATACAAGAAGATTCGAAATTCGAGTCTTATGATGTTTGACATCAAGCAGTACGAGTCATGGATAGAAGGAGACCAGAGACGAAACTATCGCTATCTGTTGGACGTCATCGAGAGACATATCTCCAGAATTAGAGAGGACAAGCATGTGGCCGCTAGAGAGAAGTACGCAAGAGACTTTGCAGGTGGCGGCAAACCTTCAGCTCCTGCCCCAAATCCGACTGCTGCTGCACCGGATGCAAACCCAAAAGCGAAGCCCAAGGCTACTCCCAAGGAGAAGGCAGCGCCCAAGGCGAAGGCCAAAGCCGATGCAGCTCCTGTTCTACCATCACCTCAGCCTAAACAGCATGCAAAAGGGAAAGGAAAAGGTCAAGGGAAAGGAAAGGATCGAGCAAACAGTCGAAGTACCAGCCCTAGATCCAAGAAGAAAATCCCATGCCATTTCCACTTCATCAAGAAAGCATGCAGAAAAGGCAAAGATTGCGAATACAGTCACGACCAAAAGGTGTTTGATGCGAACAAGAATGCAAAAGGCAATGGTCGGAAGCCGGGAACTCCTAGAAGTCAATCTCCGGCAAACAAGACCAAGAAGATTGATGAGCCATGCTGGCATTGGGCTAAGGGCAAATGTCGGTATGGAGACAAATGCAACAAACGACACGATCCTCATCTATTCAACACTGCTCCGAATACCGAAGCACCAAGCTCAAAGGCTACTCCTGCACTTCTCCACGACTGGAGTGATGACGAGGGGACATTTCACAAGGTTGCATCAAACGTGATCAAGAAGAAGGTCAGATTTGATGAGTCTAAGACTCAGGTCCAAACTTACGTGAAGAAGGACTTCGTGAAGTGCAGCCGAAAATCTCAAACTATCCCCAAAGGTCATGGTAAAGTTGGCAAGCCCACCGATCAGATAAGGAAAGATGAGCAATGGGCTTATTCATGCAGGTTAGCTTCGAGCCGAGGGAAAGCAATGGCTATTCTGATCGATGAGAAGGGTGAATACAGTGACATTGATGAAGTCCTAGTCATCGTCGGCCCCAGCATGGACATTCTGATCAGACTCGACATTGAGGACGATGAGGTGTCCAGGGAAGTCTTCGTGGAGAACTATGTTCAACATATTGAAGGTCGATATGGCAAAAGGGGCAACACAATGTGTATCACTGTTCCTGTTGAGGAGAGAGATAAGAGATTCATATTGGATTCTGGAAGTGGTCATGATCTCATTTCATCCACACGAATAAGTAGGATGGATCTACCAACATACGATGACAAGGTCGTCAACTTCCACACAGCAAATGGGGTAACATGTTCAACCAAACGGTCAAGCATCAAGTTCGAGGCATTCAGCGAACCAGCGGAAGCTCACATTCTGGAGGACACACCCTCTGTGCTCTCCATGGGAAAGCGATGTGTCGATCTTGGTTACTCATTTGTATGGCCGACTGGAAGAACCCCATTCATGTTGGATCCAAATGGCAACATCATCGAGATGACCGTCAAAGACTACATTCCCTATGTGAGCGTCGATCAAGAGAAGAGAAAGTTGAGATCATCCTGTGTGGAGAAGATTATGGCAGTTCTGGATGACGGATGCTCAACGTCAGAAGGCGAGGGTCTGTTGGTCATTGATGGAGAAAGTGGAGATGAGCTTGAGGATCTTTCCGACTCCGTTGGACGATCCGGTACTAAGTTTCCCAAAAGATCGATGAAGAAACGTAAGAAGGCAAAATCAAGAAGTGATCAACATGAAGTAGCTGTTGGAAGTGATGCAGGTGATGTTGAGGAAATGTCGGATTATGCCGATGAGTATGCCGAGTTTGAGGACGACGGATACGATCCCAGCATCGCACCTGATGATGTCCGTGAAGATCATCAAATTGAAGTCGAAGAAATTCCCGAAGATGGAGGAGGTGAAGATGACGATGATGTCATCGATGTTGATGAGGAAGATGGAGGAGTTCGTTTGAGTAAGAGGGGAACTTTGAAGAATGAAGCAAGATCGAAGGTTCATCTTCTAACTCATCGCTATAAGAACCCATATTGTGAGTCGTGCGTGCGTGCCAAGATGAAGCACAGGAAGACATTCAGAGGAGCATTTCAGCGCAAGCTCACAAAGTTTGGGGACCTGATCACATTCGACTATGTTGACAATCGTCGTATTGCCGAACAGGACTATGGCGACGACAAGACCATCTTTGTCATCAGGGATAGATACACGGGGATGCTTCAGTCCTAACCTATCCTTCTGCCAGAAAGGACACTGACGCAGTCATACGTGCGGTCAAACAATTCATGGGCCGTCGTAAGATTAGAGAAGCATATTCCGATGATGCCCCACAGTTCGACAAGGCAATGAAGATCCTGAAGATCCCAATGGACACTTCCTTGGCCGGAAAGACCAAGCACAACTCACTTGCAGAAAGAACTAACCAATTTGTGCTCGTGGCAACAACAACATGTCTACTTGAGGCAGGAATCCCACCATGTTTCTGGATGTACGCCATCAGATGCGTTAGCCACTTGCTCAACATCGAGCCCAACGACGATGAGGTGAGTTCTTGGTGCAAACTTCATGGAGAAGAATTCAAGGGAAAGATGATACCCTTTGGTGCCCTCGTGTACTTCAAGCCCAGTGGCTCACGTGAACGAGAACAACAACACAAGTTTGACCCTATGGGAATCCCCGGAGTGTTCGCCGGATACTCCATTGGTCCCGGGCTCCATTGGTCAAGAAAGTACAGGGTATGGGCACTATGTGATTGGAGTAAGCAGAATTTGGCCTATGATGCAGAGAAGCCCATCGCCAAGCTGAGGACTCCGCATTACACTGAAAGGGTTGAACTAAAGGAACCCCTTGAATTCCCATGTAAGTTAGAGTATGAGAGGATTAATGTTTCCATTGAGGGATTGAAAGTGAAAGATCGTCTTGAAGGAAACCCAGAAATTCTGCCGCCACCTCCACCGGATGATGATGATGATGAAGGTGGAGACGATGATGATGGTCATGGTGGTGGTGGTGAACCTTCGTCGAAGGTCCCACGTGAGCCGACTGAGGGAGAGTTGGAAGCTGAAAGGCACTTAGACGCAATATCCGAAAGATTGGGACCACCAGGTATCGACAAGCCTGCACATCCAGACCTTCATGTTCCAGAAGGAGGACCAGAACACTACTCCGCTGGTAAGGCTGGGGATGGGGTCGTGTACCTGAATGACGATGGTGAATGGGTGAAGCTCAATGCTCGCGGTCATCCATATCGTATTGATGAACGTGGTTTTCGCAGAATATCATCTACTCCCAGGCCTTCGAAATATACCCCTGACGAGTGGAGGAAGATGTCACCAACTGTCAGAAAAGGGATCGCTAAGGCCGAGGAGAAGAAGATTGAAGCCGAAAAGGAAAAGAAGAAGAGTGATGCGAAAATCAAGGAAAGTGAAGAGCGAGCAAAGAGGAAAGAAGAAAAGAAGAAAGAGAAAGAAGCAAAGAAAGCCAAATCATCCAAGAAAGACGATCACGTTTCAGGAGTGGCCATGTCCCAAGACTACGTCCGAAGAGGCAAGATTTTTCAGTATGGGAAAGGGTCCGTTTCTCCCGTCGGGAGAGGGGTCTCTGCCTCTGCTCCATGCTACTCAGACCTATCAGACACTGATGTACCTGATGATGATGACTTCCTGATGGAGTGGGACGAATGGTCTGAGATCGAGAAGGGCAAGGGACCGAAAGCCACATGGAACAACGACAAAGTGTATGACTTCAACCAGGGGAAGGTGGTGGCTGCTGCAACATTGCACGACACCAACGAAGTTCCCCAAGACGCTCGTGGCCTCAGTGATGTTTTCCTTCCATTTCCATGTATGCCATGTATCAATCATTGTGGTGATCATCGAGAGAAGTTAACTTCAAATGATGATGGAATCAATATCAATAAGATGTTCAACACTGCAGTGGCAAGGCCTGTAGGTCGAAAGGAAATGATGGAAAACGATGATGCACGTAAAGCTATGAGGAAAGAATGGTTAGGTCAACATGCTGCTGGAGTTTACGATTTCAGTGTCGTTAGAGAATATGATGACGTTGTTCGTGAAGCAAAGGCAAACAAGACAGAGGTTCACATGGCCAGAGTACATGGTATCTGTGTTGAGAAAAACTATCAATTGCCCGCGGGAAGTCCCAGTAGAAAATTCAAAGGCCGAGGTGTCTTGCTTGGTAACCAGGTGAAGAACCAATTCTGGGAGGCTGCTTTCTTCCAGGACTTGGGCAATTCTCCAGCTACTTTTGAGGCATCGAGATGGGCTGATTTCTATGGGTGTCTTCCAGGCCATAATGTAAAACTTGCCGACGCCATCCAGGCATACATTCAAGCAAAACTAACCGGACCACCATGTTGGGTTGAGCTACCTGAAGATGCATGGCCAGACGATGTCGATTTTCGAAAGTTCCGTAGACCAGTTGTAAGATTGGTTAAAGCTTTGTATGGTCACCCCGATTCGGGAACAATGTGGGAACAACACTGTGATCAAAAGGTTCGTGAACTTGACTTTGTCCCTGTTGGAGAAGAATGGCCATCAATGTATTTTCACAAGAAACTGAAGTTACTTCTCGTCATCTATGTAGACGACTTAAAACTGGCAGGACCGGAAGAGAACCTGACTAAGGGTTGGGAGATGCCTCGATCAAAACTCAACATCGAGCCCGAGACTGACTTAGGACTCTATCTTGGTTGTATTTTGAGAAAGGGATCTACCAAACTTCATGATGGAACCCCGGTGTCAACTATGACCTATGACATGGAAGGTTTGTTGAAGCTGCCTGTTGAGAAGTATTTGGACATTGTTGGAAAAGATACGAAGTTGAAACATGTATCCACTCCAAGTCTACCTGAAGAAACAAAGAAACACAAGTCCAGAGCACCATGTCCCGGGAACCCCAAGAACAAGAAAGTTTGTCCATGGTGCACTCATGAGTTTGATCCGGACGCTCCATTGTTTTATGAACAAGGAACCCAAGGGGAAGACGTCTCGCCTGGGGAGTCTGAGAGAGGTGCATTAGCGCCACACGCTGCTAGCGTGTTGATGAAGCTGCTGTACGCGGCGAGGATTGCTCGTTTTGATCTACTTCGTTCCATCAATTCCCTGGCCAGGAATGTAACTAAGTGGACCATTGATGACGATGCAAAGTTGTATCACTTAATGTGCTACGTGAATTCCAGCCTATCTAAAAGAATGACCGGATGGGTTGGGGACCACTTCAATGAATTGACGTTGTCTTTATTTGCTGATGCTGATTTTGCAGGGTGTGCCCAATCTTTGAGATCAACTTCAGGGTCTCATATGCATATCCAGGGTAACCACACTCGGTTTCCTTTGTCCGGGGGGAGCAAACGGCAAGGATGCGTAAGCCATTCGACGCCTGAGGCCGAAATCGTTGCAGCCGATGTCACCCTCCGTACTATGGGTTTGCCCGCAATGAGCATCTGGGAAACGCTGACGGGAAAGTCGCCCAAATTATTGTTTCATGATGACAATCAGGGCATGATCGGTGTAGTCAGGTCGGGTCGTAACCCCACTATGCGGCATCTTGAGAGGACCCATGGCATAGCCATTACTTCCCTTCATGAACATTTTACTCGGGAGAACTACGTACTCATGTATGAGGTGACCTCGAAAATGGCTGCTGACATTCACACCAAAGGTTTCAAGAATCCGTTGGCATGGAAAAGGGCATGTATGCTCATCAACCTGTTGGACCCTGGTGACATCGGTACGAAAGATCTGCTCGATATGGTCTCACCTACCACGGATGTTGATACCACTGTCCGACAAGTGTTTCAAACCAAAACTCAAGACGTTCCAAATTTTCCGTACACCGAAATACCTATTCTACCACCTGAGGTGTATCAGAAGGGTCTTTCTGGTAAAGAACAGGTACAACAACTACCTGGTATGGATCCCATATTGGTTGTTAAGACGCCAACTTTCTTTAGAAAGCGACCATCTGGTGTATCATTGCCTCATGATTGTTTGAGAAGTACCTGGATACTTTCTCATGGCAAATGGATCAAGGTTGAGGATCGAGTTCCACCTGTTCAACAACAAGACCGTTTTGATCAATGGGTAGAACGAGCTTGTTTCCAATACCATCCGTGTCAATTTAGTATATCACCGTCGGTGATTACTAGGCAATCAGCTGGTGTTGTCTCACCGGGACACCTGGCGTCAACAGCACGACAAGGGCTCCATGCTGCTGCGGTGCCGACTCGTCAGACTCACGTCCTGAAGTATCCTCAGTTAACTGTGGGAGTAGGTCAACTATTTTGTCATCAATCCCATGGAAATGAACCCACAACCATTCATGCAGCTCCGTGTGGTACTGCTCGGGTGATCAACACGCTCCTTCGAGTTGTTCATGGGGGGAGTTCTGGATGGGGTAGTCTTCCAATGGGATTTCCTCCGACGGGGGACCCTGATGATGATCCATACCCCACAGAAAACAAAGATCCCAATCGACGACGAATTGTATTCGCTGGTGGTGATGTGATGGCTGGTAGGGTGTCAAAAGACAAAGCCTATAACCCATCGACGTCGTCAAGAAAGGGAAAGAAAATATCCAAAAATGAATGTGATCAAGATGAATGGGTATGGAAGGATGAAACAACGTTGATGAGAGTGCACAAAGTACCAAGAAGAAAGATGTTTACCCCCAAAGAGGCTGACTTTCTGCCATGTAAGCTGAGACGGTTTAGAGATGAACGGGAAACCAACCAAGTGTTTCAGTCAAGTGGGAGATTGATCCACGACTCATGGAGATTGGTGGGGAATAACATCGAGAAGACCAATAAGAGAAATGAATTTTGGACAGGGACCACTACCTTCAAGATCATATCCAATGCAGACATCAAAGATGTGATGGACAGCGGGTCTGACGTGGAGGACAGGGCATCGTGCCAGGACACAGTGGTCACCTGTATCCTTGATGGAAACATGGAAATCATTCCGTTGGATGATATGTTTATAGCCCATCACTACAAATTGAAGCATGAGACCAGAAAACAAAATGATTGGGATATTCAGATGAATTTGCATCGAAAGAATGGGAAGATCCTGACATATCACTTCAAGCAATCCTATGCTGATTTTCTCGGGAAAATACTCAACGACATTACAATATCACTCAACGTCTATGAGATGAAAGATGATATCCCATGCTTGCTCCTTATGTGTGCCGAAACGCAAAGTATCATCACCAAGATTCACAAACAGAGTCGGTTTAAGATGATGCATGTGGTCACGATTACCGAAGATGACAACCTCATGTCCAACTACGGGAGGGCAAAGTGGAGACGTTGCATCAGGGGTCCTAGTGACTGCGTGTTCTTTGCGGGACCTTGCACCGGTGGTTCACCGTGGAATCGGTTAAACAAAAACGTGAGTGAGGTCACAGCACACAACATCAGAATGAAAGCGCTTCTTTATTGGGAGCTATGGGAAGAGCTCACATTGTGTTTGCAGCGTGTACATGTTTTGCATGCAATGGCATTATTGGAACTACCTCGAGGATGCGATTATTGGAATGATGAAAGAATGAAGTTTCTGATCAATGGGACCCAATCAACTGTGCATGACTTTGATGGATGCATGTATGGTTTGAAGTCACAATTCAAAGATGTTGGGACCGCAATCAAGAAACCATGGAGGATCGTATCATGGGGGGTTGAGTTCTTTGACTTGCATGTGAAATGTGATGGCTCACACAATCACGGTCAATGTGCGGGCAGAGAAACACGTGCAACACAATTATATACCGAGAAGATTGTCAGATCTATCCTTCGAGGTGTCACCAATCAAATGCTGATCAACAACGCTTATGGAAGGAGATATCGACCAAAAGTTCCAGATGATATGAATGACCATAAATCGAAGTCATGTGCATGCATCATTGTGAGTGACCTTGAACTCGAGGTTAATGAGAAGACCATCAATGAACAATTATTCATTAACTTCATCACCCAACGAGGCGGTGTGAAGGTGAAGCTGAGGTTGTATCCACGACGTGGATCAATATTGGCGGATCCGGATCCCGTTAGAGGTGGATTGAAGGTGAAGTCGGGCTGCTACCTGCGTCGTTGGTGCGCCTTGACGGATCCGGATTCCGCATACCTCACTTCGGTCTTCGCAATGGCTGGAACTGACCTTGTGATCCCTTCAGCTGCCAAAGGCATCAGTTTGCTGAAATCAACTTTGTCCCTCATCCAAGAGAAGAAACAAGAGCACAACCTTCCTGCTCCATTCTCAACCTATGAGGAGGCAAACTTTAGGGGATACAAGGACAAGGACCTCGACGAGTGGTTGGATCGAGTGAAGATTTCTCCTCCGGTCGTTGTGGCCTTAGCTTTCGTCATGGATAGAAGTGGCAGGGCATTCGTAACGCATGCAATTAGGTTGGCCCGATTGTCCAAACTGGTCGAAGGGGCTGCAAGGAACCCCGATGAGAAAAGCATCATGCAGATGTTGTGCACATTTGAGTGCGCAATCAGGATAGATGAACTATGGGATACCCTGAAAGACCACTATACTGGGCAAAATAGTATGATCAACAAGGAGATCACAGTCAGAGACTTGCGCGATAAGATCGCAAATACTAGCCCAGCAAATCTCGGATCATTGAACCAGACGTATCCTCCATATGGGAGTCCTTGCTACCAAATCAGAAAAAGGACGAACTTCGAGGAGATTGCACGTCGAAAATGGGAGAAGTGGTCGTTTGAAGTGATGCGGAGAGAGGAACCTGAACCATGGGAAGTTGAGAGCCGCATCCAGTACCTGGTCAACATCATGTACGAGGAGAGCTACAGCCTTGGATACGCACTCCGACGTCACAATGCAAGAGCGACCAGCAGCCAGGGTAAAACCATCATCGTCCAGAATGTCCTGGAAGACTGGATGTCAATGAGTTATGATCTCAGCTTAGAGCGGACGGCAGCTGTTGTCCATTTGCAAACCATTCTCATGATCTCCAAGATGCTTCATGAGTGGATGACAAAATTGGAAACCTTCAAATCAATGTCACACCTGAGCGGGATCATCAAGGCTGATCTGGTCAGAATGAAACAGGCCATCGACCTCCGCGACGACATATGGGAGTTGGGGGGCTACAACATTGAGAGGGCCGACCAGGGCATGTTTGAGGATGTGGAGAAACGGAACAGGACATTTTCCTGTATCCGCGACTATGTGACGACCACTGCCACTACACAGATGGGCCAAGGGGCCTCAGAGGTCTCCCACATTGATGGCTGGGACATTCCGCTGATGCCAAGAGACGGCAGAAACCCTCCAAGTCAACCGGATCATCCAGGTTGGGATCCTTCACCTATCAGAATGATGAATGACAAGCAACAGAGGGAAGCCGATGCACAGCGGGCACAACAGCAACAACAACAGACTGGGCCTAGTAGTTCCACCGCCGGTGGACACGATGGTTACAGCTCTGCAGCTGGGAGTGCACCACCACCAAAAGCTCCACCATCGAAGGCAAGGCCATCTACACCTCCTGCAAGAAAGGACTGGGTGATTCCTCGGGTACCGAATGGATATCTTTTCAGGACTTCATCAATGCCCGATCAAAGGAACTCCGAGTTCATCACCTCAGCATGGATGGACGAACGAGATCACTTTCTTCTATCAATCATCCAAGGACCCGCAGCTCAAGCAGCCAGCACATTGGGATCAGCACCTTGGGCGCAGTATTTGAGGAGAGTGACCGCATATGCCTGCATGATCTTCGGAGTTTGCAATCCGGCGGTCGTAACTGAGGACACTGCATCCACTATATCCGAGAAAGATTGGCTTAGGTGCTATAGCCACATCGTCCGCAAGTACATGCTGACACGGACTGGATGCTATTTGTCGACAGCAGGAATGCTCATGATGCTAGGGCATCACGACGTGAACGTCGCCAACCAGTCGGACCTTGGGCGCATCAAGAAGATGATCACCAACCCACTTGCTTGCAGGATCATCGAAGCACCAAGCAGTCCAAGAGACCATGACATGTTGGCAGGTGACTTCAGGGCTGGAACAACCATCCTTATCACCGACCTGATGTTCCGCGTGGGAACCCAAAGTGGGATGCATGGCATCCAAATGGGATTAGCTGACATGGGATGGGAAAGTGTCGAGGTGTTCAAGATCCATGATTCCGAAGCAGAACGACCCCTTGACCAGTTCCTCAACACCCTTGACAAAGTCAAGCAACATCTCAGCACGGATACCGTCGACGATGGTTTAATAACTGTGCATCTTTGGTTGTCATTGCAGTTCCTACACGCACCAAAACCACCTCATTGTGTCATGCTTGAAAATGACTTCAAGAATCAGTTTGTCAAAGGGGTGCTCGATCTTGATCAAGTCACGTCCCGACCCCTGATGGTCGCCATCAACAATGATTCCATGTTCAACGGAATGGACTCTGTCACTTCCAGGATCGCGGATGAGCTGATTGAGAAGATGAGGCTCCAAGGGATCTTGGTGACATCGGATCAGAGAATGTGGCGATCAATGTGTTCACAATTTGGAAAACAATATCCAATTTTGAGTACAACAAAGAAGGGGACTTTGGGAAAGACGGCAATTTGGTCTGTCATCGAGAAGAACCTATTTCGCCAAAGGGTCTTTCTTATGTGTGCCACGAACAGGGAATATGTATCAGTTCTCAACGAGGGAGCATTCAAACCTGATGAATCGGGCATCATCGCCAAAGTGTTGGAGGATATGACCGGACCAACGGAGGCGTTCAAG
The DNA here is from genome assembly GCA_947184155.2 of Cladocopium goreaui. NCBI lineage: Eukaryota > Dinophyceae > Suessiales > Symbiodiniaceae > Cladocopium > Cladocopium goreaui. The sequence goes on along the minus strand of CAMXCT020001154.1, from coordinate 88,193 downwards.
ATCGCAGGCGGCGAAATGACCCCAGGTGACTATGCAAATGACGACACCACAATCTTCCAGCGAGGCCCTGGAACTGCCGTGAACAGATTCACCAAAGACAAAAGGTTCAAGACCAGTTGGGTCGAACCGGTGGTCGGCACCCATGAGCTGGAACCAGTGGTTTCCGATCGATGCATGTGGTTCACCATTGACAAGGAGAACAGTGACATCCTATGCGCAAGTTGCAGAGGCGCAGAGACAATGGATGAGATCGAGACATGCCAGTCAAGACCAACTCATTGCATCAATTGCTCCGCCAATACCCAGGACCATTACAAGCGGTCATCCCCCACATTGGAGGCCAGGAAGTCCGTACTACTCCTTGCGGCCAGGTTGAAGGTTGCATTCGAGGATCTTGGTGTTGACATTATCGACATCCATGAAGGATTTCAAAACTGGCTCACATTTATTGCGTCTTCGTTGATTTCAAATGCATCGTTGGCGTATGGGGAGCACTTGATGAAATCTCTATCTCACATGGGAGGAGTCAGAATTTCGAAGAGACAAACTTTGGAAATTTTCCGAAATGGACGCGGCAAGCAATTCAGCATTTATCGTGAAAGAGTTTACGATGATGTCGCAAAGAAGTGGCTCTTGATCTACAGAGTCACGAAGGATTGCGGAAATGTCGCATACAAAGACTTCTTCGAAAAGGTCGCCGTTCCCGAGGTGAAGGAGAGGAACGAGATTTTTGGATTCTCCCGTGCATCAGCCGAGAAAACTGGAGATATCATCGAGTTCTGGCTTGGTGTCTTGGATGTGGCCAACATGGCCAAAGGATTTGTGGATATTTTCAATGCCAGTGTCGATCCAGCAGAGTATCTCAATGGATTGGAAAAGGCATTGGCTCAGTTCACATCGACCTCCAGAACCTCAAGCACCATCAATGACAAGAGACGTGGATCCTTTGACTGCACATTGCAAACCGCAGAAGCTGAAAGGGTCATGAAGATCATCCACGCAATCCCCGGATATGAGTCATTGGCCAACTTCTGCTGCCTCACGGAGTGGGAGAAGGACCAGGTGTTCACTCATTACCGGAAGAAGAACAACATCACAGGGGATGATGCTAGCATGGGCACTGATGCCGATACCAAACCGGGTGACGAGTCGACGGCTCACCCTGGGGAGGAGGAAGCTGATGAGCCAGCAAATGATCCAACCGATGTGGTCAGGGACTCAGAGATTTCCGGGAAACAACAACTTTTGGATGCGTTGGGAAAACTCTTTACCGTCTCTGAGGATGTCAATGTGTGCTTGTACTGTGGTAGCACCAAACATGGCCATCTTGAATGTGGGCATGAGAAGAGAGATGAAGTCAGAAAGGTGCTAAAGGCCGTCCGAGCGTCGCTCGAGGCTGATAGTCCAACATCTGATGACGTCGACATGGAGCCTCCCGAGCACAAGAAGGACGGTTCAGGTGCTACTGAAGGGTCGGGGCAAACTGATGAACCCACAAAACCGAGGTTTAGTGAACACCAATGGTACGACAGCATCAGGACTATGTCTGAAGTTGGTGACCTCGATGAGTATGGTAGATTCTGCATAGAAGGACGTGATGTCACAAAGCTAGGACCACAGAACATTGTTGACCTCAACGAAGTGATCCGTGACGCTATTGTCAGAGGAGGAGGCGACTCGTGGTCTGTGCCAGACTTCATGGCGAGCTACTCTGATAACAACATCAGGAAGCCCTTCTACAAGAGAGTCGAGGCGCCGCAAGATGGTTTCTTGAAAATCATTCCAACAACGGGGGCACATTTCTTCAATTGCTCCTACTTCGGCGGTGTCGAATATGCAGCCAACTACCGCTTCGAGACTGGCAACCGACTCAATACCTACGAGGACAAGGTGAGTACCTCACTAAACAGAATCTTGCGGCACAACGTGGGGAAGGCATCAGAACAACAGAGTCTGTCATGTGATGACGCCGGCTGGGTGCCCATCGAGGAGGTGCTCAAATGTGAGTCCATGTGGAGGCACGAGTATGCACGATGGCCACATGTATTCCTCGCCCCGAAAGGAAGAGCAAATGATCAGAAGGCCTGGAATTTCAATGAGGCAAACTACCGCATGACATTGCTCTTCAGGATAATGTTCCATTGTGCCCGATATGGACGTCGTGTTCGTGAACAAGTCTTGGCTTTTGGTATCAACAAGGACATTGAACGCACCAGCCTGACGTGCATTGACAACAAAGTCGACGCAAACACGAACATCCCTGACGAAGGCCTGCTGCTCTACCCTGTGGCGGTTCGTGCTCCTACGGGGCACAAGGAAGGATCTTCGAGGGACGATGTCTCGTTACTGTCCTCACTACTTTCACATCCAATCGCGCCCAACACCATTTTATCGTTACCGGTTTGTTTCCACATCACCAAGAAGACCAACCTTCGAAGCATTTGGAGGCAGGGATTAATTCCAGGAGGTCTTGGAGAAGGTCATCGGATGTTTACGTTCTTCAACCCGTATGTGCCATGGGATCACAGATCATGGACCATCACGAAGAGCGTCGATACGCGAAGGGGGGGACTACATTTGCTTGTTCGTCCCGACCGAGACCTTGATGGTGGAATATGGCGGTCGACTGACTGATTCGGGACAGATCGTTTCACCAAAGATCATCCCGTTCTCGGCAATCAAAGGAGGATGGATTCAGGACCCCAAGGACCAGAACAATAAGACATGGCTCCGGTTGTTCGTCCCGTCGGGCGACGACCAGGTAGTCCGGTCTGGAACGGTCAAATCAAGAACGGTAGCCACCAAGGAGTCCATCTTGAGAGTTGCAAGGCAGTGCATCGACGCCGAAGACCAACCGTTTGACGAAACCGCCATGGATGCCATGAACATCGTCAACAAATTCGAGAACAACCTCATCGAACCTGGTGGACAAGAGCAATACCTGGCCCGCATCAAGCTGATTGACTACATAGTCGAACGCAAAAGGGTGCAAACATCAGGTTGCCGCCATTGTCCTCACTGTCTCAATGAGACGCCGACAAAGCTAGCAGTGTGTCTAGTTTGCTGGACGGAACTTGAAAGTTGCGGAATCCGTCCATATCGGCTACAAGCTCCCGAAGACGATGAAGATGAAGCCACAAAGAAAGAACTCGATGAAGAAGTTCGTCGACAAGAAGAATCGTTGTTCAAGGATACGGTCAATCAAGCACAAGAAAACGTATCCGAATCCAACGACTATGGCTTCAATCCTGACGAGGTCGATTACAATGAAGGCGATGATGAGGAAATGGATCAGGAGGAGGAAGCTCAACAGGAGGACGACGAAATCGTCGAAGAAGACGACGATGAGATGGACGTCGAACCTGAAGATGAACCCTCTTCCAAACTTCCAGCATGGGCTAAGAACCTCGAGAGCGGCAGCAAGGGTATGCCAGAAGACGGACTCATCAACAATGACGTCTCCGAGGCCGCGGCTCACTTGTACGACAATGCAGTCATGTCAAAGATCATCACGATGTTCAGGTTCTACTACAAACAGAGAGTCACTATGACCCCTGAGGAGTACCATGTGATGATGACGGAAACCAAGCGAGTCCGGCTGGACCTGGACGACTTCTGTCCTTACACAGGAGAAGACCAGGATGGCAACCTCAAGCGACCGACGGAGCTGGAGTTGGATGAACTCTTTCAGGAGAAAGGGAAGAGGAATTCATGGTCAGAAGGAGAGAAGCTATACTCAGGGCGACCCAGAAACATGATGATGCCTGTCATCAAGACTTTAGAGATCTATGAGAAGATGATGGAATTTCTGGTATGCGCTGGGTATACTCCAGAATCATTAGGCTTCCTCATGCCAATGAACCGAATGCAGGCTGATGCTCAAGGGAAACAGGAGATGCGAGTGACCATCAGTAACTTCCTTCGACGACTGCTCAAAGGGACCTTTCCAGAGCACGAGTCGTACACCTTCTTTCGCTCCGGGAGCCACGGCTTCCCCAACTGCATCGAACTCCCAGCCTTCTCAGTATATCTGAGCCTAAGGGAGAAAGAACAGAGAGTGGAACTGCTCTTTGCCGCCCAACAATGTGGCATTCCTTTACCTCAAAACTTTGTCAGCAAGATGGCTTACGCTATTCAATTGGCGGAGGCCGAGGCGCAGAGGGGAAGACCGAGATGAAAACGAAGATGGCTCCAACCCTTGGCGACGAAGTGGTGAGTGAAGTGTTCAAAGCGGTTGGACATACTGCAGCTTCTAAGTTTGCAAAGCCACTCGCACAACCTTCACAGAAACCTGAAGGAACTGGTTCAGCATCATCCTCATCAGCCAGCGCACCAAAGGCCAAGGCTATGCCAAAATCCCAAGAACCATCAAAGGCACCGCCTGCAAGGCCTTCATCGCCGAAAGCTGCTCCGAAACGTGCGGCAGGATGGGAGAAAACTCAAACAACACCTCAATGGAAGAAAGTCCGCCGTGAGCAGTAAACCTATGACCTCTGCCCATCAAAATGATCACTGAACTATAAGATGCGTATCGTCTTTGTGGACAGATGATCAGGAAAAGACCAACTGAGTGGACTCTGAGCGAGGCTGTAGACTAATTCGCTTAGGTTCAAGACTTTTGATATTCCCAATCTGCACGAAAATTCTGCATTGTGCACGTGAATTCGTTAGTTAGCATTGTAAATCTTTGGTAGCGAGGCGGTCCATTTCTCCCGACGGGTGAGTGGCGTGCTTAGCCAACGTAGAAAAGTAGATGTTAGCTAGCAAAAATTCGCGTTGTACAGCTTGATGATGCGCCGATGCATCGACTGCCAAAGAGTAGGTGAACCCTGAACCATTATACCCGACGGGTATGTGGGGAAGGGGGATCCGAATGGCACGTTTTATGTAAATAGGCGTAATTCAAGTAGCAGAACAGATCTAATTCAAAGTTCCCTATCTCGTGTCCGTGGCTCGAAGAATGCCACGGGCATGGGGGGTGTCAAAGGGAACACAGCGGTAGCACATGTAACAACTGACAATGTTACGGCCATCATGGCTCAAGCGCCCGCAAGAGGAAAACGGCCGTGCGTTATCTGCAATGCCCTTGGTGAGGTTCGGTAATAACTAGCACTCAAGGTACCACCATTCGACTACATCCGGAACAAGGATTCATTTGTTCACAATATTAATATGCTGCTTTTTCCGTCCGAAACGTTCGCATTTGGTGTTGCCCATCATGCCACGACACCAGCTATCAACAGGAAGTAAGAGAGAAAGAGAAGAGGCGGAGAGAAGATGCTATTCGACAAGCAGAGGAGACATCGCCATCGAGATCCTTGTCGTTTTCTTGTGGAGCCACATCTTCCGACTTCAAACGACCTAAGCAGACAGAAAACTTCATGCGACCCATGCGCTTACTAACTAATTTAGTTTCTGGAGTCTCCGATGTCATTCGAAGAATCGAGCTCGGGCATCATCCGAGCTCACCATTGTGAGGTCCACTATGGGGGACACAATTATCCTAGATGTTGGAGATGTTTCATCCCTGGTTTCCCGGCCCAAAATTGCAGCATACCATGAAGTGGAGAACTCAGGCAGCTTGTTGGACACGTCCACCTTCGTTCAGAAGAACCCGGGCGCAGTTTTGACTCTTGCATCTTTTCTTGCCGAGTGGGGAGTCCCCAAGACATTACCAATCACCGATTTACTCACTAACACACCATATGAATTGGCGTTTTCACCCCATGGTTGCAGATTTTCCCCCTAAATCCAGCGATCTGGGCATCATTTTCCTGCTGCGCCTCCAGGAGGAGCGGGAGCGAAGGGCTAGAAGAAGACGACTCGAAGAGGAGCCGGGGTGAGCCGCCGGAGCCGGGGTCGGAGCTGGGGTCGAATCAACTTGGATCATCCCACAGCGGCAGTGCATCCCATTCGAAATCCGATTTCTTTCAACGGATTTCTTTCTATCGAGCATCAGCTATAATATATAATCTATGATATATAATATATATATATAATCTATAATATATTTTCAGCTATTTATTTTTATTTGTTGACCCCAAATGTTTGGATACACAGAGATTTCGCCGCTGAATCGAATGCCATTAAGCCATTGGACGGCTCTGCAGTCATGGCGATTTTGCTGGGATTGTTACAAGGGAAACATATTGATATCACAAACAAAAAAGGGATTCAGAATACACACTGGGGATAGAATGAAACGTGCGAGGATTAGATGACAAATCAGGGACATGCAGTATTTTTTCAGATAACTACAATGACCATGTACTGTGCAATCTGGCTACCGAAGCCGGCCACGTGGTGCTGAAGGGGTATCTGATCCAGCCTAGTGGTTTGATGAAGGATTCCCTTATGACATAGCTGTGCTGAACTCCCACATGGCAATGGAACAGTCCCGATTCCCAGAGGAAATCATCCACGTGATTTTTGTTTGCATCACCACGTTGGGTTTGCAGAGGATAAAAGTTGAATCAGTCTCATGTCAATGTCAAGCTGCAATCAAGCCTCGGCGTCAAGAGATTCATCTATATTACATTATATTACTGTATTCATCTATGCCACTCCAGGAAGAGAAAAAAAGAGTGGAACAAGAGCGCATTGAAACCGTGAGGAAGAGGGTCTGCAGCCAAGCATCAGACATGGGCATGGGTGACTCCGTGGATGCAACCGATGAATGAGCTGGGCCAAGTGTGACATTCCATTTCCCAAACGCTGCAAGTTTCGAACGACACATGTTTGACACACATGGTGGTCAAAGACGAGGCTGCCAACTACAGTGTGTTCATGTGTTTCCAACAAATGGGTTTGTCTGAAAATAATGTAGCCCTACACCCAATGGTTAATGATCATTATCCCTACTAAATGGCTATAATTGGGGGTATACCCCATTTTCAGACATACCCAAATGGTTCTATGACGCCAAAGACCAGCAGGCTTGAAAACTCCAGCAGTTTCCGTTTGCTTCAAGGCTGAAGAGATTGAAAGACGCCGGAAGGCAGAGGAAGAGTTCCTTGGTGCTTAACACAACAGGATACCGGTTGAAATGACCCTGCTTTGATGTCATTTGACGTCATGGATTCCGTCGATGTGGCCATGGATTCCATGGATCCAGACTTCTCCAACCTGAAAAGTTGAGAAGATGAACGTCTCATTGTGGCTGCTTGTGGCATGTGATGTTCAAGTTCTGGCTGCTCTGGCTTATGACTCGAAGTATTTTGCCTAGGTTTTTGGCGAATGCAGAAGCCCAAAAGAAGGCGCACACACACACACACCTCTTAGGAGCTGTGAGTTTCTTGTGGCATTGATGGGGATGGCGGGTCAAAATCTAAGTTCTGAACAACTGGATTTTGGTTCATTCTGAAAGCCAGACCCAGATCCAGCTGTCCGTAGAATCCAACATCTTCGCACCTGATATGCCTTGGGATCCCTGGATATCCCTTGGTACTTTTGGTCGTCTTGGTTTGTGGAAGTTTATGATGTGGGTCCCGGCCTGGTTTTTTCGCAGTGCCTGGCCTAGTCGTCAAACGGGCAGAAATGGACCCGAGCCGCTCGCAGGCGGCCAAAGCAATCGAGCTCAAAGCACCCAGCTCATTGCCAGCAGTCCCCGAAGGCACGATCGGTGAAAGGAGCTGTGGGAGCGAGCTGGTTGTATCATGTTGTATCCATATTTTCCATATATTCTGAGCAATGGTCAGCCAAGGAGTTCCAAGGTTACAAAAACTACATGATAGATTTGAACGTGCCGATAATTCTCTGTTTTATTGATCCAATGGATGGTGTTTGTTCTTGACTTGTGGGTCAAGAATGGCACCCCTTCCTTGCACCTGGTCGTCAGTGACAAAACATCAGCCCAAATTTGGAACAGAACGCGACAGAAAAGGTCCTTTCCTCTTATCCACAATGTGTTGGCTTACAACAGTCATTTATTATATAATTTACTGGTTATGTCACCATTTTTCGTTGGTTGAACCCTACAATTTCATTTTATTCAAAACGCGCCGAAGTCAGAGTCCAACGTTTGGGTTGGATTTCGGATCATACGATCTGGATTTCGCGACGAGAAATCGCTATCGATTTTCTGGGTGTTTTTCCAACCATTTGGATGGAAAAACCATGGAATCCCCGGTGCCAGGCTCCCTCTCGGCGCTGCTCCGTGTGACCTCGTCCGCGGAGAAACCCAGTGAGCCGGAGAAACGGAGTCGCAGCCCCAGAAGGTGCGAAGGGAAAACTTAGCTCCTGGATCTTGGCTGATCTTGATATATATATATATTATATATAATTAATATAGAATATAGAATATATATATATATATATATACATATTGATGGGATTATCGGAATCTGGCTTTAACTGGCTTTAACCATTGAAACTGGGATCTAAGCTTACAGTGAATCTCGGGATTTAAATGATTGAAGCATTAAAACTTGGGATATTGATGGGATATGAATGGAATTTTTGATTTGTATATGACCAACTAGATCCAATTTTGGTATCAAGAAGAATCAGTCTTTCAGGTAGTAAATATGGTTAATATCCATGAAGAATGCTTAACCATGATACAGTGGTGGTTAATAGTTGGATAACTGATAATCCTTAATTGGTGCAAATCACTGGTATAACCATGGTTGATGGTAATTTTTGTCACACTTCACCAGGGTTACAGGAATAGCCCGATGAATATCCCCATTTTTTAGAATGATCCCATGCCCTGCAGGGTCAATATGTGGTCTCATCCCCTACATCCACCATGGTTTCTGGGTGTTTCTGGTTGGGGGAAGGGATTAGTGATGATTCAGGGCGCTAATGGTCGCTCAAAAAGCAGGGTACCAACGAATCCGTGTCAAGGCCTGTATAGCCTGTATAGCTGGTCAGTTTAGGACTATTCAGTTGTTTTTAGCAATTTTGAACCAAACCTTAGATTATTGACGCTTTGATGATCGTTGAAGTGGGCTGGCTAATGGTTTGATGGGAAAACCCGATTCTGCTGGTGTGCTATCCCAAATCAGTGCACTTTTCACAAGTTGGGTGATTTGGAAACAAGTCTAGCATTTCATGGGTTGGTGATGAGATTGTGACACACAACATATCTAGAGACGAGCGGTCCAACATTCACTCCACAAGTGGCTGTTGGAAAGGCAGACATCCTCGGAATTCAAATCCTTCAGGTTGGAATAGATTGGGCATCTAGATGACATGTTCAATTTCAACATTTATTTGTATTTCATACGACACTCGAAAAGAAGGATGCAACCATGCAGCGGTTTCTCAAACTGTCACTGTTTTCACTAGTCGGTTTGCACCAGGTCCTTTTCTGGTACAGTAGTCTTCCTGTGGAAGCATGTGTACACTCAGAGACGAGTGTGTCTGAACATGGGGAGATACCCGATGACCATTGGATGGGGAAAATGTAATCATAATCCATTCAAATTGGGTTTGTGGCCTATTTTCAGACAAACCCGATGACAACTTTCATTTAAAGATGGGAACATTAATGATGATTAGCCAACAAATATATTGGAGGTCCAGCCTGATGGACACCTTTCCCTCAAAAACCTTTGTCATTGATGGGATTGATGGTCAAATCTGGCAAGGTTAGAGCTCCATCATTTCAAGATATCAGATTCATTGAGGGATGGTCATCCGGTCATCCCTCACCACGGGGATTGACCCTTAAAATGGCTTTGCAACGACGCCAGAAAGCCGAAAGCGGTGAAAGAAGCCAAAGAGCCCCCGGAGGAACATCCAAAGGCGCGGCTGTGGATGGGTGGAAGATCGTTATAAAATTTATAAAGAATGAGAATGAACACTGGACATGTATGAAAAATGATGGCAAATTTGAAAGAAGTATTCTTATTGTTGTTATTATTATCATCAATTCAAACTCTTGTTTGATGAATTCACCCCTCCAAAACTGGAAGATTCAAAGACATGGCAGGAGATACCTTCGAACGTGGGCTCGGCTGAGGAGATTTGTGAGTTGTGTTTGTTTATCCACAAACTTATTGGCATATCATGGGCATTGAACCAACCATACTGGGGAGTAGTGGGATATACAAGCAACAATAGGGCCTATAGTATAGGGGCTGAATTATATCGACATGAGTATATCACTGTCATAACTATCATAAACTATATGACTGTCCTCGAGTTTTCGGTGGATTTTTGTGAACAATAAGCACAGCTTTCAACAGGAGCCAGTGGGTTGGATGCCCCAAAACTACCCGCTTGGGAGCCTGGCATCAAGTTTTTGACCGGTCGATTCTGGTGGGGAAAGCTGGACGAACAACAACAACATCTACTGGACTGTATTTAAAATTCTAGTATACACAGGTATATAATAGATTATAATGGTGTATATATGTGTATATCATTTTGCTGGGATCATTTTTGCAGAAACATCACTGAAAGAGGCTGGATTTGCATGGATTTTTGATCATTTTCCACTTGCAGTGAGTGTGGTAAACCCAAGAATAAACCATTCCCAATTTACAACAAATCAACGGACTCAATAAACATTCATGCCAGGGGGCTCTGGCTCATTCGCCTCCATAATAGACAAAAAAAACGGAAATTGAGTATAGAGGATGGACGTTTTGGAATTACGGCCGTATATACAGCCATATATATATACACAGTATATATGTGCACGTATTATATATATATATACATATATATATATATATGTACATATACATATGTCTAGGTACATATGTATGCACATACATGTATAACATATACATACAAATAAGCCATTTTTCATTTCACTTCGCTCGGCAATCAAGCCGCCTGCACGCTTTAGAGTGCCTACAGTGCGGAGCCATCACTGGATCCTGCCAGACTTCGTAGCATGCCCTGGATGATAATCTGCTTGCATAGTTCCAGTGGTGACATCGTATGGATCCACTTACCCATGCCAGCACATCTAAAGCCTTTTCCAAACCTTCTGGTTCTTCCTCTGCCCCATCGGCCCCATCTAAATAAATCATCAAGGGGGAGCAAAACAATTTTTCATCATATTTCATCATATTCCCCCCAAAAATATTTCCCCAATTCATAGAGATATGAGGACTGGATGATATGGGTAGCCAATGGGTAATTTTGCCACTTCCCGCTGAGGTGCAGCCTCTGTCAGAAGCAGGTGCCGGCAGCTGAACAAAATGAAGAATTTCCCGAACGACATGGCGGTTTTTAAACGGGACAATCATGGAACAAAGTGAAGGATTTTCCATGGGATTTTCCAGAACGCCATGTTTGATTACCGGAGGTGTTTGAAATTTGGATACTACCTATGGTTGGACCCAGGCAAGCGGATTCTTGGTGGAATATCGAGTTTGGGGAGACTCATGAGCAATAAATTGAAGGCCGATGGTTGGTATTAAGTTGTAGATGGCCCCAACCCACTAAGCAGTGAAGGTTAATAGGAAGATCCCAAGAAAAGTGGCAGTTCTGGTCGTCACTGCTCGTGGTTGGAGGCTAAGTCTAAGTATCAAGCACTATATAAAACCACATGATGATTCAACTATATCAAAATCAACATCAATCAACATCAATCAACGTATATTTTTAACTTTTTAACTATATTCAACCGCCCTAAGTTTTGGCCACCCATCACGCTTTGACTTTTTTCAGGTTGCAGCCTCCGGTGGCATCTTCTGTGGTCGGCGGAGAGACGGCGCCATCAAAGGCGATGAAAGCCCCATATTTTCATGGGAAAATCCTGGCTGTTTCCTGGTCGATTTTCCCTTAAAGCAAACCATCCATTGACTCTGAAACTCGTGGAACAGACAGATTTCTTCAGGAACTATCCGACTATAATATTTAGGAATTATTCCTCAGGAACTATCCAAGCTGTGGAAAACATAAACCAAACGTTGGCGGTGGATGGTACTACTGTGTATTTCAATGGATGAAATGTGTCCCATGTTTTTTTGGAACCAAGCGGTTTTCAAAGATATTTCTGAATTTGATGTTATTTTGTATGGTTGTTGTTCCAGTTGGGCGGTTATTTCAATCATGCTGCAATTTGGAGTCTTCCTTCGTATGGGAAATCTTCAGAAACCATTTTCACAAACTAGCCCATTTTCAGCCAAACATCCTAAACAATATCAGATTGTTGCTGATATGCCTCATTAGATGTCCCTTCTTATCCTTATGATTGTTGGTTCTTCCTCGTATTTTTCTTGGTCAAAACCAGATCCATATTAAGCTGGTCATACATCTTATCCCATGAAGTCCCTATTTTGAATGGTTAAATCAACCATGTCCGTACCAAGCATGGTTGTTCCCACGATGTTTCTTGGTTCCCGCATCCCATGTGGAGTTTCTCTCAGGCTGCGGAGCCGCCGCAGGATCCTCATGAAACATGGAGGAGTTATCACCAACAAAAACATTTTGGACGATTCATTTTAAAACAAAACTTTCTCTTTTGGGAACCAAGTGGTTACCCATATATATATATACATATACATATATATACATATATATATATACATATATATATACACATATATATAATACATATATATATATATATACACATATCTATATATATATAAAATACATGTTGCCCACGTTGTAAGCCAGCATGTCTGGGGTATATGATGGGATGAACACTTCACCAACCACGGGTTGGTGCCCCCCATCACCTGCAGCTGGGGCTAAGCACTGAAACCAAGACTGGACCGCCATGGATGTTGAACTCAAGCTGCAGGCATTGCACAGCTCCAGCCCAGAGCCCAGGTGTGCTGGAGATGCATGAATCGATCCTCCAAAGATGAAGATTTCGGGAAGGTTCGTGACCCGCCCCGGCTTGCCCTGCATGGGTTGATGTGGGTTGGTACCAAGACATGGAATCCTGGAACAGCCTGGAAACTTGTTGTGGATGCTCTTTTTCCAAGTGAAAACCGCAGAAACTTGTTGCCAATGTCATTGAACAGCAACATCAACTACATCTTACAGCTCTATTTTCTGCCTGCCACTGTGTTAAATCTCAGAGATTCTTAGCTGTCTTGGCTGCTTGACTGAGGTTCTCAGGGAACCCCAGACTTTAAGTGCAGAGGTGAGATCTTCCTCCCTCGCCCAGTTGACCCATGTTGGTTTCTTCGTTAAAGATCTCAAATTGTGCCATATAATGCGTTGACAATATGGTTGACATGGGTAAAACATGGTAAAACATCTATGCTCAAGAATGTCTCATAGTAAAAACTCCTGGGGTTTGACTAGCTGTTTCAATGGGGATTACTCTATGATAATATTCCCGGCCCTCTCCACCAGCATCAGCTTCAGGCCCTAGTTAAAGTCAATTTTGCGGCGCCATGTCACCAGCTACCTTGGGGCAGCGCCGTTCGTGCGTTCGTGCTGCCTGGGTTTTGTTCCATGTTTGTCAAGAAACGGAGATACCCCATTTGATGGTGAGTTTTATGGGGAAATTGGGGTTTGAGACCGTTTGGATTTGGGGGTGCCCTACCTTTGGAGAAATCCACCCAAAGATTTTCCCAAAACCATGGATCCTGATGAGGAGTTGGGGCTTCGAGTCATCAAGGATGCCACAAACAGACCAAGTTTGGGAGGAGTTGGGCAGGGCTAAGTGATATTATTATTGTTCCACATTTTTTTTATGGCCAAAAGCCACTTTTTGGCAGTTCAATAGTGGTTCGCTTCCCAACAAGTTGATTAATCCTTCTTTATAAAACTTGAGGAACTTGGTTGGGGTGTCCAATTTTAAAACATCCTCACCTTGTCTTACCTGATCATCTTCGACTTTCCATGCCTCGCGTTTGAGCTGGTCGTTCAGCCGTTCGGGTGCCGCCTCACTGTTTTCTGGGTAAACCTTCACAGCCAGGCTAATGGCTTTGTCAGGAACATCTTCCTTTGGACCAAGGGCTTTACCCATGACTTGACCACATTCCCCATTTCCACCGCTAGCCTTCAGGTGCCTGTCCAGCTGAACCCGCAACCTTAAGTTGATGGTTCTTCGGGGTGGAGCTTGGCAGGTTGCTACTTTTGCGCAAGTTCTTGCGATTAGCAGTCCTTTAAAATGACCTGATCTAGCGAATCTAGCTGAAAGATGGGACTAGTGATTGGGGCAATAAACATCATTAAACCAGATTAAAACCATGACTTGAAGCAGGGCCCACAGTACGAACGTGCTACCAAGCACTTGGTCGCATCCGCCAGTGGCAGCCCCCGCAGGTCAGGACCAACAAAGCCGAATTTGAATCGCTAGGAGAAGAGGCTTGGTGGATGCACGAGGCCCGCAGATGGACCACCATAAACTACTCCAACGGGCCATGTGGGAATGGTTTTGATCACCCATTTATGGACATTTTTTTTTAAATGTCATATTACATAGAAGAGGTTTGTGTATCCATATTTTGTGTTCTTATTTTGGAATGTATTTCATTGCGGTGCCGTGCCAGACACGTCGACCGTTCAAATTCACGGGGAAGTGGATCAAAACCTCAAGAACAGCTAGAGTACTCTTGGATTAGTTTGGTGATTTGGCCAACATATCCATACATATCCATACATATCCATACATATCCATACATATCCATACATATCCATACATATCCATACATATCCATACATATCCATACATATCCATACATATCCATATATCCATACGTATCCAATATTTGGAGGGTTAAGATCCAATGGTTGACGTCTTGAATGCATCCAGCCCCTCAGGCATGCATGGAGGATGCAGATCTCCAGGACTACTACGATGGAGATGAGGCATTTTATGGACGGAAGTGGGACATCTGGAGTTTTTTCGGCTTGATTAATATATACCCAGCAAATAACAATCATGGCTGATACATACCCAGCAAATTTACCAATCATGGCCTACTTTTCAGGTCGTTTTTTGTTCCCTGATTCGTTGGATCCATCGAAGTGGCAGGGAAAGTTTGCCTGGGAATGACGACTCGCCTGCGTGGCATTGCTTCGGAGTGAACATGGCAGACATGGCCCAAGGGCAGGGAGGAAGTTGGCTGATGGGCTTAAAAAGTGCCCATTTCCAGGTTTGCTATGTATAGTTACCTGATATGATCTTATATGTATTTTTTTCCCACTCCCAGTTACAGTATGAATTCGGTTCTGACGGGGTATTGAAAATGATCAGTGGACTTCCACAGCACGCCCTTCGGTCATGATTGTTTCCAACTGTCTCCGCTGAGTGAAATGCGGACAGCTGAGTTTCCGCAACAGGAAAAAGCGGTCAGCTGAGTCAGTTCTGTGGGTATTTCCCGGTGTTTCCTTCTGCCAGCGGTTCGAAGCATGTCCTGGGGTTGGCTGGGGTTGGATGTGCTAAGGTGCACAAATAGTGACCACCGCTGTGTCGGCTCAGTGATGAGCTGATGCACAGTTGATTACGGCAGGCATAGATATTAGGCTTAGAGATCCGGTGAAGTGAAACTGTGGCTCATATGAACCTGGGATGCACATGTACCTTTCAAAACTTCCACGAAATCATTGTTACCTGGTTTGCTCGTTCAATATCATGACGATGGTCGAATTCTATGTTGTAAATTACAGGCCATTTGTGGTCACCAAACGGAACCCTTTGTGGTCGCCGCATGTCGCCTTGATGGAGCAGTGTCTTTCAATCTGTGGCCCCTCAGCATTTCCAGCTCATAAGACCCGCAGCACGCGCAGCGTGCGCTGAAAACCGTTGCTGTGGGCAAAGCTGCATAGAATAAGCTGCATAGACTCGCAAGTGTGGTAGCAGCACGACGAATGCAAGACACTTTGGTGGGACGTGGCTCTTAGGTTGCTCTTGAAAGTTTGGAGAATCAGATGTTTTTTTTCACTGAAAACTCTTGCAGAAACTCCCCAGTGAAGGTTGTCCACAAGAAGCCCTCGTTACTATCCAGATACCTAGCCACAAGAAAAGCTTAACTCATGGCTGCTCCGCTGTTGAGCATAAGTACCAAGGAGACGGTTGGGACGCCAGTGGTCCTGATATCCATCTGACTATTGATGGTAATTGAGTGGTCCAGCTGTGGTTCCCACGTTCGCCATAGTAGGTATTCGCCAGGATTCGCCAGGTCTATTCAGTCTATTCCCAAGAAGCTTTAAAAAAAGAATGAAGATTGATTTTGGATCATTTTGGATCATTTTGGATCATTTTGGGAGATTTAATCTCCCATTCATGACTTTTGAGATTCTTCAAAAATTCATTATCCCACGACTTTTGCTCCCGAAAATTCGACTCACCCAAATTGGCAAGCCGAACGCCGAACGAGGAGCACACCTTTGAGGCCCAGTTCCATCCATCACGTGCCTTGGTGGCCTGTGCCACCATCACCGGGGAGGTGTGAAGCCATGGGGACTTTAAGCCACTGGATGCTGTGAGATTGACTGGGTGACTGGGTTTTTAGTGATGCCCCAAACTGGTAATATCATGTAATATCTATATTATATCTATAAAAATAATATCTATATTATATCTATATATTATATCTATGTTGATATTTAGGTGCTTTTTCTTCTTTCTCTTTTTCTGGCGGCTAATTGGAAATGGAAAATAGGCCCCCTATCAAGATCATATCCTTGGGTTTATGCCAAGTTGATTTGCCGGAGGGTAAGGCAGAACCTGAAGAGAAAGTTGCGTGTTTTGAACATACTTGGATACAACCTGGGGGGTATGCAACCATAATGATAGGACCTGATAGGGTGTTATTTTTTAAAATTCATGGAGTTATTGCCATAGTTATTCCCATGGAAAAGCCTCAACTGGAAGCATTTCCGCCATCCACTGATGGACAGGTGGAGCTCCATAGCTTTGATCTTGACCAATGCCACCTGGACGTCTCAGCCAGTTCGGGAAAAGCTGACTTTTGTATGGCAGAGATGGTAAAACATCAAAATATCCAATTACCATCCCCAATTAGATCCAATTATATAGATTCAATTACATACATTACATGGATATAGATCCCCAATTAGATCCAAGTATATTAGATCCAATATCCAATTACATCAGTTTTTTGTTTCCGGAAGGCCTTGGAGGAATCCCGCATGATCCAAAAATGGTCCACCGAGGTAGTGAGGAATTGTCCCAGACCATCACTGGTCACTTGGTGACCGTTTTGGGGGTCAAGCGGGGGTCAACAAGACCGGGACCACCCGGGACCACAGATAGTCTATGTTTATATATGTTTATATAGTATGCTTAGTATTCACCATCTAAGTGTATCTACTAGGGTACCTTTTGTTTTGACTCATACCCATGGGTCCATGGGTCCATGGGTGTTTTTGTTCGTTTCGATCTTCTTCTGGAGTAAAGCCGCCCATTATTGTATCATTACTATGATCACATAGCGTCATAATCATTGTTTTTCGGTATGTACTAGTACCATTCATGTTTATGCTTATCATTGTTGCTGTGATTGTTACTTCGGTATCATGTCTTGAAAATCAACTCAGACTCCATGAACTCCCCTTCTTGGTCTACGGAGTCCACGTCGAACTACCAAGGTCATAAGCGCTCCTGTCGCGCAGCCAAATGGATGCCAGGGGGCTGAGGTAGCCATTGCCCTTGGGGCAGATGGATGGTGAATTGGTGACTGTGGTGATGGGAAGTGATGGGAACTGGTGGTAAGTGATGGTACGTGATGGTAAACGATGGGTAATGGTGGTTTACCCTCTGGTTATGACTAACATAGCTATTGAAAATCACCATTTATAGTGGATTTTCCCATTAAAAATGGTGATTTTCCATAGCTATGTTAAATTACCAGAGGGTAACTAGATGTCCTTTTCCTATTGGTTGCTTGATCAGAGGGATAAACCCTCCTTCACAAGCCACCTGGAGGACTTGGTGCTTTCAACCAAGACGCTATTCCTGGCCGGTAGTGCATGTATGTTGGCAAATCTTCAGTCATTTTTGCTTGGTTTTCAACAAAACTCCTAGCATTTAGAGACCATTTCCAGACATCCCGACGGAAAGCAGCAGTTATATTTGGTTTTACATATCAGAATATTTATATACTATGAAACATAGTTGTTATTATCTACAATTATATATATATCTCATATATTATATATATATATATATTATATTATTATACATACATATTTATTCTATATAACAATATTATAATATGCTTATCATTTATCCCATGCTTAGATTTCCAGCGCTTCCAGGTCAGAGTCCATCTTGGCCTCGACGGGTGCTGACAAGTTGGCGCTGCTGAGCGACTTGGAAAGCGACAAGCAGGCGACATTTGGCAGGATCCAACCTTCATTGGATTTGTTTAAGGGTTTTTTTGCAGGAAAGCCCCATATTTCATAGGAAAAATCCATAAAAATCCAATGTTTCCTGGTAGATTTTCCCTTAAACCAATCCAATGAAACCGGGATTTACGGAAAGTACTGGATTTGGTAAATCAATGGATCTTAGTGACACTTGATTCACGAGATTCCCTTAAATCGCCGCCTGGGCTGCCACAGTTTGTCAGGTATGGCGGTGTAAGCTAAAGTCTGCAGGCTATGTGTGGACCTCAGCATATTGACACTGCAATTTGAGCTTCTTGCAACTGGCTTGATTGCCATTTCTTTTGAGGAAGGCGGAAAGCTTTTTTCATCGCACCAGTTGACTCAGTTAACACGCTTCATCAGTCGATAAATCCGATAACTGAGATTGAGGGAAGACAGAAATAGCACGCGGAGGGTCATGTAATTATGATCCCATTCTTTTTGTTTTTCGATCGAACCACTTTCCAAATGGGTTGGTCTGATGATCATTTTCATCATTTAAATTGCAATGTTGGGAGAATAATACTCAATTCTCAGACAAACCCAAATATCAGATTGTTGCTGATATATGAATCACCATGTCCCCAATAATATCCCTATGATTTCCCCTTTTTGTTTCTAAAAATTGATGGGTTAACATGTTTCAGACAAACCCAAATCAAGGCGGTGAAAAATACCCCACTATATCCCCATTCAAATTCTCATCCCATTAAGTCCTATTTCTAATGGTTTTCAATCTGTTAAATCAACCATGCCTGGGATCTCTGTGCATCTCTGTGCGCAGTGCCTCTTGCCCTTGGACGATCAGCGTTTCGCGGTAGGCGCGCAGTCTTGCCAGTCTTGGGGTGACTATTTTGAACCCCAGGGTTTTGGAGGATTTTCCAGAACATCATGCGCCGGATTGCTGGAGGGTATGAACAAACATTATCAACTGCTTGGTGGTGACTGGAACATCAATTTTATGACTTTCCATTTCATATATGGGATGTCATCCTTCCCAACTGACTTACTCCATCATTTTTTTTTTCAGAGGGGTAGGTTTTTTCACCACCAACCAGTCAAACATCCAGAAATTTATGGGATGAACATGGCTGAACATCAATCTCATAGAATTGGATTATGGGAAAAATTACAGGAAAGCCCTATATTTGATGGTAAAAACCAGGTTTTCCTGTAGATTTTCCCTTAATCCAATCCAGTGACAATCCCAGCTCTGAAATGCTGTGAAAACCCAGGGCTTGACCCCGTAGGCGATGAGTTTCGGCCAGGCGATGACGACGGAGGTCTCCGAATCTTCGAAGGTCGGCAGCCGAAGGCTACGGTCAGTGTGGAATCTCAGCACTGGTGGAGCTGGGCGTGGCTGGTGTTGAAGCAATATATATATATAATATGTATATATATATATATGTATGTATGTATGTATGTATGTATGTATGTATGTATATATATATAGAGGGATTTACCAATCAAAGGTGGGGATTTAACATGATTTAGCTGGGAAAAATTGGGATACAATAGGGGTGCCATGGATATAATACGCATGATTAGCCGCTTGGTGGTTTCCAGAATTTATTTTCAACCCTAGTTGTAATGATGATCCATCATCCCAACTACTGTAACTCATATTCTTCAGGGCTTTTTGTGCTCAAATCCATCTGTGAGAAGTTGTTTAAGCCAGGTAACATCGAGATCACGTGGAGACCCCAGAGCTATTGCAGCTATTGAGGTTGGTTCGAGAACAACGATTTCGCAGGGCGCCCCAGGGCTTCGAAAAAGGATGGAAACCTGGCCAGAAGCACGGCGACTCTGAAGACAAGGGAAAGCCACGTTTGGGTTGCCAAAATTGGATCTAGAATCCTTCGCAGTTGAATAGTTTGATTCCAAGAATCATCAGAATTTGCCTCAAGTTCTGACACATTCTCATATGAGCAGTGCCCAGTTGAACCCTTGTTGGCTTATGGAGGTAGTTCACCCCACCTCAAGGATTCTGAGACTGACCAGCTTACAAAAACGATGACTTTTTGGACCTATGGCCTATTCCTGTATTTATACCATATCAGAGGATGATATGATGTATGTAATAATATGTATATTGTTAGGATGAACATCCACCCAACAACCAGTAAGCTCCCCGGCGCTCAGATTGCCGACCTTGCCATGGGCACAGACGGCACCAGCCTTTGCACCTCGACTGGTGAGGGCTGCGAAGATTTCATGATGTTTGAGTTCGAATCATGTTCATGAGATTCGTAAAATTCACTTGCATGTATTTTGATTCCAAAAAGGATCAAGATATAGTATATTTAAAAAACACATGTTCAAGATATGACATGTTAATCACTGTGCTTTTATCTTGCATGTCTTGCATTATGTTTTTCATCCAATTGTTATGGCTTCTATATATATATATACATATCACAACACATCACCAACTGTTTGTTTGAGGCTTGAAGACATGCCGTTGTCAACTGTGGTCATCCACTTGCTGAAAATCTCATGCGATACATCATTGAGCAGCGGCCAAAACCCCAGTCGCAAGAATTTGAAAAGGGTTTTTTAGGTGATATGGCTCCGCCAAGTCGCCAAAAGTCGCGAAAGATTCCCGAAAGCTTTTGCGAAGATTTGCTTCCGCGAAAGCTCGCGAGCTCGAGATTTTCAGCAAGCATGAATTATTTCGCACATTTCCCATGGCATTTCCAACATTTCTGCGTTCAACACGTCAGGGAAATCATACAGCAATTTGAAGGCTTCGAAAACAATTTTTCAACGATTTCCAGGTTGTGACCGAAAATCGTCGAAAGCTTCGCGAAAGCTTCGGGACAGACTGACTACCGTAGCGGGATGGCCCTTCCCCCCATAAATTTGCTCAGGGAAGTGTTGGTAGGACGTGCTTGTTTTCCCCTGGAGATGAACATTTCAACCCACGTCTTGCCACCGTTATAGCTCCTGCATGCTCCTGCAATACATACTGTAGGAATACATAATGCAAATTCCGTCGAAAAAATGCACGGGAACAAACTTTTCATTTCAATATGTGTTTCAATATTTGGGGTTTTGGCAACAGCTCAATGGTGAACCTGTTGTCATCATGATCGACTGTACCAATCTCATTTTCCCCGGCAACATGACCCCAAATTTGCGCATCCTCGACTTTTGTACCCAACTAAGACCCTGACGACACAAGGTGGGTATGGGTGCAAAATTAGCAAAACCCGCCAAATCATGGATAGTTTCATGGTAACGGGTTCAAAACTCAGGGAGCCAAAATTGACTGTGTATTTTTATGCGGTAAATCCAGTTGAACATACCCTCTGGTAAACTAACATAGCAGGGGAAATCACCATTTTTAGTGGGTAAATCAACTATTTCTATAGTCTATGGCCATTTTCAATAGCTATGTTATGCTATGTTAGTCATTACCAGGTTGGGTAGTTTACCAAGCCATCCCCAAAATCACCATAAATGGGTTCCCCAAAAACCCCAAAAACCACCGGCCATCCGAGGCGCAGCATCTGGAGATGGCACCCTCGCAGTGTATGACATCCGCAAGAGCGGAGAGAAGGACGGAAGCCCCGACGCCGCAGGGTGAGTTTTGGGGAGTTCTTCTGTGATGACTTGAATTTGTGCGAAAGTTTTTTGTTTGGCAAATCTATACATGACACCCAACTGAACAGTCAGTTTTGATCATTTTTGAGTAATTAGGGTATCAGAGAGTATCTGAAGTACAGGTAGCAGGTTGGGTAAAATTTTCAGAAGTCAACCTCTTGGGAGGTCTTTGACAAACCACCCTGCAACTGTTCATGACTTGTGGCCCATAGCAGTGCCATGATTGGGTCAGGATCCTCACTTCCTCACTTTCGCCTGCTGCATGAAGCCACCGCTCGGAGCAAGATTCTGGTATGGTGACTATCGCAGTTCACCATGCTATCAGCAGATAGTTCCATAGGATCCCATAGGTATCAACAGCAGGAAACCTTTCCCTTCCACCCGGCACACCCGGCAATGGCGGACGACTGGCAGACGGTGGCTGCTAAGCCTCGTCGGCAGCCAGAGACTCGGGCGTCCGCTTCACAGGGCGTAGGCGGCGGTTTCGACTTCGGGATGTTTGCCGCTGAGCCAATGCTGTAGCTGATTGACCCATCAAATCATAGCATTTTACCAGCACAAAATGGCGGATGAAGCAAAAAGAGCAGGGGGAAGGACAAGCAGCAATTGCGTGTTTCCAAGAATTGCGGGACCCCAAATCCAATATTTGATCATTTTCTATTCGGAGAGACAAGCCAATCAGTATATAGGTAGGGTAGCATGCATGTTTGGATACACGGATACACCTAGATTCCAAAATTCTTTGAGGGCCAAGAACCAATTCTGCCTGACCATCAATTCAGAACTGAGAATCCAAAGTTTGAACCACTCGTGGATGTGCATCGGTTTGCCAGGCATCGATGTGGACAAATTTATCTCCACGTTTAAGACGCGAGCGTGCACTGACGAGAAACACCACGATTGGTTCCAGTGCCCCTTCTTCCACGGCAAAGTGGACAAGCGAAGAGATCCCTTCGAGGTTGCGTACCTCCCAGATGACGCAGGCCTCACAGGAACAGAGAAGGCATATCATCCTGTGAATTTCAGGACCAAGTATTGTGAGACATTCAGCCGCGCAAGGAAGTGCAAATATGGAGCATATTGTGCTTTTGCACATGCGGAGAATGAAGTACGACAGCCCACCCGATATGAAGAGGTGATGAAGCAGAAATTGTATCCATCCAAGCCTTTGCCGCAGGTGAGGGAGTTTCTTCCAGATCTGGCCCAGAGTGTTGTGCAACCACCTGAAGTCTTGAGGCCCGGCTGCCCAGATCCAGCCGAGCAGCGAGTGGCAGCAGTGGCAGTGTTCCTGCCATTGAGGTCATTCGAAGTGAAAGTGCTTCGGCACCCGAAGATGACGTTGTGAAAGCAGTTTTCGGACGTGGCAGTTGAGTACATGTGCAAAATTAACTTGGAGATCTTGGAGGAGAGCGATGGAGTGAGTCTGAAAATCCAAGGGCAAGAGCAGAATGCCAGATCTGCCAGGTCCAAGCTTGAGAATCAGCTCAGACCACTGCATAAGAAATATGGAGAGATTGGAACGAAGCCATACCCTCAAAAAGTCATGGGCTTACTATTTGACCTCTTGGAGAAGGATGGCCCGGAGAGATTTACAGAGAGAAAGGACTTTGAGTTGGTAGAGATTCACCTGGACTTGGAGAAACGTCAAGTCGAGGTCTGTGCGTTGGCACTACCAGAGGTCACTCGACCGATGCAAGTCTTCCACAGGATCGACAGGTGGATTCGAGACAATGAATATGACACCACCATGAACTGTGGAAGCTGCATGGATGACTTCAACAAACGTGAAGGCGCGGTGTCCTGGTATCCTCCCCAACGTCTGGTCTGGAGAACGGAGATTGGGAATTCTTTCCTGTTGAAAAGATAGAATCAATGGAGTTTGTGGGGATGCGACTACCTCAATCATGGCTTTCTTGTGGTTTACACAAACAGCATCTTGCTTTCTGAGCTAGATTTCTGCACAGCTTCTGCTGGGGAAAGGGTGGCAAGCGATGAGTTTTCTGAGGTTTGGCTTTCATACCCCAACTTGGAAACTTGCTCATGGGCCTGAATCTCTCCCTAACAATTTGCGCTGGTACCAAGCAGCCCCAGGTGTCACATGCGTCGACGGACATTTTTTTTGTGCCGAGTGCATGGAGCGGATGCTGAATGCTCAGCTTCAATCCATCGGTTCTCAGAAGGGCAATGTCCTTTGCGCCATATGCCGCAAAGAGGCCTGGAGTGTTTAGCAACAGAAAAAAGATGTTGCACCAGGATTCAGGCATGATTTTACATGTTTTCCTTTCCGATTTCCCAGGATATTTCCTTTTTCTCAGCATTTTTTTGTTACCCAGCTTCTGTTTGATTTTGCCTATTTTTTTTTCCCCCAAACAGTGTGGCCATACTGAGAGGTTCTTACGGTAAGTGTTAAGGCGCGCTGTTTGAGCTGCATGGTATCTGTAGCGTCCGGCATTTTCCGTGTAATTTCCCACATAAAATGGCTCTTGTGACATGTCCGTGTGCATTTCGAGTGCGCAGGCTCGCACAAAACGGGTGTCGCGGTCCTGGCGGTGCAGCATTTTTGCTGTAAATTTCCGTTTAAAATGGCTCTTGTGGCATGTCCATGTGCATTTCGACTGAGCAGATTCGTGCAAGACGAGAAATCTCGCACAGACATCTTGCCAAGAGACTTCTTGTAGAGACCTTGTACAGAGGTCTTGCCAAGAAACCTCTTATGGAGATCTTGTTCGGAGATATTGCCAAGAGACTTCTTCCAGAGATCTTGCCAACAGAGCTCTCATAGAGATCTTGTACAGAGATCTTGCCGGGAGACCCGTTCTAGAGATCTTGCTCAGAGACCTGGTGAAGAGAGCAGAGATCTTGCTCAAAGATCTTGTATCGAGAGCTTGAACAGAGATCTTACTTTTGAGATCCCTCACAGAGATCTTCTGTGGAGATCTCTTAAAGAGAGATCTCTTCAAGAGTCTTTCCAAGAGACCTCTTATAAAGATCTTGTACAGAGATCTTGCCAGGACACCTCTTATGGAGATGTTGTACAGAGACATTGCATAGAGATCTGTTGCAGAGATTTTGCGAAAGGGTCTCTTACATAAATCTTGCCAAGAGAACTCGTCTAAAGCTTGTACAGAGGTTTCAAAAAGAGATCTTGTACAGAGACATTGCACAGAGATCGGTTGAAGTCTTGCCAAGAGGCCCCTTACAGAGATCTTGCGAAGAGACCTCTTCTACAGATCTTGTGCAGAGATCTTGCCAGGACACCTCTTATGGAGACCTTGTACAGGGACATTGCAAAGAGACCTGTTGCAGAGATTTTGCCAAGAGGTCTCTTACATAGATCTTACCAAGAGAGCTTTTATAGAGAGCTTGTGCAGAGATCTCATAAACAGGTCTTACCAAGAGATCTCTTCTAGAGATCTTGTACAGAGATCTTGCCAGGAGACCTCTTTTGGAGATCTTCTACAGAGTCCTGGTGAAGAGAGCAGAGGTCTTGCTCGGAGATCATGTGTAGATAGTTTGAGCAGAGATCTTACTTTGAGATCCCTCACAAAGATCTTCTCTTATAGACCACCTTGTACAGATAGCCTTTCGCAGGGATCTTGCACAGCAGCTTCTACAGAGAACCTGTCAAGGAGATCTTGCGCACGATCTTCCACAGAGATCTTCACAAAGGGAACTTGCAGAATCTTACCTGGCATCTGTTCTTTTCACTACTAGGGTCGCTCTTGTCCGGCTAGCTTGCAGCCACTGATGCTTTTAGGTCCTTTCCGCCTTTCCCTTTAGAATCCAAACTGCACACTGTTTGGGGTCTCTTGCCGGGATAGTTCTAAATTTCGGAGGTGGAGGCTGATTCCATGCGCAAGATCTGTGGGAAAGAGACCTGGAAGAAGTTTCAGGACGCGATCATCGATGCTCGGGTGGAAGCTCGTGTCCAAAAGATGCAGAAAGCCTTCGATGAACGTCTCCAGAAGAAGGTAGACGAACTGATGGAGTCCTATGGCAATGAGGACGGAGCAGATTGGAACCCCCAACAAATACCTAGAGATTCTGGTAGCAAAGGATAGCAAAGGCCAATTTTAGAACGTTGGGCAGTTCTGTTGGTTTGAGTTTCACCGAGACAAGAGTGTTCAATATTTTCTTCTGTGGTCCAAACCGAAATGTTGGTTGTTTTTCCTTCAGGAACACAGCATCAAACTCCAGGCCGACAAATATGCTCAAGAGGCTCGCAACAGCGCACTGAATTTGCACTGTCCGCATTGCAAGCAAGTCTACTCCGAGTTTGATGGCTGCATGGCGCTGGAGTGCGCGCATTGTAAAGGTCATTTCTGCGGCTATTGCCACAAGGCGCTCGCTTCTTCCCGAGGTGAGCGGTGACCAAAAGCCATGTTGATGGATTGTATTATAATATAGGGCATTCTGGGGGTATAATAGTGGCACCTCCATATTGTGGATTAGGAGGACCCATTGTAGGAATTACCTTCAACCAGTATGAAGTGATGACAGAGGGTCTAGAACTTTGCTCAGGTGCTCATGACCATGTACGTGAGTGTGATGCAAATTTGACCACCAATGGCAGCTACTATGCCACTCCCGAGCAAATCCGCGAAGGGCAACGCCGTTTCCGGGTGAAGCAGCTGAAGAAGTTCTTCGAAGAGAAACAAATGAAACAGAGAATCAGGAATGTGTTGGCCTTAGACTTCCCAGCTTTGCACAGGAGTGGAGGGTTAGCTTTCCATCAGCAGTTTGGGTCAAACAAGAGTAAATTGATCATGATCAGCTCTGAGGCCACTATCATTGAACTCGGAAGAGATCTCGATGATTTGGGCGTTGAACCAGCTGCACTTTTTAACTTTGGCAATTTGCAGGGTTAGTTGTGGGTCAAAAACGGTTTGGACACCCAACATGGTTAATTAAAATGGTTGGTTTTCTGGGATATACACGTAATCAACGAAAAAATGTGGGCCCATTGGTGCCTAATTTTGACCCACGTCCAGTGGCAGATATGCGAAATCTTACGCACCGCATGGCGCGGCGCCATGTGATCCATGGCCCAGGCCATGAATCACAGTGGCGAATTTCATGCAGTCCTTCAACGGGAGGACAATTATAATATATTATAATACATAACAAATATAAACCAATGGATTCCGGGAATATCCAAAAAATCGCACGATATATCTGTCTATATATCATTATATATCTATATACGGATACGTACGTGTATATGTGTATATGTGTATATGTGTATATGTGTGTATGTGTGTATGTGTATATGTGTATATGTGTGTGTATGTAAATGCATATCTATATGTAAATGTACATGTATATGTAAATGTATATGTATATGTATATGTATATGTATATGTATATATATATGTAATATATGTATATATGTATGTATATATATATATATATTCGATTTGTTTCTTGCCGTTCATGGAATGAACTTGTTTTCCAAAACAAGACTGTAGGCCCCAGGGCACCAGCGAACAGGTGGCGCAAGCCTGGCCGCATGACATTGATTCATTGATTCAGATCTGAAAATGAGCCAAGCTGCGTGGTGCTGGGTTGCTTTCCATCAACACGCTCTCGGGAATTAGTTTGAAACTCCCAAGAAATTCAACGGAGTGGTTTCAGGCAAAAATTTGCAACCAACGGTTTACGTTTATAGAACTAGGAGGTTACCGTGGATGTTTCAGACACATCTTGGAAAATCCAGTCGCCGAGAGTTTCATAATAAAATTGAGTTTTCCTGTAAATTTACCCTTAAAACCATCCAAACTCCCTTTTTCCACTGAGAGATTTTTAGCCCGATCAGGGTCTGATTGCGATGTCAGATTTCCAAGACGACGAGCTGTTGTCTGCTGGGGAGTCCGAGAGTTTTGAGCCAGGGCAAACAGGGAAGTGATGATTCCTAAAAAATCGGATGAAGGGTTTTATAACATGACTTTTTCGTGGGTTACAGCCCCAATGATATAGTTGTTAACAGCCACATGATGGCAACAATCATCCCAAGAATTCCATTTACTTGCCATGAGACCTTGATTATTAAGCCACAAATGATGATTCGTGAGGGAACCCAGACTGGGGCACATATCTGATTTGGGAATTCTTGTGAAACTCTGTCCAGATTCAGTCAAAACTCATTCTGAAATTTGGAGTCATGGCTATTTTTGTTTCTTCCAATTTGAATCCCCAACCATTGAACCGTTGTTTTGTGGCTAGGGACCGTGTTCGTTCTTTTTTGTCCCCGAAGTTTAAAACAAACACAATCAACGGACCCACATTGAATGGAAATTCCTGATTCCCTACCTGCCAGGTGAGGGTCTCTAGATTTTATCAGAGTTGCCTTCTCCTTCCTTCTTCCGTCTCCTCCGGCAGCCTAGGATAGCAACGAGGGACCTCAACCGCCAGCTCCACATCTCACTGAGCACTGCCCATGTCAAAGAGAATGTCAGAATAAATACCAGATAGAATGGCAGAACAGAATGTCAGAATTAATGGCAGATAGAATGCTGGAAAGAATGTCAGCACATATGCCAGAAAGTATGTCAGAATAGGTGCCAGATAGAATGCCAGAAAGAATGTCAACATATATATGCCAGAAAGCATGTCAGAATATATATCCAATATATACTTCCATGTTAGAAACTATGTCAGAATAATTGTCAGGGTGGGGATCACTCGAAGAAAATCATTTTTTTGTGGTGGGAGTAGAGCCGCGCTAAGCTGCTAAGATCGTGGTGTTGCGACGTGGCACGAAGGCATGACTTGGCATGACTTCGCGCGGATTACAGTACTGGGTTGCACCTTTCTTTGCCTTGATGGTCAGGAGTCATCATGGTCTGGCTGGTGGTTTCTACTGTTTCTCTATGTTCAACCACTGCACAATGCTAATCCCAAGCGTCGCAATGGCCAGGTGATTTGTGGCACGCAATCAGGTGATCGATGGGATCTTGGCATTCCATGTCATCAGGGGGATGACCCAACCCATTGCATTGGCATATATGTAATAAATCCATATGTTTTACCATAGTATTATACCCATGGTTTATGGTTTACCCAATATATATTTGTATTAATGGGTAAACCAGTTCTGTCGGTGTTTATTTCCTGGAAGACTGGAACCATGCTGGGCCTTTATGGTTTTTTTTTGCGACGGAGGCATGTTGCCCATCTTCAGTTGGGGCGACTTTGGGGATCAGAAGGCGGGCACGGGGCGCGGCTCTATGCCATCAGTGCATAACAGTTATCTTCGATGGAAAAAGATCTTTGATAGGTGGATGGTCCATGATGGTCCATGATGGTATCTGAGGTGGCAAAAGACCGGGTTTGAACTTGGTCGGCTGTGGTAGGGGATAAAATGACTTCCAGGAGGGTGGTTGGAAGGAGGGACTTGCAAGTCAACAGTTATGTAATACTATGTCTATGCATTTGCTATGTAATGTAATGTAGTGTAGTGGAATGTAATTTAATGTGGTGTAGCGTACTGTACTGCAATGTAATGCGATGTAATGTAATGTAATGTAGTGCAGTGTAATGCAATATAATGTAGTGTAGTGTAATGTAATAGAATTTAGTGTAGTGTAGTGTAATGTACTGTAGTGCAATGTAGTGTAGCGTAATATAATGTAATGTATAGTATAATGCAATGTACTGTTCTGTACATTAATATTGGGGATTTATATTTGTTGATGATACACCGCTATTGATAATTTGTATTTACACAGTATTTATCAGGAGTGTGGTGTAGTATAGTGAGCATTTCATCATCCAGTTGCGAATCATTTTCTCAGATTAGATTCAGCAACTCTGGGTCAAAAAGTGAAGTCCCGTTTGCCCATTGATGTTTCGAACGCGAACTTGTTTATCTTTCCTGTGATTTTAGTCGATCATTTTATACACACACACATGTTCCCCCCCCCCAGTCAGCTACAGCACTTGGCTGGTGATTTAGAATTCTTCGCGCCCCCCATGAAGGGAATTGTCACTCTGGGGTAGCTTGAGGATACAAGCACTAACCAGAACCACCAGATCACCATTGTTGGTGGTTGGTTTTGGATATTTCTTGTGTTGAAGCCTACTTGGGGTGAGGATCCTCCATAATGACATCCTACCAAGATGTTCGGGAGGGACTGAAATCACCACTCAGACTGGACTGTCCGGAATTCATCATGAAGCTCAGCAGCTGAACGAGAACGATGAACTTCATCCCCAAAGAATCATTAGAAAACAAATAGCTGGATGAACCAAACCCAAAGGATGGGTTGTTTTCTATTTTCTGATGGGTTATATCAGAAATATTGCCAGATTTTTTCGATTTAGACCATGTCCATCAGGTCGCTTGCCTCGCCAGGATCGCATCAAGGGTCATCCCATGTCCATCGATGCCATGGTGAAGCTGGATGAGGACGTCCTCGTGCAGTTGGGGGACCTGTTTCCATGGGTCCATGGTGATGTCATCCCCATAAATTGCTTGGATAATTACCCTCTGGTAATTTAACATAGCTATTGAACATGACCATTAATAGTGGATTTTCCCATTAAAAATGGTGATTTTCCATAGCTATGTCAGCCATTACCAGAGGGTAATTGGGACATCACTGACATCACCCCGAAAAAAACTGGATGGTATACCCTCTGGTAAACTAACGTAACTATGGAAAATCACCACTTTTAATGGGAAAATCCACTATTTCTATGGCCATGTTCAATAGCTATTTTGACATAACCAGAGGGTATCTATGGTGACAAGCTCCACGGGAAAAGAGGCCCCCCCCTTTTTTACGATGGTTCAATGTCGGCTTGAAGCTGTAACTGCACCCGGAGTGTGATTTTTTTTCCAGAAACCAGGTTTGATTATCAGAGAGTGTGGGTGTAAGCAATAGAAAAGGTGTTTAAGTAACAATTATATAAGTAGCGGTTGAAGTAAATAATGTGAGGTTAGACCATGAAGAACATATATTCAATCAAGAATGGTGATTCAAGCAACAAAAAGCGGAATTCGACCAATGATGACAGGGAGCCAAGATAAGGATATTGCAAGCCAATATTTCAAACCAATTGGCAAAAAGGATAGTTCATTATAGGCACCCAGACACCTATACAGTCTTGTTTTTTGAAGCCAACTCTTTGCAGCCATCTCCTCAACATTTTCTTTCTCTGGGTCAAAGTTACGTCAAAATTGCATGGTTCCCACCAAAATGGGATCCAACATGATGAGTTCCCTAATAAGCTCTCCAAATCTTCTAAGTCCCCCCCGCATCAGACCATGACACGGATATGCTTTGGATGATGGACACATCTACAGACCCCTATATTATCCTAGGTTGACGGAGGAAAAGCAATCCATTCGGATAGTGACCTGTGATTTTCTCCTGTCAATTATGATTGATCACCTATCCCCGCTATTATCCCCGCTATTATCCCCGCTATTATCCCCGCTATTATCCTACATTATCCTACATTATCCTACATGACTCCATGAGGATCGCAGCGTCTTTTGTTTTTTTTGACTGGAGGACGGCATCATCACCGGCTCCTCAGATGGAAAGCTTCGGGTGGTGTCTGTGCACAGCAAAAGTGCGCCTGGGAGGGGCCATGGAAGGTGACCGGGAAGATGCAGAAATTGGGGAAGCTGATGAGATGAATTACCCTCTGGTAATTTAACATAGCTATTGAAAATGGCCATAGAAATAGTGGATTTTCCCATTAAAAGTGGTGATTTTCCAATAGCTATGTTAGCTTACCAGAGGGTAGGATGCAAAGGGACACCCTATTTTCACACAAAGCCTGTTTCGCATGCTTCAGATCATCAAAGAGATGACATGGTTGTTGTTGGTGGCTCCACCTTGGTGGGTTGAAACTACCCGTAATATGTGGGAGATCCCCCAAGTACTTCTAGATACCAGATCTTCTGGTGCATTCTACCACTTGATATTGGATATGGCTGACATATGGTATATGTTCCACCTTCACGTTGCAGGCCTCGGAAGCAACATCTTGGGCGTTCTGACTGAGCACCCCGGCTTTTGGGGTGTTCCTGATGCTTCATCTCCCACATGTTTATCAATCTATCAATCTAACAATCAAATAACCTATCAACCGTTATACCGTTATCAACCTATGTTCTATGTATCTACTTATGCTCTATCTGTCTACCTACCTACCTACCTACCTATCTATCTATCTATCTATCTATCTATCTTTTTTTCTTTCTTTCTTTCTGTCTAACTATATTTCCATCTAGCTATCTATGTATCTAACTATATTCATATCTAATCTAATCTTTCTATCTTATCTTAATCTCAATCAAATTAAATCTAGTCTAGTCTAGTCTGATCTAATCTAATTTCCCAATTTTTGATGGTTCCCCATCAACTCGCTGATCCGCTGAGGCAAGACGCTGCAGACTATCCCATCGAGCGCTTAGCGCTTTCGCAGGACCGGAGCTGCCTTTCGCTGGACCTGGTCTCGGATGTGGTGGGGATATGGGTGATTTAAGCCATGGGGATCCCTAATATGATTTTTTTGGATATAAATGGGGATAGAGTGGGTAAGCAACTAACCAAATGGGCTATTCATGGAGATTAAAGGGGTATGAAGAACAGCATATGATTTCATGGGATATGAACCGGCAACCATTTGATTTGTGGATGTCCATGGCGATTTAAGCCCAGGTTATGGTGATGGAGAAATCCCAGTTGTGAACCATCAAATCATCAAACCATCATCGGGAGAGCACCATGATCCTGATGGCTCAACAAAAGACCTCTGCCCCAACATTTTGTTCTTGAACACTTGGTTCAAACACATCATGTTTTTTGGAACCCCAAGTCTGTGTTCCATCCACATTGATTCAACATCTAGTTTCTCTTATTTTTCTTGTTAGATCCCTGGTTCCATCCACATCGTTTTTCCGCAGGATGGCGCGCAGATGCTTTCAACATCCCATGGCAAACCCTCGGTACAACTGTGGTCCACTGAGGCACAGATGGAGGTTTCTGTCGCGGGAAAATCATCGAACGAACTGAGGGATTTTCCATTGCCATGATCCATTACTTGGTGGTTCACCCCCACTTAGTAAGTAGGTTATACCCCTGGTTACAACTGGGCTAAGTAGGGTTAGTTCACTTATAACTGGGGTTATAATCCACTTACTAACTGGGATGAACCACCAAGTACCAGAGGGTACAGACAAATGAGGAGTTTTTTTGCAGCAAAACTCGACCAAGATTTGTGATGTTTTAGGCAAGGTGTGTTGACCTTGGTCAGGGACAAACTCAGACACAAACATGGGGATAGAGCATCTGCCAACTAGACAGAGACAGCAGATACTAGAATATAATCCTGTCTGGGAGACCACCAAATCCTGAAAACAGCAGTATCGTTGCCAGTTGGTCCTCATGTCAACCAGTTGGTGTGATGAAGCAGTTGAAACCAACAGCAATCCTTTTCTTTGTTCCACTGGTCCATTCTGGTTGGTATCTGAAAGAAAGGTTCAGTGCCACACAAGGCCAAAGTTTGGCACAAAAGCTAGCGTGCCTTCACAAAAGCCTTGCACAGACCAGACACATTTTGTGCAGGTACCCGCACCGTGTTGGACCCCGCAACTGGTCAGAACTCCTTGAAATTCTGGCACACATGCAGGATGAACTGGGATACCAAACTAGCAACTCACAACGACCAGCATTTCAAACTCGTTTGCTGGCCAGCTTTTTGAGCCACCATCTTGGGCCAAAAACCAGGTCCCGTTTGAACCCCCTTTGTTTTCTCGCAAGTTCTAGATGCACCTCCGTGAAATCTTACAAGAATGTCGGCTTCAAACCACCACAAGGGAAACGGTTTGCAGACACAAACTGGCCCAAGTCACGCTCGTCGTCAATTTCATCAGGACAACAGATCAGTGAAAGCTGTAAATTCAAAGCTGATCATAATATAAAATTATCTTGCCATGACCTTACTTCCAAAAACTAATGAAAGAGATCAGGCTTCCCCCTAACAGATACTGCCATGGTCTTTCCCACTGCAACCGCCGTCAGGCAGCACGTCGCCTGTTGAATGGCGAGTCCTGGAAATCCATCTTCGAGGCGGAAAAACAATCCAGTGATCATAATTTTCCCCTAAATACAAAATGGCAGTTAAACCCCTGGTACCCTTTTTGTTCACAATAGCTGGGATTTATGGCTTCCCAAAAAATGGTATTACAATGTATTACAGGTTTGGGTGTCTCCTCACTTTTGGACAAAGCCACGCTGGCAAAAGATTGGGCACTTTCAGGAACAGAATCCAACGCAAGTGCGGGGTCTATATTTGCGTCATGCCTGGTCGTATAATCCTGTTTGTTATCTCGGTTTTGATCCGTTTTCAAATGCTTTATGCACCTACAATCTATGAATGTTGCGATCATTTTGAAATTTGGATGCTTGCATTGTAGGTTACTTCCATTTCATGAACGTTTTCTGTTGGGACCAAAACATGTTCCGGCCATGAAATAACATCCCATCTTTATTGGCAGGCAACTCAAGTGATTGGATGACATTGGGGTATTTGTAACCTGATTTCCAGCTGGCATTGGCAGTTGTATCTGGGTTTGCGATCCCGTTCTACAGGCAGATTTGATTGCGTTTGTGGCTTTTATACACTCATTTACAGATATTTACAGTCATTAGAATTACAATTTGACCATTACAACTATATGATCGATTACCACCATTGCAACAACATATAGCCATTCTAATCAGTACAACTATATATCATATACTATTATCAACTATCACCGTTATGAATGAAGACATTTTTTTCGGTCCCGTGAGTAATTTATGTATAAGATAACCACAGGCAACCACAGATAACCAGAACATCACCATTGTCACTACTATATGATATAGCGACCCCCCAAATAGATTGAACAAGTTGGAAACCTTGAAATCATGGGGAAAACACCAAAAGTATACCATCCTGGAACTACTTTTCTATCTTTTTGGGGAAAACATGTGCTGATGACCTCAAAATAGCTGGGATTTATGGATGTTCATCGCCCCAAATAGGGTATGCTAATAGATTGTGATCCATACCTTATTGCCATTATAACCATTATCACCATGGGACCATTATCATCAGTACATGACAATGTAACCATTTTTAATGCAACAATGATGATAAGCAATTATCCCGTCATAAACATTGTGTTAATACTTTAAGCAGAGTGTATCCATTCATACTATTTTAATCTATTTTACACTTCAGTGGGCATTTCAGGACCCTAAAATGGAGTGTATCCAGCTGGTATTTTTCAGGCCATTGAATCCACATTTTCCCGTTGCCAGGCCGAGGCCGCCGAGGCGGGCGACGATGAAACTCTGGCAGAGCCAGACAGCAGCGACGAGGAGGAGCGGAGCGGAGCCCGGAGCCGCGCGGCTGGGATTCACGGGCAAGAATTCACGGGCATAATGAACCAATGGAAAACATATACTTGGATATACTTGGATCAATTTCTGATTTAGGAATCATTGGTCAGGATGGACAATGAGAATGATCAGAATATATCATGATGTTTTGTTTGAGACTATAACTTGCATTCAATGATGGCATGAGTCTTCCGACACCAGTTGGAACATACCACGAAAAAGAAGTTTGCATGTTTTCACAAGACTCTGGGGAGCCTTGGGCAACATCATAAAAGAAACAGCGGGAGCTTTGGAAGCTTCGGTCATGGCACATTTTGGGAGGAACAGCCGAAAAAGAAGAGACGGAAAGAAAAAAAGAAAGGCAAAAAGGCGGTGCCAGGCCAGTGGGACTTTTTTTTCCATCCTTCAGAGATGGGAACTGACACATTGAGCTGCAAATATTGCCTTTCAAATTCCTCGACCTTTAGCAACAGACCAGATGTCGTCTTGAACCGCCATCCATTGATGCCTTTTTTGTGCGCTGACAGGTGGAAATCCAAAGCAACACCAGGCAGCGGCAGAAATCTGTCGACGTAGACTGAAAAACGGCTGAAATTTCTGAATTTCTCCGCAGGATTATCAATTTCCAAGCTGGGGGTTTATTGAATGGGACGCCCAAATCATCCGATTTGGGCTTTGATCGGGAAACAAGTGGTGATTTAAACAGGGTCCCCCTGTTTGTGGAATCCAGTATGGTTTATAAGTCCCAGAAAATTCCCATCATATCTCCAGCACATCCCCAGCATGTTCCCATTTTAAAGAAACTTCCATTTGCATATCCCCACAATATCACCACTATATCCCCATGTTTCATGCTTAGTTTTGTACCACTTTCCCGGTATCTCCAATATTCTCCAAGATAGGCGGCAAAGTTCTTCGCTGGCTTGTGAGGACAAGTGGCGTCTCTTGTTGTTCAAAAAGAAGGTCACATCCCGGACCCCCAAAGGGGAAATAAGGGGAAGCCTCTTCCAAGGATTTTTATTAATGAACGTGTTTATTTTATTCTGTGAGTATAAATATATATATATAAATATGTAAATATGTAAATACACATACGCATCAATTGCTGATATATTCTTGACTTACGCTTATCTGCTTTTCTTAGACTTGATGGTCACGTTTCAAAAGCTGGGCGCTTGCCCCATGACACTGAGGTTGCTTGGAGCTTGCGATTCAGTCCCCAGTGGCCTGAAAAGCAGTTCTGGGATGGGGAAAGACGGACATGTCGGACATGGGTAAAGATGTTTGCTGACCCACAAAACCACAGACTTTGGTCATGTTATCAAGAAAGCCTTCCATTCTTGGGTAGATCTTGCCCCTTCACATGTATCAGGATGCAGTTTGGATTATATAATTAAGCCTTTAGCATCCAGTATATCACCAAACATGGCTGGACATTTTCACGTATTGAGGATTTTCCTACTGACAGTAGTGGTTTTGTACTGCCAGAGGGTAAAATCACCAGGATGTCAGGATGCAAATTCCACACAGCAGGACCGGAAAAAATTGAAGGGAATTGACATGCGCTTCCTTGGAGTTTTGTATCACCTTTATCATACAGTACGTACATAGACCATCATATCTTGTGTACCTGTTGTTTTTTTGTTTTATTTGTCACACTTCGTGCATTGCATCCAAACTCATGGGATAGGAGGTTGATTTGGTGTTTATTCGGTACCCACTTTGCCGTACAAATCATCCTGCTTTGTGGGGAAGGCTCAAGCACTGCGGAGCCCGCAACATCAAGTCCCATGAAAAGCGAGGCTGGAAGTGCAACAAAAAACATTAATTAAGATGCAAGCAGCAGCGTTGACCATTTCATTCAATTTTGATCATTTCCGAAAGTGTTTTCCCCTCAAGGACCTTCAAAAGTGAGGATAGCTGGATAGCTCAACAGATCACTTGGTGGAAGTTGCTTGGTCTTGGGTTTCCTTTGCCCCCAGCTTTGGTCACCCGACATCACAAAGAATGGCGCAACGCGCCATTGAGAACGCGCCATGGAGATAGCATGGCCGGGGAGCACAGGCCCAACCCCAAATCAAAGCCAAGCATACGCTTCCTGCTGCCATTCATTGTTGGTCTGGTTGGTGGTTTCAAACATTTTTTTTTATTTTCCATAATATATGGGATAATCCTTCCCATTGACTAATATTTTTCAAGATGGTAAAATCCACCAACGAGTTGTTGGTGGTCTTTAGCCGTGTTTAGGCACCCAATTTCAATCTCTGGATGACTCGGCCGCTATGAAACCATGGCTCCCAAAACCGTCGCGATAAATGGCAAGCATCGTATGTTGCGAGAAGTGGCACCAGCGAGACTATCCTGAATTGTTGGCCAACATTCCTTTAAAAAAAAAATCATGGCTTCTCTAACCTCCATCAGTTACTTCACCATTGATCAAAAATAAACAATGATAAACGTATAGATAAACCACAGTGATGAGCCACTGAGATTCATCTTCAACCATCGGTAGCAAACATTTTTTCCCTAGGAATTTATAACTGTTAAACATTACCCTAGGGTAAACTAAGCTAGATGTGGAAACTCCATGGTTTCCCTATGAAAATGATCCACACATGGAAAAATTGTCTGCCGTATTTATGTTATATAGTTTACCCTAGAGTATCAAACATTATTCATAGTTGTTTAATATTATAACTATCAAACATCATTAAGCATTATTTTTAAATTATTGAACATTATTGAACATTCCTAGCATTGATACTTTCCTATAACTATTAAACCACTTTGAATCATGGGAGTCCCATGGCCACCAGAAATACCTGAGGACCCCCACTGGGTTGTTCTGAGGCGATGAGCAGCTCATCCAGTGCCCAGCCCAGTGGAGGCCTAGTCTGCCCAGTCGTACTTGAAATGAATCACTAAGTTAAATTGTACTATACTAATCTATGTGATGTATATAATATGTATGTATATAATATGTATGTATGAAGATGTGATATAGATATATAATGATATATAGACATTTATAAACCATCATTTAGTCTGAATTACTCAGCCGTATCTACGATTTCTTTTCCATTCTTTTCCTGCGGATGTTGGGCCAGAGTTTGGCACCACTGACGTCCCACAGTCTTCATCAAAATGGGTCAAAGTACCAAAAAGGGGTGCAAATCAAATCCAACTGTTCTAGTATGGATATATGGCAAAATATGGTAAACTATGTAAATTGGTCAGATGAATGTCAAACGTTGGCGTCAAACACCACTTCTCTCAAGTTGCTTCTCGTAAATTGATGTACTCTAACTTAGCTCAAACAACTAGGATAAGATATGAAGTTATACAATGAACCAGGGATAACCAGGGTATCATCCGAGTTTCGGCACCAAACGCCTTGCCTCGGCCTTGCCTCGTCGAGGCAAAGATCCCCCACAGCTGGCAGAGCGCTTCCTGCTGTTAGATGATGTGGTGGCCAAAGAGCTGAGCGACCTCGACTATCCCTGGAACCTCAAGGACCAGATGAAACATGATGAAACCATGGGGTTCCACGAAAAAACCCGAAGAGTGGGATGGTTTTTAATGGAAAATCCCAAACAAAAATGGATGATGACTGGGGGTACCCCTATTTTTTTGTTAAATCGCTGAGAGAAATACTGATGAATAACATGACAAACATGTGATCGTTTCTTGGGCAACATCGACATGCCACCAGCAAACGTCTGAATGTACTCATTTACCACCGATCCAGGGCTGTGCCATGAATCGTTTCGCATTGTTCATGATTTGAGTTAGTCAAGATTGTGGGATATAACATGATATAACTGATATAACCCATAAACTGCCATAAACCATGGAATTTCATGAAATTTCGGGGTGTACCCTATTTTCTCCACCTGCCAGGTGAGGATGGTGAGGGTCTCTAGATTTTAACAAAGGTACAGCTCCTCCTTCGTCCAGCTCCAGATGCAGGGGGTCAGGCCTGGACCCGAACACCATATCTCCAGCGGATGCTGTGGAGTGTGGACCCCAACTCATGCCAGCGAGAATGCCAGATGCAATGCCATGCAGAATGTCAGAATAGATGCCAGAAAGAATGTCAGATAGAATGTCAGAATATATACATAGATATGCTATATTACATATATACTTCCAGATGGTATGTTAGAAGCTATGTTAGAATAGTGTGTCAGGGTCGGGATCACTCGAAGTAAAGTAATTTGGTTTCCACGTCCTTCTGCTCAAATCCCATGCTTGGTGGCTGCCTCGCCTGGACAACGAAGGCTATTGAGGAAAGGATCGTCGAGTACAGCTCAGTCTCGGAGGCGCCATCGTGGGTCGCCCACTGGTTATGTCTGTTGGATGGTCTATGAACATGTCCAGAGCGGAATGGGGGGGGAAGTGATTTGGGGGTAGAGGGTGACTTTTTATGAAGAAATCAGAGAGCTCAAGTGCATGCATGCATAAAAAGATCCATGAGAAGGGACAAGGCGTCCCTGTGTTCTCTCACAAAAACCAGTATCATCCGGATCAAAAAAAAAACAGATTTCCAAATGTTGGAAGCTGGTTATAGATCCCTTAGATTCCCATCCACTATCCCACAACATATCCCCATTACAGGCGGAGCGTTTGGACCAGGCGATCAACCTCCAGCTTTCCGCCCGAGTGATGCAAAACTACAACGACTTCGTCTCGGGGATGCAGATGGTCGCAGCCTCGGTCTCATTATTAGTCGATGGGTCGATGGGAGGGCCATGAAAAGATATGGGAAACATAACATAAGGTTTCAAACATTTCAAACAAGGGTTTGAAGCATGGAAGGGGGTTCCACATTTGGAGACCACAGCTGGGTGCCTTTTGTAGATTTGCCAGGGGGGTTGGACGGGTTTGTTTAGAGAATTATCCCACCACTTCCAGCCATTCGCCGCAGGTTCAATCGGTCGAAACGGAGCTTTCGTTGATCGGCCCAGACCCCAGAGCAGATGCCTCCGACTAGTGAGTAGTGAAGACTGCACTGGAGAGGCCGCAGATCCAGTGCCACCCTTGCTGGACCAGAAGGCTACACTCCGTGCTTGTTTTTGACATCAGGTGTTCTCATCAAGAACGGTCGCCGGAAACTGCAGATTCACGACCAAGGCAGGTGGTGGGGAAGCCTCCATAATCTGTGGTTGTCTGAAACCAGGCCAGCCCAAAACCTAGTGACCTAGTGCTTCATCAGCATCTTCCCCATGAAAGTGACGATTTGGGGAGTTCATCCCCCATTTTCAGACACACCCCATGCGGTATTTGTTGTGTCCATGGTTGGGTTGCACCTCCTCAGGCATTCTGCGCGGCTCTATGCAGATTACGCCGGGGACGCCGGTAAGTCTGGAATGTCTGGAGACTGCCAAGTTTAAATTGGGGGTTTTACATGGTTTTTACCAACTAAAACTGGGATCGAATGTGGAATACCAACACTCTGATTGGACATGGAGATTAAAAGGGGGCAGTTCCTAAGTATTTCTATCGCCACCTGAAGTCACTGAAGTGGAAGCGCACACACATTGCTGACCCAGAATTCTGTACAGAAGGGGTATTACCATCGCTGTTGCCTGTCCAACCTTTCTGTTTGTTAGTGTTCTTGTTGTTGTCTAAATAGGTTGTTTTCAAAATTGGTGAAACAATCAAGTTGTAGCCAGTCCATACCCATGTGTCTAGCAAAACACACATCTATTTAATCTATTTGCACCCGTCCCCCAACAAAAATGGAAGAATAATGTGGTTTACTAGAACATTTGGGTATGGATCAATACCTATGAAAATACCATTTTTAGTGGGATTAACATCCATTTTAACCCAGCTATTTTGATGTGAACTACAGGGGTACCATTGGTTTTGACACACTGCCATTTGATGACCTTTGAAGAGGCGACAGCAGCGTCGACGTGAACGGCTGAAGGAGCTGTTGAGCCTTCTGGATGACCTGCAGGTCATGATGATTACTGGGGCCTGATAACGTGCCGCTGCAGAGCACTGCATAGCTATTGAACATTCACAATTTTAATAGGTAAATCATCTATATTTTTTTCATAGGTAAATGGTAAATCATCTATTTCTATGGTCCATTTTCCATAGCTATGATATGGATGTTTCTATGGATTTTATCCATATTTATCCAAAAAGTGGATCCCAATGTTCAGACAAAGCCACTCGGTCTATGGGTAGTAACCATGGCTATAGGCCAGTTACAATTGGAACAACCTCCTGTTTATATGGATGATAACCTCTTGCTTACTGGTATGCCAACCCTTCCATGTGACTTTTTCAGGGGTGCTTTGTGACCCCTTATTTCTAAAACATCATTCTTGAGCAGGCGTTCTTTTCATCCCATCCACAAATGGATGGGGACTTTTGACATGATTTTTCACACGCTTTCACTGGACCACTGGAATTCGAAAAACCCAAAGATGGGGATTTGACAACCAGCTAGCATCCCAGTGGTCATTGGAAATCGGAATGTTCCCCCAGCCACACCGGGAACACTGCCCGAACGCTCAGAGCGTTGTGGAGATCCACGCGCGGCTCTGTGAGAGTATTGATGATGACCGTTTTGCCGAGGCAAGGACACGATGGGTACCCGGTTGATGGGGCGAAATGAGGGCGGGATATTTTGGAGACGATTTTTTGATCAAAATCAGCAAGCTTGGGATTGTTGTAGCTGACCCATGAGATTGCTTGGTGCTTAATGATTCACAACATGAGGTAGAATGGTAGACATATGCAGATACTGAGCCTAAGCAATGAATGCGAACAAACATGATTGATGCTTCACTATTTATGGTTTTGCACTTCCATCCATACGCTGGATCAAAACAACTTGCCAATATTCAATGGGTTGAAGCCATAATTTGATGCCATGGTATTTTGAAGATTCGTGTGACGAGCATGTGGAGATCTAGATTTGGGAAGCTGCATGCCCTGCCATCAGAGCAGTGTTGGCCCCTAAAGTGCCCTGAAGTGTTGTGGTTTCATCGTGTTCTGGTGTTGGTGGCACAGAATGTGGCTTCACCTTTAACACATTTTTGGTGGTTCTAGCTCAACATGTGGTTTCTCTATCTTTGACAGTGGTCTTGGCATAGATAATTGTGATATATTGTGATTTTACAATCCCCTTTCAATGATTTGGCATGAAGACAGCTGGTTTCATCACCAGACAGCCCAGTACTTTTTTTTTTGTGCTCATCCTCTCTGTCCCAGAATTGGTTCAAGGGAACATGAACATGAAACCATATGAAACCCAAAAAGACTTGGTGGAAAACTGGGTTTCCATGGCTTTCCTGATTTTTTCAGCCCCAGTGACATCCAGTTTTCCACCTGACTGTGGGCTCACCATAAAAGATGGCTCACAGGCCATAGTGCAGCATTCCGTCCTGCGCGATGCGTTGGTCAGAGAACTCGGCGCCAGAAAGTTTTCACAGATCTCCACGGATCTCCACAAATCTCAACAGATGCGTTTGAATGACTAGAAAATTCTTTATGCGTTGGGAAACTAACATAACTATGGAAAGATCCACCATTTTTAATGGGAAAATCCACTATTTCTATGGCCATTTTCAATAGCGAACTGTTAGTTTACCAGAGGGTATCCTAGTGGAAATGGGGTATACCCCCAAAAAAATAGCCATTTAGTAGGGATAATGATCAGCAAAACCATTGGGTGTAGGGGTACACTATTTTCAGACAAAGCCTTATGTGTTGGGAACTGATTTTTTTTTTTTGGTTGGGCACACCGCAAGTTCAAATCATACTGGGCAGCCAAGCTTTTTTCAAAATACCCTTGCCAATTCACCCTCAAAATTGCTAATTGCAGGATTAGACTGTCCAAAAAATTGGGGGGCTTTTTTCACACGTACCATACCAGGCCATACCCTATGAATCATATGGGTTTATCATAATTTTTCCTCGAAAAAAACCCTCTTGCGGGGCCCATTTCCAGGCAAACCCATATCATATCCTGAGGCCAGTGCAGAGTATCGACGCTTTCCCGGAGTGGTGGGTTTGCAACAAAGCGCGGGGTCACGATCCAACACGAACACCGAAACCGTGGTTGTTTCGGAAATGGGGGGTAGCCATGTTGATGATCGGGGGATGGGATGACTGGTGTTTGAGTTTCACTTGCCATTCAAATTGGAGAATCCCCGTGTTGACTGTTGAAATATCATGGATGCTTCTGATTTGATCACAGATAGCCTGATGTTTGTGATTTTAGATTGCTGCACAGGCATGGCAAACAATCTGACTCTGGTGCAGCAGAAGCTCAGCGATCGGTTGAGGGTTTCTGCTGTGAGTGCCGACTTTGACGCAGAGAAGTATGAGGCGTGCTGTTTCTGATTCGTCCAAAAGGTTGGGATGAGGATGCAAGAAATTTGAGATGCCAAAAAATGGAAATAAAACCCACACCCAAGTTGGGGTTCATTGAAGGGATGTGATTCTATAGCATTGTACGTGCCCTCTGATGAGACCGTTTCCTAGGTCATGGGGGGATTCAATTCCATCGGCTTGTGGCGGTTATTGGGCTGGCGGAAGGCCGCGGTTACTATGGCTGATACCGTTCCGCTGCCATTTGCACAGCCTGCAAGCAGTATGAATCTGATGTTCGCAATTCGCCTGGTTTGGAAGTTCACCGAAAAAACATCACTTTTGGCCATTTATAGAGGCCAGCTAGCCATGTTTTATGACAAGAAGGATAGCACTTTGTCGGCTCTAAGTGAAACAGCTAATTATGGAAAATAACCTTTTTTGATAGGTAAATCATGGAATTAAATGGGCTATAATTGGCCTATCCATAAAGCTATGGTAAACCAATGAAACAAATTACCAGAGGGTATTGTTTAGTTTGAACTCAAGGTTCAGCTGCGAGTGGTCAGAGAGCTTTCCCTTTCGGTAGACTGAGGAAGCCCACTTTTTATGGAATGTATTGGTTGTGTATGTCACAATGTATGTATGGTTTTGATCCTGGTTTAGCTGCTTTTTCTCTTTGCTTTTTGCTTTTCCGCTTATTATATATTTTATTTTGTGTTTCCTTTTTCTTTTTTTTGCTTATCGGTTTTTC
Source organism: Cladocopium goreaui (assembly GCA_947184155.2). Lineage (NCBI taxonomy): Eukaryota > Dinophyceae > Suessiales > Symbiodiniaceae > Cladocopium > Cladocopium goreaui. Next base: position 43,829 of record CAMXCT020001154.1, on the reverse strand, counting down.
TCTATTCCCAGCTTTTACACATTGCATGGCGCTTGCCGCCAAAACCGGCCACCACCACAAACGACAATAGCAACATCATGAAGCAGAACAAGCACAACGACGGATGCAGCAAGAAGAGCAAGAAGGACAACAAGAAGAGGAAAACAGAGACGAAGAAGCAGAATATAGAGAAGAACAACAGCAAGAGCAACAGCAAGAACAACACCACCACCGCTACCGCCACAGCCGCCGCTGCTGCCACCACCACAACCCCCACCATCACCACCAGCAAAACAGTGCAAATAACTCCATCAGAAAGGCACCAAGAGCCACACGACAGCAATGATACGAACAGCAAAGTCGAGAGCAGAGGGACTTCTTTTGCTTGCCTTTGGGAGTAGGCAATCCCATCCAGCGCCACGAGATCTACGCCTTTTTCCAATAAGACACACCCACGCCCGCACATCTTTTGTATTTTGGCTTGGTCACAGTCTCAGCTTGGGCAGTCTTGTGCAGTACTAAATGCAATCACAACTCACAACACAAAAAACATCAGGGCTACCACCAAAAAGGTCTATGTAATGTAAGGGATATGTATTGGAATGGAATATAGCTCAGTACATGCAACTAATTATATGGAATTCCAAGATATTCCAAGGCTGTTTTTCACATAGTTACACACGCCTATACTGGGCAAAGCAGCTTGGGTTGTCTGGCGAACACCCGAGCACTTGCAATAATATGCGTACACAGAAGGGGGCCAAGCTGCATTCATACTCATTTCGCCAACCCACCCTGATTCGCGGTTCTTGGTGGTTGGGGCTTCACCTTTGGGTGGCTTGGTTGAATCCCAATCAATGTTGGTGATATATCCCACCACCCCACCACACTCCCATCATAATCCGATCATAATCCGATGCTATCCCCATTCAAATCAGGAGGTGCTGAAGGCCTACAGTCTCCTGACGACCTCTGACCAGGCGACAGACCAGGTGATCAGGTGATCATAGTGAGTACTGTAGCACGCCAATTACAAAGGATAAAGATAAATATTTCATGGCAATAACACTAAGAAACTAATTAGTATTATTAATTACTGTATCAAACCATTAAAGATAATATTCTGATGTCATTCCAGAATATGATTAATAACTAATTGTAACATGTGTTTATAATGCATTTAGGTAACGGTTTGCGAATCATTATATTGATTAGCCAAGTTTTATTGTACATACTGACTTAGATACTTGCTCAAATACTCAATAATGGTAACCAATGATGGTTAGTAATGGTTGACGATGGGTCATGATACCTATCCAGTACAGATTATAATTAACGCTTGCATACTGATGGTTAATAAGTCTGGACGTTTAATAATGGTCAATGACGGTTAAGTTTTTTTAATTTTTATTTTTAATAGATAGCCTTTTTGATGCGAGACTATGGTAAATGCTGGTTGAGGAAGAACATACGAAATAAATAAGCCCCGGTTTTTGGGATGATTAACGGAGTGGATGACGGGACATATAAAGACCCAGTAGTCCAATTTGTGACACTTAGTAAAGGGGTCGAACCTTATTATGAATCGAGATAATGTTTTGTAAGGGAAGCCACCTCCCCCCAAAAAATATCACAGGTTGATTACTCCATGTTTTGTGGATGATCTCTCCCGGTTGAACAACCACAGGTGCATCTATTTTATGTCGGGCCCGTTCTTACATGATTTCCATGGGCTTGGTGGCTTAGTGCGGTTGAAACGCTGCCAAAACCGGGGGTGGAATAGGCATGGATTGTGCAATCGGATTGGGTAGCATTTCCTCACACTTTTATAACATCTTTTCACCCATCCGAGCGTTAGATGCTGAGATCTGGAGATGTTAGCTGACCAATAATGGAAAAACCCTGGATTCACAAAGCTTGACTATCAGTTGGGGGTTAGCCCTAAACTGCTTGGTGGTGACTGGAACATGGCGATATGATTTTCCCCATTTTCGTTGGGATGATGATCCGATCGGACTTTCATATTTTTCAGAGGGGTTGAAACCACCAAGCAGTAAATTATTCTATCTAGAATGCTGATAACTTCCTATAAGCATTGGTATTTCCCCATGACCAAATTGGTGGTTCACTACATAATCCTGGGTCCTATTGGAGGTATCCTACTATATCCAGTCATATCCCCATTCTATCCGCAGTTAAAGCACCATTTTGTGGATTGATGTCCTTTTATTAGCGAGTTTTTTCTAGGAATCCCCGCTATTAATCCTATCAATCCTGGTTTAAGATTGGAGGAACATCGGCTCAGTTTCCAGGCCATCTCGGTCGGGAAGGAACTTCTGAGACACGTCAGTGAGTGCGGTGCTTGGTGCTGATTTTTCCCGAGAGACCTCCATATTTTGGTGATTTTCCAGGTCACGTTTGCCAGAGGGCTCCCTTCAAATGGCTATTTTCGTAGGAACAAGGGTGGAGAAGTACCTGCGCTCCAACGATTGTTGGGGGTTTACAAAATACTGAAGGTCACAGGACTTTCTATCCCTGATTTTTGGTGAAAACTTTGGCTCCCAAAAATCCGTTTATAACTATGTGTGTATATCTAAAATACTGTATATAACTAGGGTATACAACAAACATATCTATAGTTTATGGTGTCTACAAAACAATTTTTAGCTGGGGTGCCTTCACATGGTAGCCATGTTAGGAAACAGCCAGGAACTTCCCTCAGTTGATGAATTGAGGTTTATTGTGGCGGTTTCGCGGCAGTGTATGGTGGGAAGCTCACTGAAATCCAGATGTTTCCGGTGATGGCTTGTCGCCAGCAAAAATAGGGATTTTTCCTCAAAAAATTGGGAGTTTAAAGCCACCAAAGTGGGGATAGAGCTGTTAAGTTCTGAGAAAAACCGCAGATGGATTCTCTTTTCAAAAGGATCTAAGAATGGGCCACGCCTTGACAGGTATCCTCCAACTGACGACCCCACTTTTGAATGGCTACAGAACTCCATCCACTGAACGAAGCTCCGCTGTGGAAGCAGATTGGAAACGCCTAACTCATGGAATTATATGTTCGAATTTTCCTCAAGTTTGTCAAGAGGGTGTTTGAATTAGCTCTGACCTATTTCACTGGGCATTTCAAGTGCAACTAGCCAGAGGCTCTTGCAGGGCTTGTGTCTTTAACTTTGGGGTCTGCTTGGGTTTTATATGTTGGGACGTCAATAGTCATTGAGGATCTGAACAGTTTTTTGGTGGTTAGGCAATATACCACGCGTCTACTTACCCATTGTTTCTGCAAGCTCGCTCGTAGTATTTTGGCAATGGGGTTTTTACAACTTTTTCAGCAGGGATCAAAGAAAAAGATTCTACGTCGCAATTGCGCTAGTGAAAGCAGAAACTTCCTGGCCAAGGGTTTTATGTGGGGACAGCCAAGGGTAGATAGATGGCGACTGCCAAACTTGTCGGTGGGACGCAAGTGTAACTGGTGTAGCTAAACCTGTGGTTATTGTCATTTTCCCCATTTCAATGGTCGTATGATTCCCCATTTTGAGACCAGCTGAAGATATCTGAAGATTATATTTACTAGAATACATCCCCATGATATCCCATGATATTCCCATTACATCATTACTTGGTGGCTCATCCCACTTAGTAAGTGGTTTATAACCCCAGTTATAAATGGGATAAGTAGGGTTAATCCACTTATAACTGGGGTTATAACCCACTTACTAAGTGGGATGAGCCACCAAGTATCCATCTGTTTAATGTCAACCCTGACTAGGGGGGTTACCCAAATAGTGACAATCTACAACAACCGTACCCTTGGTGATCACCAGCGCTTCTCAGTTGGCTTTTTCCTCCCGAAATGAGTCGCCCGTGGGGGAACCCGAAAATCGGAGGTGATCGGTTTCGGGGTTTGTCTTGGTGGAGCCCATTTGCAGATCCATATCATCCAAATAGCTGGCCAATATGTGCTTTGAATCGTTCTAGGGAAGCTGATGTGGGGGTATCGGTTTCGGGGTTTCGGGTCGCGACAAACCCTGCGATGTGTCTCTCTGGAATGCATATGGAAGCGAGGCAGGGTGCATAAGGCAAGACATATGTGACATATGTGACATATGTGACATATGTGACATATGTGACATATGTGACATATGTGTATACGTGTTTTCTATTTGTATGTGGTGTACTAGTGTTGCTACTGCAGCTACTCTTTGAGTGTGGCTCAACATTCTCCTCCAAAAACGGTTGGCATCATGCGAACAACGATGCGCGCAGGTGCACACAATCAGACATCGTCATAGAATTTCAACGTGTTTCAAGATGTTTCAACCACTGTCCGACCACCAAGATCTACTAAGATCCTCTAAGATCCACTAGGATACCCTCTGGTAAACTAACAGTTCGCTATTGAAAATGGCCATTTATAGTGGATTTTCCCATTAAAAAATGGTGATTTTCCATAGTTATGTTAAATTACCAGAGGGTATCCTAGTGGATTTCATTTCAACTTCTTCAAAATCAGCCAAGGATTGGCACAAAAGAGCTCAACTCAGAGAGCTGTGCAAGAGTATGGCCGGGAATCTTGGAGGGTCTGCGGCTTCGTCAAATTGTGATCCTGAAGTGGCAAGACCCCAAGTAAGGCGTGTGACTTTCTTGGCAGGATGATGGTTCCACTTTCAACCGATTCCATGGAATTATATTGATTTATCAGGATTGATCTTGTTGCTGATGATGGAATCCTGATGAATCCTGCTCAACATCACTAGGGAATCGTCAGAAGCCAAAAAGACCTCGCTTAATTTGTGTGTGTGTGAGAGATGCCCTCTGAGTGGGATGACTCTCCCACATACATTTTAAGGATTATGGCTCAAAGTTTTGGTTGGCCGGATTATTTAGGAGTAATATCAGTGGATGAATATTTTTTTTGGACTTGATATTGATTTTGAAGATGTCACTATTGAAGTTGCCTCTCATATTCATTAATTATAGCTTTTGACAATGACAATCATGGAAGTTGTTTGCCAGAGATACATACGGGACGTTGGGTATTTGCCAGGACCTTCAAATATGACCTGCCTTTCTGAGTCCCTGGAACTCAAGGGAAAAGGATTAAAGCCTATGCTATGATGGATTAAACCCAAGGTTTGGATTTTGTAGAGCCAGAAACCTGGCACAACAAGAAACATGCTGAGATTTTTTCTAGACTGCACGGTCTGATATCTGACCCAGGATTGGCATTTGGTAGAGGGCCCCCCTTAGAATGGATATAACTTAACTCTCTCTCTCTCTCTATATATATATATATACACACACACACTATGTTTGGGGAGGACGAACATCCATGTTCGAGTTATTTTGATGTTCACCAGGGTCCCGGGCTACCAGGACCCGCCAATGATCTTCTCTCAGCACTTTTGTTAGCTGTAGGATCCAGCTCACGTGGTAGCTTGCATTGTGCAGCTCTATGAACATCTCTGCAACTTCCTGTGCCCCCGTGTCTAGGGAATCTGGGACCAGGATCATGGCAATGGGTACTACATAGTAGGAATTAGTGGGAAAAGGATCAACCAACAAAAGCTCTAAACATCAGCTTCTCTGCTGTTCGAACATCAAGTGGAAATTTCATGAAATTTCTATGCTGGGATCTTCATCCATCCAGATATCGGTCAAAACAAATCCCAATTTTCGTCGAGCAATGAAGCCCGCAAGATCCCAACTGTCAGGGTGCCATGATTTTCAGCTGGCAAAAGTTCGTGTCAGATACACTTTCAAAGTTGGTGAAAAAGGGGATCCAGTAGCAAATCACAATTTTTCACAAACCAATCATCAGATTCAATATTATTCAATCCATTTATGCCTCGTATTCAATGATGTTACCTTCAAATCATATTCAATCCATGGATTTTCTGGCTTTGGAACGCCATTTTGGTCAATTTTTTGGAACGCCAGGTATCGGCATCAGTTTCTCTGTGCTTGGCACCTTTGTCGAAGCCAGGCCATCCTGCCACTGTGCCACTGGAAAGCCTTAAATTTGGGATGAATCGGGGCTTCCAACAGACAGTGCAAAGGTCGTTTGAGCTGAACTTTTTTTTAAAAATTCACTAAATTTTCACTATGAATTCTTAGTATTGACAGGGGAAATGTATGGAAATGTCGCACATCCTGCCAGACATCCTATATATATATATATATATTGCATGGTTTTACAAGTCCATTTTTGGACATCAGGATGGCCCAAGGCCCCTTTTTTCACAGGCGGCTGAAGAGGAGCTGGCTCCCAACGAGGCCTCGTTTCGTGAGGTGCGGTGTTCAAATGGGACATTTCACCATGGGGATGGCCAGAAAACCATCGAAAACCTTCGGCTCCTTTCAACCATCAGATGGTCTACCCCTGAAATCAAGGTCTGTGATGGTGTATGAAGTTGGAATTTGACCGTATCTAAGTCGAATGGGGTCATTTTTCTGGAGTATCAATGGATACAGCACAAGAGGGACCCAAAGAGGGACCGTTTTCAATCACTTTCAAAGCACTTCACCTATCTAGTCAATCCCATCATCATCTTGCCACTCAAGATATGTTTCCCTACAACTGAGTGCTAAATTTCACAAGTAAAAATTACCCTTGATCCAGGCTTTTCGGGGTGTTTGTGCCAAGTTCTGAGTTTTTTCAACAACATGCCCGGCCCAGTGTCATTCAAAAAAAAAACCGCCCGGCCAACGGTGCCGAAAACGTTCCCTGCCCCCATCAGCCGGTCAGTTGTTGCGACACGTGCACACCGAGCTCGTGGCGAGCAAGCGGAACGTCTGGCAGAGCCTGCAGCAGCAGGTGGGAGATGTGTCGCCGGGGTGGGAGATGTGGTACTGATGCATGATGAAATGTATGCCCTGTAAATATTGGGATTGAAGATGCTCCCATGAAATCTAGGGATTTCTACATGAACATGGGATATATATATAATGAGATATAGAATATAGACTGATATAGAACCAACTATATCCAATTTGGTAATTATGAATCCCATCCCTATTCAGATGGTAAATATATGTAAATATGGTTCATATCAAGAAAATTGCTTAAAGATCATCGTGATCAATAGTTGGATAATTGATAATCCCATCCGTTGTTAATATTAAACACTCCCATTCTATGGTCCCAATTATGTGTTTTTATCACCTACTTTCTACCATGGTTTCCAGAGGTGTTGGTCCATATTAGTGGGGAACACCTGTTCGCGCAAAAAGGGATTGAGACCTTTTGCGATCAAATCTGCGAGGTTTATGTCATAGGCATTCTATGGCCATACCATGCCTAAATTGGGGCTTATGTCCCAATTTATTTGAGTTATCACTCAATGGTTACACTAAGTTACACCCATTAATTACCTGCAGCTCCAAGTGCTGAGTTTTGGGATGTTTTGGGTATTTGTTGTTTGCACCAAGCAGTCTGCAAGTGGCCGGCTGTGAGGTGTCGCTGGTTCTGATGACTTTGGATTTTCAGCCACAGACCTTAGGGTTGGGAGCGTTTCACTGGATGAAATAATATGCTGAAATGATTGACATATATTGAATTCATGTGCTGAAATATGGAAGGCCAAACTTTGTAAATGCAGGGGTCCCCCCGAAAGCTGCTAAATTGGCAATTGAGGCCCCCAAGTTTGGAAAAACTGGTCGTTGACCAATGAGTTCTGGGTGATATAATTTGATTATCGATTCGTATGTCAATTTTGCATGGATGGTGTGAACATGTGTGAAACTTCTTCATGCTTGGCAAGCTCTTTTTCGGGCTATTTTTTTTGCATTCCTAGGACCCTTAGGGTTGGATTTCCGAGGTATCCGGCTCTTTCAGAAGAAAGCTTCATGCAAATCTTGCACTTGACGCTTGGAGCCCAAGTTGGCCAGGTCCCATTGAAACTCGAAAAAAACTCGGCTTTCGTCGTCAGACCTTTTGTGCCTTTTCTTGGCGCTTCGTCGAAGCTCTTCATATTTTTCTTGTCTGAAATCCAAAATTGACCCAGTGAGACCCTCACATTCACTGATTCACCAGTTTTGTTTGTTGTGGCTGGTTCTGGCCGAGTCCCACCAGTGGTTCCATCTGTATCGAGGCAGTTGCTCATGGACGAGGGAGATGCCTTCATGGCCGGGGCAGTTGAATTTTGGAGATGGATCACGATATGGATAAATTTAATATAATTTAATACCATGGATTCATACCGTAATGAGTAATACCATGATTAATACCATTCAATACCCATTTTCAAATACCGATAATTCCATGATAGAAAACCACATCAATGGGGGTTTATGGAATGGTTCATTCACATGAATTCACATCCCCAGCGATTTGAGCAACTTCGCCACAAGAAACAATGCCCTGTCACGGTTGGCTGATGTCAACCCCAGATAAAGATTCCTGGCTCATGAATCAAGGGCTACACATATGTGTGTATATATATATACACTAATATAATATATATATATATTATACATCACATAATAATATATATATATGTGCTATATATATATATGTGTGCTATATATATATGTATATATATACATGTTACGAGAACATATGGCCCTAACAGTGAGAATCCCGACTTGAAACCGAGCTACCCAGTTCAAGCAACCAGGCAAAAATGGGCGATAGCTTTCCACGGATCCCCAAAGAATTGACCTCAAATTGACGCTCAAACAGTTTGGCGATTCGGAACTGGGGAACTCTCAGCTGTCATTTTTCATTTGGGTCTACAAAATTGCAAGTCTTAATCTTCTCAAAAAAAGACATACGCTTGCAATTTGCTGCATCTCTGAAGCCCCATTTTGGGATGGTCGACCAGCTAAAGGTCAAAGGTGTTTTGTTGGTCAAGTTATGCACATTGACCAAACGATATTCGCGCCCAATTGGTCCATTATGGTCCATTGGTACATCACCAACGAGCCATGTCAGCCCCAATCACCACGTGATTTTTGCCAACGAGCCATGTCGGCCATGATTTATGACTTCCTTCCTTTCCCAAAGCTGTCACTCCCAAAGCGAGTCATCATCGAGAACAGGACCCTGGACGGCTTGCGGGCCCAAGGTCATTTCAAGTTGAGGGACATATCACATATATATATATATATACACATAATTATATATATACATATTGTATGGGATATGGTAGATAAAACAACGTAGTATGCATACACACAATAATGATATACTTATGTACGTGACACATACGCATGTATGTGTATGCATACACATACACATGTATGTATGTATGTAATGTAATGTAATGTAATGTAATGTAATGTAATGTAATTAATGTATGTATGTATGTATGTATATATATAAATATACATATACACATACAGCTATGTACATGCACATCTGCACATATTTGTATATCTATATGTACATGTACGTATATATATATAATTAGTATAGAAATAGAAACATACATGCCTTTCATGCAGCAAAGTGCACATTTGTCGCTTTCACGTGTTCACATGGCTTATTCTTGGCGAATAGCTTCATCCAATTGGGTTTGGAGCCAGTTAGAAGTTTCTTCTGATGCCTCCAATCGATTCATTTGACTTTCCAGTCCACTTCATCTTGCTGGACCAAACATCCTCTTTCTTCGTCATTTTGTAGCCTGCAAGGGGAGATGATTTGTACTAAACAGGCCCAAACATTGTGATTTTCCTTGGAGTTCCCAAAGAATTGGTTCAATAGAAAACCTCCGTCTGGTGGTTGAAGAAGAACATAGTTTCGTGGATCAACCTTCCCTTCAACCAACAGCGATAATGTTCAAATTTGCACCTGAATGTCCATGAGGATGCTGAACGTCATCTACTACTTATGCCATATTCCCATTGTGGCCTACAGTGTGGTTTTCTTCATTATGAACATGGCGTGTCCTGGCTTTCTTTACGCGTAGTTGATGAGGCAACAATACGCGTACTTGGGACACCCTGACTCCACCAGGCGGAGGCAGAATTCCTTGGTTGTTCAGTCCCCATCCCAAAAAGCCATCCGGCACATATACTGTAGATCCATAGTATGGGGATGGGTCAAAACCTATTGTATCATATTGATTCATATTGTATAGTATTTTGGGGGGGTTTTCACATCCAGCGTATCATATTTTGAGATGAACATCCAGCTCGGGATTAGCAGGGTACCGGGTGACCCATAGCCTATATGTACTATGTAAAGTGTGATCGCCCAGTGGGTTGGTCATCTATCGCCTGAAATTGTGGCTGAATTAGCGGGATTGAACTGTTGCTACAGTTGGCATTTCACAAGCACAAACGGTGATTTAGCTAGCAAACACGGAGATTTAGCCAGCACAAATGTTGATTTAACCAAGTGAAAGCTAATGTTCTGGAGGAAAGACCGAGTCTTCCCCTGTTCTGGGACGCTATAGTAGGTGAGTTTCCAACCACAAAAGTCACAAGACACCCATGGTTGTTTTTGGCACGCGGCTGGTACGGCGCCCTTGGAAGGGTTGTTAATTTTGAGATGTGCCATTTACGATCCCTTGGAAGGGTTGCAATTTTCAAAAATGAGGCTTTCCGAAATGGGGTATAGGATTTGATTTTTTTTGGCATCTTTAACATGTTGCACATGCTGTTGTATGATCATCAGGGGGGTGGGGGGGTGTATTAACGTCCTTGACGAGCACTTCTCTGACGTTACGGAACATGTACAGGTTGCGCATGCTGTCGTATGATCATCAGGGGGGTGGGGGGGGTATTAGCGTCGCCCTTGACGAGCACTTCTCTTACGTTACGGAACATGTACTCAGTACGTACTCGTTGCGCATGCTGTCGTATGATCATTAAGGGGGGTGGGGGGGTATTAACGTCCTTGACGAGCACTTCTCTTACGTTACGGAACATGTTGCCGTTGTGGACATGTTGCACATGCTTTCTGACGCGCTTTTGTTGGATTTCTTGCGCGAACCTATTTTGGTACCAAGGATTATCCCCACAAAAGATTCAAGATGGCCCAAGTCAACCACAAACAAAATATATTTTCTAAGACTTATCATTTTCGAGGTCGTTTGTGGGGTAAATCCTATAGAACCATTGTTGCTGGTACTCAACAAATGGATGGAACATGGAAACACCTCTGAAAATGGCGACCTATGTCGATGCTCCACAAAAAATCAACAAGTGTACAAAAAAAGATACACTTGCTCCTACAGCTGGACATGGCGTCACAATGCTGCCTTGTTGCAGTCTCTGGCTTCTGCGTTGCCACAAGCGCTCTCGTACTGAAGCGTCGAGAAGAGGAAAAAACTGGATGAGTGAATGTCGGCCTGATATGATTCGGACGATTGAAAATCATGGATTTCTAATTTTTTTTGACCCTTGAAAAGCAAAATCGAGTCACTGCGCAGGCGAAACGCAAATTTTCACTCTTGAGTCACACGCCTGCCAATCGAAATGAATGTCCATGTTGCAAACATTTTTTGACGACTCCTGCAAATACCAGCATTTTGTCTCTTAGCCTCAAAAATCAGAATTTCTAATTCGTCACCCTTACAAGGGCGCCGAGTCAACCGGTTGCCTTGTTTTTGTCCATCCATAATCGGAGAAAGTTCCCTGGATTTCTTTCCCCTGGGTCGAGAAAGCCGCGAAAACCAAGGTACACAGAAGAGGTACCCAACAATCCCTTCACTCTGATAGAATTGGATCCTGTCAACGCCAAGTGTCTTGGTAGATCGAAGAAAAGGCACAAGAAATTGGTAATTTCATCATGGCATGCAATGGGGATATCCAACATGAAGTAAAACAAGGGTCATCGAGTTATAAAGGGTTGGGATGTAACCAACAAACAACAGGAAGATCAGAAGCAGCTTTGGCACGAAGGCCCCAGATTTTGCAGATTTCCCACACTAATATCATTCCGAAGGGCATTTTACCATATTTTACCTGTCATTTCTGTTTAGCTAAAAGCCCCTGTGCCGTGGATAAAAACATGTCACAGCCACGTTGGCCCCATTGCCCCAAGTCAAAACATGTCCAGCATGATAAAACCCTTTTCACTATAAGTTGCATCTACATATATGATATACAAACATATAAATTATATATATATATATGATATTATGTGGTTGTCCAAGAATGGGGGGATACCAATAATATGTAGCCCAGGTAAAAGTCTGGTTTCATCAGGCAACATCTCCAGTTTGCATTTCGGTTGATATGTCCTCAATGACCATGGTTCTGATTGATATTCCTTGAGAAGTCCCTGAGATCCCAACTATCTATCAATCAATCTATCTATCCATCTATTTATCCAATCTAATCTAATCTCGTCTCGTCCCGTCCCTTCGCGTCGCGTCTCGTCTCTGTCTCGTCCCGTCTCGTCTCTGTCTCGTCTCGTCCCGTCTACCTGTTTATCTCTTTGCTTCTTGGTCTCTTTAGCCATTTATCCATGTATTATCCATGTATTATCCATGTATTATCCATGTATTATCCATGTATTAATTATCCATGTATTATCCATGTATTAATTATCCATGTATTATCCATGTATTAATTATCCATGTATTGTCCATGTATTACCCATGTATTGTCCATGTATTACCCATGTATTACCCATGTATTACCCATGTACTACCCATGTATTACCCATGTATTACCCATGTATTACCCATGTATTACCCATGTATTACCCATGTATTACCCATGTATTACCCATGTATTATCCATCCATCCATCGATCCATCCATCCATCCATGTGTCATCATGTGCCTATCTGCTGTATCTATGCCCTCAACATTCGCACGTCCAATCTGGAGGCCATTTATGACCTACCAGCTGAACAACGATCCCAGCCAGCAGATCATCAACTTTTGCGCGGATGGAGGTGGGTCCCATCCCATGTCTTGTTCCTATCTGGATTTAACATGATTTTTCACCATTAAAGCTAGGGTGAATCTGGGATATGGGATGAAACGGTTTTTTCGGCTCAACTATGTCCAATTTGGTATTGATCCCATCCCCCCGCTCAGAACGTTGCTGTAAAATCATCGTGGTTAAAGTTGGATAGTTGATAATCCCATTTATCATTTGTTGTTAATATGAAACACCCCCAGTCTAGGGTCCCAAACATATATATATGTTTTTAATCCCCTACTAAAGCATGGTTTATGGAGGGTGTTGTTCCATACTAGGGGGAAGGACTTAAACAGATACGGTGACATCGCTGGTTATACTGGGAATCGTGGTGAAATTCTCCTGTGATATGTATCCATGATGTTCCATTCGAATGCGTTGGGTAAAAAAACAACCTCAATCTAGTTGATGTTGTTTTCTCAGGAGAATCATCCCAAAACGGCCTTCAGGTTTGGCTGATCGGATTTTCACGCAGGTTCCTTATAATGTTTTTTTTGGGGTTCTTCCCTCTGTAAGTTCCACCATCCAAGATTTTAGTGTTTGAGCAACTTTTTGGAGGGAGACTTTCGACCGAAACGCCAGGCACTTCACCACAACTTGGTCCAGTCGTGGATGGTTTTTAGGTTGATGAACCCCACGGGACTTCTAATCCCAAATGGATGATCCACGACAAGGCACCTGCTGCAACAAGAACATGCAAGATAGCCAGGAATTGGTCATAAATATCATATAATATCATAAATGACACCTCTTTATGATTTTCCCTGTGGTTTTCAAGCTTAAAAAAAAACGGTGCTTGGGTCCCGCCAGATGCTGGCACCTTTGCAGTGGATTGCAGCCTTTCAGCCCCTTGGTGCAGTACGGGGAGGGGTTTGGAAGATGATCCGCTGCATACGGCCATTCTCCAACCTGGCAGGGGGAACCCGCTTCAATTTCTTTCCACAAAAACAGATGTTTTCCCTAAAAACCGCAAGGGGATTTTCCATTGCCAAGTTTGAGTAGCGGTGACCTGAACAGCCCTGCTGTTCACGTCAAAAGAGACCAAGCCTCATTTTAAGGGAATCCGCTAATCACCGAACTTGGGTCACTTCTCGGTGACCGCCGGTGAGTAAAAGTTCTGGTGAAATTTAGTGGACTCCGGGGTGATGTTGACCTATGATTTACCGTGTGATTTGATGGGCCAAAATTTCAAAGCCCAACAGCCCATTTCTGTGCCAGTTGTAGAAATGTTCCCATCAAATCTCGTGGTATTCAAATTTGACTGATCTCAATCTTATGCAGATTTTTTTCAGACTCTCAAAACGAGGCTGATGCAGCGATTTGCGAAGAAATGTTATGACCTGAGAATGGTCAGGGAGTGGTGGATTGCAGACTGATGGAAATCAGATTGCTATAGTAATAATGATACAATTTTGTTGTCATATTTATTGTCATCACAATTGCCATTGGTAGTTAAACACACATTAAACTAGATTTTTGACAATGACAATAAACACTGCACTACACCAAAGGGTCTCAACATTTTCTGAGCGCTGCCTGGGTTACCAAGATGGACCTGCTAGGGAACCATGGTTGTTGCAATGGTCGGAACTCAGACTTGTTCATTTGAGATTTCCTAGACATTCAGTTTTTTTTTTTTCGGTTTGGATTTTCTGGAAATTCAGTTTTTCCGTGTGGGATTTGCTGGAACTACCAGTCAGCCCGGTTGTTTCTGAGCATTTTTTCTTCAGAGACTTGTGTAACAGGTCATGGTTTCAACCCCCCAATGGCATCATGGCTTCGGTCAAACTTGAATGCCCGAAAACAGGACAACAACATCTGTGTTTTTTTTGGCGTCAATCGCATTCTGATCCATTGCCACCTAACTGTTACTTGATGTTACTTATGCCCTCATGTTTGTTGGTTGTACCCCAAATTTTCCTGATTTTTACCCTCCAAGTTCGAACGTTGTGTCCACCCACATTGGTCGATGGGATCTAGAATCTAGACTCGAGGAGAATCCAGAGGACTAAAATGGCAATGGCTGATTAGTATTGACCAAGAATTGGAAAAAAATACACTTTTTTCCTCCTCTTTCTGTTTTCGTGCCTTGCAGGCTCATGTGCTAAGCTCGGCTGAATGAAAATGCACGCTCGCTCGCAGCACCAAAAGATTGATTTTATCACCATGGAATCTGGCATAAGGACCATCAAGGACCAATCAGGAACCCACTTGGCTTAGGGACTGCCCGGACGAAAAAAGGCCAAACATGGTGGAGGACACAGGAACCAGATGGGGCCCTAAAAATCCAAAAAGCGACTTGGCGACGCAGGCCGAAAGTGAACCCAAGAAAGGACCAGGTAAGGCTTGAGACGAGGCGAATTCAAGGCGGGAACGACACCTGCTAACCAGCTGACAGCTCACTAAAACCCATGGTAGATGTTGGAAGCGAGGAACAAAAACGCAAGCTGGAGATCAAATCAACTAGAAAGACAGGCTGCGTATGCCTCTACGGTGGCCCCTTTGGCACCTCCACGACAGCAAGTGACTGATCAGCAAAAGCTTTCAGAAAATTCGCTATGGCAGGTGCGCACTTAGGCAAACTCAAATCAGATGTATGTATCGTATATGCAACTGGTGTCGGTCGTCGATGCAGTTGGAGAAAACGGGATATCTTCGGAACCAAGCTTCCCATATATTTCGTGGGACAAAGGCACCCCTAGCAGCAAAAGTTCGAGAACAAGAACCCCGGCACAGTATGGATCATCCAGTGACTGCGATCGAGAAGGAATCACTTTGGACCATATTTTGGGCAAGGTGTAGCCCTGGCTCGTTAGCAACCTGATTGCCAGAATGTAGAACTCGTGTTCGAAGGGATCGCACCAATGAGTGGTTTCTTTTCTGGCAGAGATTACAAGGGAACATGAATGAAACTCTGTGGTCAGAGACCAAAGATAGAAATTATCTTGGTCCGCCATACAGTACATCGAAGGTCCCAATTCACCCGTTGTAGTTCTTGAACGCTTTCACAGCTTTCACAAAGTTGTGGTGGTCGGTATCCGGTATACCTTGTGCTTTAAAGTTTACCATCATTTGCCACCGTGACCCCCTTTTTTTGTTGGTTTACCACCCCATGTTGGGAAGCCGCAAAGCCCCCAAAGCCCCCAAAGCCCCCAAAGCCCCCAAAGCCCCCAAAGCCCCCAAAGCCCCCAAAGCCCCCAGGTTCGGATCTCTGCTGATGATGCCCTTCACGCTCACGGTGCCAGAGATTTGTGTATGCCAATGGTGAAATTGCAAGTTTTCACTATAATATTCATGAGTTGTTGTTAGGCATAAGGGGTGCCCCAGCAATACATTCAAAAATGCATAACATTTGCAGATTGGGAATGCATATATATAGTTTTGGGGCCCCAAAGCGGATAAGGAATTTTTGCATAGGGCCATGAATATGATTCAAGCCAACCAAAAGAACATGCACAGGGTCACTCGGACCTCAACCGCGAGTTGCAGATCGCAGTGGGCACTGCCGGACCTCAACCGCGACTTCCAGGTCGCAGTGGGCACTGCCGGACCTCAACCGCGACTTCCAGATCGCAGTGGGCACTGCCGGACCTCAACCGGAAGAATGTCAGAAAAGATGTCAGATAGAATGTCAGAAGATCTGCCAGATAGAATGCCAGAAAGAATGTCAGAAAGAATGTCAGAAGATATGCCAGACAGAATGTCAGAAGATATGCCAGAAAGAATGTCAGAAGATATGTCAGATAGAATGTCAAAAGATATGCCAGATAAAATGCCAGAAGATATGCCAGAAGATATGCCAGATAGAATGCCAGAAGGTATGCCAGATAGAATGTCAGATAGAATGCCAGTAGGTATGCCAGATAAAGTGCCAGAATGTTTGCCAGATAGAATGCCAGATGCCAGAATGCCAGATAGAATGTCAGAAGATATGCCAGAAGATATGCCAGATAGAGTGCCAGAAGATATGCCAGAACAGATTGCAGAAGATATGCCAGCTAGAATGCCAGAAGATATGCCAGATAGAATGCCAGAAGATATGCCAGATAAAATGCCAGAAGGTATGTCAGATAGAATGCCAGAAGGTTTGCCAGTAACAAAATGTATAAATGTCATGGTGGGGATAACTCGAAGTAAAGTAATTTTCGTCACTGCTTTGGATGGGGAATCTAAGGCTAAAACATCCCATTGTGATAGGCCAAACTAATGGGCCTATCATCTCCATTCTCACATTTTTCATAGAGAGAATGATGAGAAACCAGGATGCCCCCTTCATCCAACTTGGTCAGGTGGATTTCTTCTGCAGCATGATGTGTGGCCCTTCGCAAAACAATGGCAACCCGAAGTGCTTTTTGCCCCCCACGGCGTTGATCGCGAAAGGTGGCCCAGGGAGATGAGATGGGCCGCAAACATGGGTCAGACAAGAATTCCTGGGATTCTATCCTGGGATCCAAACAAACGTATGCAATTGATTTGATGATAACTTGGGTCATATACTGTACAGGATTTTTTTGGGGTTCGAAGATGCTGACACCACCCACAATTGGAGGTAAGTAAGGTAAGTAAATGGAAGTGAATTGGGATTCCAAGGCTCCATTTGTAAATAGTAGCGGCTCATCATTGCAGTTGGTGCTATGTTTGGTGAGCAAGTCCATTCGTATCAGTGGGTTTAAACCCGTCTATTGCGCTGTATCCTGAGCACTGGAAGATCACTGGCTCGCCATAG
Organism: Cladocopium goreaui; assembly: GCA_947184155.2. NCBI lineage: Eukaryota > Dinophyceae > Suessiales > Symbiodiniaceae > Cladocopium > Cladocopium goreaui. The sequence continues at coordinate 26,242 of CAMXCT020001154.1, read as the reverse complement.
CCGAAGTCCCCCGGTCTCCGGTCAGGGAGCCAAGAAGTGGACTTGCTGGTAGGCACAACCATCGATTCAGGCTCGAGACAATCAAGTCGCAGTTTTTTATATATTTTTTGGTTCCCATGTCAGTTCTTCAGGAGTGCAACATGGTGCAACCCCACAATGGGAGATGTTGAAGGAGACAATCAATAAACGACAACAGATTTGGGGGAGAAATGATTGAACGTTCATGACTGAGACAGATGCTGCTGCAAGATGTTTACTGAGTAGATGGTACATGCAAGCGAGATTAGTAAAATTTCGGGGTGATGCCAATTATGTTATGGTCATTCACAGGCCTATATATATATATTATATATATACATTCACATTTCTTCTTGGTGGTGTTAAATTCGGATTGGCGTAACCACCAACCGGATCTCCATTTCTGTAGCACGAAGTGAGGTTGTAGAGCCCTTCCCACCATCTTCCAAGGGTGTCTTCCCCTTCAGTGAACCAGCATGGCGCATGAAGAATTTCCATTTTTTAGATCACAACCTGCACAATCTCGAAGAACATGTTTTTTTTGGTCTAAAAAAGGCGTATAGCCCCCTAAAAAATAACATGTTCTTGCGGGGAAGTCATGATAAGTCAAAACCGATTTTTCCATATCTGGTTGGAATAAACATGAATAAACATTCATATCATTAATTAAGCTGCCATGACTTAGGGTACCTACAAGGTACCAGGGTTTTGACCCATGGCTAAATCTGGGTTATCCCGCTGCCAGGTCCCGTAGGCGCACCAGGCACGGGAAAATGCGAGATCCGTGGGCATGCGCAGGAAACCGGGCTTTTAGATATTTTCACGATCTTATATATATATGTATGTATGTATGTATGTATGTATGTATGTATGTATATATATACATAACATAACACAACATAACAGAACATAACATAACGCAACATAACATAACATAACATAACAAACATAACATAACATAACATCACATCACATAACATAACATAACTAACAAAACATAACAATAACATAACATAACATATTTAACACAACGTAACATAACATATCTAACACAACGTAACATATCTAACACAACACAACACAACATAACACAACATAACAAAACATAACATAACATAACATATTTAACACAACGTAACATAACATATCTAACACAACGTAACATATCTAACACAACATAACAAAACATAACATAACATAACTACCAAAACAAAACATAACAATAACATAGCTTAACATAACAGAACTAACATAACATAACATAACATCACAGAACAACATAACAGAACATAACTAACATAACAGAACATAACATAACTAACATAACATCACATAACATACACACATACACACATACATACATACATGCATACATGCATGCATGCATGCACGCATACATGCACAAATGCATACATGCATACATGCATGCATGCATACAGACCTACAGACGTACAGACATACAGACATACAGGCATACAGGAATACAGACATACAGGCATACAGACATACATACCTAACATACCTAACATAACTAACATAACTAACATAACTAACATATCTAACAACTAACTTAACTAACAACTAACAAACTTAGCGAACATAACTAACATAACTGACATAACTAACGAACTAACAAACTAACAAACTAAGTAACGAACTAACTAACTAATAACTAACTAACAGACTAACTATCTAACAAGCTAACAAACTAGCAAACTAACAACCAAAGTAACTAACTAACTAATTAACTAACTAACTAACAAACTAGCAAACTAACAAACTAACTTACATACATACGTACGTACGTATACGCACGTACATACATACAGACAGACAGACATACATACATAAAATGTATATATATATATATGTATATTTATATAAATAGATATCCATTTACATAACATACATGCATGCATGCATCCATCCATTCATCCATCCATCCATACATACATAACATAGACACACATACATATGTACATACGTACATACATACATACATACCATGCCATGCCATGCCATGCCATGCCATATCGTACCGTACCATAGCATACATGCATCCATCCATGAATACGTACATTCATACATACAGACAGACAGACATACATATATACATATAATGTATATACATATATACATATAATGTATATATATATATCCATATACAGAACATACATACATACATACATACATGCATGCATGCGTGCATGCATGCATGCATGCATGCATCCATCCGTCCGTCCGTCCGTCCGTCCATCCATCCATCCATCCATCCATCCACTCATCCATCCACCCATCCATCCATCCATACATACACACATAACATACATAACATACATAACAGACATAACAGACATAGCATACAGAAAATGCATAACACACATAACACACAAAACACACATAACATACATAACATACATAACACACATAGCATACATACACACATACACACATTCATACATCCATATATATATATTTATATTTGTATTTATAGCCCATATATATATACTGGCCACAAATGGACCTACCCCAAAGGTCCATACCCACAGACATGAGAGGTTACTGTAGAGCTCCGTTTCCAGTGCAGGTTCCCCGTCGTCGGTGAAGCCAGTGCAGCACAAGACGAATCCGATGATTCGACGCTGTTCGGAAGGGAAGGAGGGAGACGTCTGTGTCATGGTCAAATTAGTTGGAATTTTTAATACGCGACTACCTGGGTTTACAACTATAGTTAATTGGGATGATAGAGCAACTTATAACTGGTGATTGGGGGATGGTCATGAATCCATTTTCATAGGGATTTATATATCCATTAGGTTTGGATTCCTATGAAATGGGATTGATGACCATAATCCATACCCTATATACCACAAACCATTGAGGGAGGCAGAGGTTTCAATTTTGGAGCTGAATGCATACTGTACTGTATATCAGAATCAGACCAGAGCATTAAAGTCACACTGACTTCAAGGATGTGCAACTTGGATGTATTCAGGAGCGATTGAGATCGATGTGCGAGAACCCCCCACGTGTTGCATTGAATACTCATTGTTTCTACGTTTCTTGTTTTTTTTTGCTTCAGCATTTTTTAGTGCTGCATAGGCTGGGGTGTGAAGTTTGCCCAGGCGAAAAGCTCGCGGAAAAAAAACCCACATGAAAAATCGGAAGTAGAATTATGCTGTCAGATGCTGTCACAGCACCCAGTGTGATGGATGTAAGCAAATAGGAGATTTGAGCCTGGACAGGACGGAGTTGAATAGAATCAACCTTCACCACCTTTTTGATGGTTGACTGCATTTTGGTGCGCCTTCTTTTTTGCCAGCGTTAGCATATTGTTGACAGCATATGCAAAGCCATGATTCAGTCACGATGGGGACAGACGCCAACAAGGCGGGAGCATTGAAATCGACATGCGCTAGACGCCTATGTACAGTGGAGCACACTTGTGTGTGGTGGTTAAGCCGGACTGGAAGATTGCTTAAAGCACGTGCGCAAGCCAAGGAATGCTGATGACAGCAGCATTGCGTTAGAACGGTTTATGTTTGCCAGTGTGCTGGATTTGGTGGACGTTTCGAGCGCGGCGTAGATTCGTTAAAGATAGCGGATGCACAACTCATATCTTGCTCTTTACCATGTCCAGCAGAAATTTACAAATTCATATGGAGCATTTCGAAATTGATTTGTGGATTTGTGATTGTATTTAGGAATCCTGACTGACAGCGGAAAAAAACAGTATGCTGACATGATATGTCAACATTTGACTATATAATTTATTGGCCTTGGATTGCAATACCACAAGTTAACGTGCGCTTCGTTCATCGTTTTTATTCCGGGCAATTTTCTCCCCAAAAACAGTGCTTTCACACTAATGGGTTCTTGCAATTTACAGTAAGCGTAAAGGCCGAGGTTTGATCAGGGTGCTCCATCCGTCCTGCGTCTGAGTCATTTTCCCGGTAAATTCTCGCATAAAATTGTTTTTCCGAGATGTCCATGTACATTTCCACTGCGCGGGTTCGTACAAAACGGTTGTCCCGGGCCTGGGGCGCGGCATTTTTCCTGTCACGTTTCTTGCATCAAATGGCTCTTCTGACATGTCTATATGCATTTCGACAATTTCGACTGCGCTGGCTCGCACAAAACGGTTCTCCCGGTGTTGGTCTTGCGGCATTTCGCCTGTAAAGTCTTACATATGCCTCTTTTGAGATGTCCATGTGCATGTCAACTGCGCAGGCGTGCGCAAAACGGTTGTCCCCGGGCTGCAGCATTTTGCCTGTGAGCATCTCTGTCATTTCTTTCCAATCCCTGGATGACCTTCTAGCTTTCTTCTCTGCGTATCTTCTTGGTAAGAGCATGTAGCTGTAGCTGTTGACCTCAGATTTTCTGGAGGATCATAGTTACATAGCTCACATCACAACAGGTTGCATTGTTGCCAACTTTCGCATTGCTAGCTTCAAAGGTTATAACGTCAACGTGCAACATTGAGATTTGCAGTGGGTTTACTGTTAACAACGCAGCAACACATTGCATTGTTGTCTTCTTCCAATGTTTTGAAGGCACCCTGCGACATCCCCTGCATTTGAACACATTCCCGGTGTGCACACTGAGGGGTTCTTACGGTAAATTTTAAGGCCGGGGTTAGATTAGGGCGCTCCACTTGTCCTGCTGCAAATTCGCGCACAAACTGGTGCTTGTGATATGTCCAAGTGCATCTCGATTGCGCGGGCTCACAAACTTCGCGACATTTTTTGCTGCAAATTCTGACATAAATGGCTCGCGAATTTCGACCGGGCAGGCTCGCGCAAAACTGTTGTCCTGGTTCTGGGGCGCGGCATTTTTTTTACTGTATATACATTCTCGCACAAAATGCCTTTTGTCCCAGTCCTGAGGCGCGGTATTTTTCCTTTACATTCTCGCATAAAGTGACTGTTCTGCAGCGTTCAGGTGCATTTCGATTGCGCAGGCTCGCACAAGACGGTTGTCCCAAGTCCCGATCCTGGGGCGTGGCATTTTTCCGGTCAGTCCTCGCATAACATGGCTCTTGCGACATGTCCATGTGCATGTCGATTGCGCAGGCTTGTGCAAAACGGTTGTCCTTGTGAGAAGATCTTGTGGAGGTCCTGGTGAAGTCCTCTGTAACAAAGGCCCTTCTGAGAAGATCTTGTGGGGATCCTGCTGAAATCATAAAAGATGTTCTTGCATGATCTTTACAGGTCCCTGAGAAAAGATCTTGTCGGGATCCTGATGAAATGCGGTCCTTCCATGGTCTTGTACAGGCCCTTGTGAGAAGATCTTGAAGTCAAATCCTGTGGGTGTCCTTGCATGGCTTGTTTTGGTCCTTCTGAGAAGATCTTCTGGAATTCCTGTTCAAATCCTCCCTGAGAGGGATTGAATTAAGATCTTGAAGATGCTCTGCTTGATCCTGTCCAGGTCCTTCACAGAAGATCTTGTGGAGATCCTGGTGAGCTCCTCTCCAAGAGGTAATGTGCAAAACAGGTCCAGCACATACTGGCTGTCGCCGTGAATGATTGCATCATCGAAATCTTCAATGACACCGGCAAGACCCCAAACAGTAGGGGGCAGGAAGTCAATGTACTAGATACCAGCAACAGTAGCTATTGAACAGTAACAGATGAGGTTAGACATCATTGCAACTGTGGCAGCAGGACCTTCTACGTAGATCTATACAGAAGAGCTCACAAAATCTTCATACAAGAACTTCCTATGAGCATCTCAGAAGAGCTAAGCTCACAAGATCCTCAAAAAAAAACTGCTGCTCCTGGAGCGGAACTTACAAGATCTTGAGACAAAAAAACCTCCCAAGCGCCTCCCACAAGAGCTTTCATACAAGCACTTGTAAGACATGGATCCTCAAGATCCCAATGCAAGGGGGGGTAATTTTCCCCAAAAATATTACTGGCCAAAATAAGGGTTCCTTGATGATGGTCAAGTAACAATAACGAGTATATCATGTGAAGTGATACTACGGTTTTCTTACCAGTCCAGACTGGATACCAATCAGCAATTGCTGGGGGAATGGCCAGCAAACATGAAATTCAACGCTGGCATGATTGTTGCTATTGCTGTTCATCATGGGTTCATAGGGATTAAGCGTCACGAGGGATCCCAATGACAATGCCGATGGCTCGAGAATTTCTCACCCAGAAAACATGGGGTTGAAGTATGTTGAAGTTCAATGGTTTTGGCAGCAATCAAAGTCGTTAGAACGCAGCACGGGAATCCCCACTATCCACCGCCTTTCAGCCAGACTTTGTAGGAAGACCAACATGGCAAGGGAATGTCCTGCATTTCAACCCGGTTCAAGATGGTGTTTCGTTGAAAATTGCGTTTACCCCATTTTGCCGCTATCAAATACGTGATTTTCTCAATTTCTCAAGCATGTGATGGAATGGCTAACCCTTTGTTCAAACTAAGCAAAATGGACTGAGGAGATGCAGTCCTGAACTTCAAGTACTCCTTCCAACTGGCACAGCCTGCGCCATTCTTGTTGGGCCTGGAAGATCGTCGCTGGGCTGGAAGATGTCAGCCTGGGTGTGGCTCCAAATTTCGGACACGTTGTGGGACCAATAGATTTTGGCATCTTTTCTTGATGGTATCTTCAGCATGCTGTTCATTTTTATAAATTCGTGTTATCCCTTGGCTTGACCCCGGAGTGGTTTTGTTGTGTATGTATCGTCTATCACAGTGCCAGCGGAAAAATCCGTATGCCACGGGAAACCTCAAGGCCACCTTTAATGTGGGCAGTTCCCCACACTGGTTGGTGAAGGGTGGTTGATCGATCAATGTTTTATCTTTGGATTATAAACTAGTCCAGTATGGGAACCCCGCCTTCAACCAGTTTGGGGATGAGAGAAGGTTTGCTGCTGAGTTTCCAGCAATCTCATTTCACCATGGGTTGGTCGATTGGTACATGTCTACCAGTCATCCCTTAAATCCCTTAAATATGAAATCATGATGGAAACCGGCAACGATGGGTCTTCCCAACATTTCTAGCAATACCGGCTAAATAAGGAGGTATCCAGAGAAATGATTCGACATGAACATTGGGGAGGCTTCAGGTATATATTGTTTTTCTACATTGTACTCCATGTACTTCCATGTTTATCCATATTTTAGCAACCATATTTCCATCTATCTCCAAAATGGTAGTCGCGGCTCAGCTGGGCTCCGGAAGACGAACAGCCAAGCCGTGACCGTCATCGTGGACAACCAAGATATCGTGCGGCGACGCTTGGCCCAATCTGGTGCTGGTGGACAGGGTGTCCTACTGTTTTACAATAACATGTTTATTTTTTGTGGTTTGTTTTTGCGATTCACCAAGCACTTCACCAGTCCCTGTGGAATTTTAAAAACTTAGAAGTTGATATGTGGTGGCATGCACCAACCATAGCATGGCCACTGCACAAGGATGAAACATGACTGCCATTGCAAAATGGCTCAAGGGCGAGACGAAAAAGGTCTTGCCTAGCAGCTGCTGCTTCAGTTGTTGATCCACGGGTTATGAGCCCAAAGGATCTCAGCTGACATGGAGCTTGCCAGTCGTCGTGAGTCTTCTCTCCAGCGAAGAGCTGCTGCCGCTGTTAGCGCTGCGAATGCTGCCAGCTGCGCAGACGACCTGATGGAGGAGATGTTGGAAGAAGCTGCTGGGTCTGGAACTGGTGGGTCTGTTGGAGCTCTGACTGTTGAACCTAACACCACTGAACTGAATAGTGGGGGTATGTTGGATGCTTTGGGACCTGTAGGACCTCCGTTGTCTTTTTCCCCTGGTCAGCCACCCATGTTAGTTGAGAGAGCTAAGGGAATGCAAAACCTCGAGGTGAAACAGAATGTTGAAAACACACCTGGTGTCAAAAGGGTCGTTGTGACAGAGCAACAAACTGGAAACCCACCAAATGAGGGGCATAGAACTACCACCGAACCAGTGCAGGGGATTGTGAATGAACATAGTCCTAGAGATGGTGCTGGCAAGGGAAAGGGGTCTGGCTCTGAGTCTGGTAGGAAAAATGTTGCCGCAGAAGCACAACACTCAAACCGGGATGTGCAGAGCTCACGTGTGAGGGGTTCTGAGGGTGTTGAAAATGTGTCGCAGGGCTCACGAATGAGGGGTTCTGTTTGTGAAACTGTGTCCCAAGACTCACGCATGAGGAGTTTTGGTTGTGAAAATGTGTCTCAGGGCTCACATGTGAGGGGTTCTGAGGGTTGTGAAAATGTGTCTCAGGGCTCACATGTGAGGGGTTCTGAGGGTTGTCAAAATGTGTCGCAGGGCCTCACTGAAAAGGGTTCTGTTGTTGTGAGTGAAACCATGCCTCAGGGCTCCGCGAAGGGTTCAGGGGTTCAAAGGTTTTACATAGGTGATGGGCCTCAGGGCTCCGGAGCCGTTGTTGTCGCGCCTCAGGGTAGCAAAAATGTTGTTGTGGTTCCAGACCAAATGGGGGAAGTTGTGAATCCCTTCTGGAGCGAAACTCAGCAGCGTGAAGCTGTTCGAGAAGCATTCGGGCCTGGGTACGATATGAGTGCCTTGGGTTTGCAGCCGGGTTCAAATGCGTCGACACCCCAAAAAGTTCATGTGGAACAAAGGGAAAGTGTTGATGTTGAAATGGATCCAATAGAACTGTTCCGATTGCGTTGTTTGAGAGATGCTGAAGAAAAGTTTCGGCAGGGTTTGTTGAATATGGGGATGAGTGCCAAGGAGTCAAGGGTTGAAAAACATGAGCATGAAAAAGGGTCGCATGGTTCTCAAAGTTCATATGTTTCGGCAGTGGATTTCCAAGAGCCTGTTGCCCCCAAATCTCATGATGTGGTTGAATCCCAAATGGTTCATGATCCATATGTGAGGGTTGTACCTGAAAAGGCTGTGACGTTCACGAGGGTTGCACCTGAAAACGTTGTGTCAACTGTGTCAAATGTTGTTGAACCATTTGTGCCTAGGCCACCACCTGGACCTCCACCACCATCGCCGCCAAGAATGTTGAATAGTGTATGTGGGTTAGGGTCGGTAACACCTCAAATGCCACCTGCACTGCCGCCTTTTCCTGCGTCTGTGGCAGGAACCTTGCAAAACTCAGGTGGTGAAAATCCATCTGAAAATCTTAGGACGGTGGAGCTTCCGAAGTTGTCCATGGATGCCACTGCTCTGCAATTTGGTGATTGGCTCAGCATCATCGATTCTCTCATGGGTGACTTGTCGTACTCGTCGGGGGATTGGTGGACCATGGTCAGGGGAGCTGTTGATCAGTGTTATAGGGATTTGTTGAATGTTGGACCAATTGAAAGGCTTAGGCTTCGACCACAGGTGGATCCTAGGGTTCATCTTTGGCCTCGAACGGAAAGAAGGGCTTTAGCCATGCTTTTGGGAGCCATTCCTGACCCCATCAAAGAAGAAGTGATTTCAGCTCGAAAACTGACCACTGACCAAGTGTTGTACAAGTTGTGCATCACCTTTCAACCGGGAGGTGCTACTGAGCGCACGAAGTTGTTGCAGAACATTACGGATTCCAAATGTGGTTCCAATGTTCATGAAGTTTTGGACTGGATTCGAACCTGGCGACGGTTTGTTCAAAGGGCTAGGGAACTCCATGTCACGTTGCCTGATGGTTTGGTTTTGCTAGGGGCTTTGAACAAATGTACTGATGTTTTGAGTGGAAAATCCCCACAAGTGGCATATCGTCTCAACATGATCCGCCAGCAGTTGAATGTGGATCAGTTGCCAACAGCAGAGACGATCCTGAGCTACTCCGAGCATCTGCAAGCTGAAGCTGAAGAGCTGACTTTGAGCGCGCCTGCGAAGGCAACTTCGGCTGTGAGGGCTGCTGCTTTGGGTGTGCCATTGCCTCCTGGGATCCCTCAAAATCCTCAAAGTTCCCCAAAACCTCAAAATGAATCGGATCCGAGGTTTCCGAACTCAAAAAGAAAGCCTTGTAGGTATTGGATGAGTGAAAAGGGGTGTACCAGGGGTGATCAATGTTCTTTTGGTCATGCGAATTTGGACCCCCAAAGTAACCGATGTTTCAACTGTTCTGCTGTGGGTCATTCAAAACGTGACTGTCCTTTGAAGAATACAGGGTCGGACCCCAAACATGATCCCACCAAAAAGAGGGTTGCCAAGGTGTTAAAACCAAGTGGAAAAGGGACCCCCGAAAAGTCTGGGAAGGGTAGTGGGGAACATAGTAGCCCTGAAAAAACTACTGGGGATGTTGCTGCAGCAGAAAAGCCTCTTGGATCTGAAACTGCGTACAGGACTGGGCCGGAAACTGGGGATGGGGGAGAAAGCACCCCTGAAAGGGTCACTGGGCTGTTGAGTGAAGCCGCTACCCTCTTGAAAACCCTCAAACCGGTTGCCAAAGCTGTCAAAATCAAAAGGGTGAATGCTCCCGATGGACCCACAGGTCTCTTGGATGGTGGGGCAACAAACGCTTTGAGAAGGGGAACCCCTCAAGAACTGGCTGAAGCTGATCCTGTTGTTGTGGAGTTAGCACATGGATCGGTTGAACTGAAACTACATGCTTTGACGGGGACCATTCTCACTGAACATGCGGTTGAACCCATTGTGCCATTAAGGGGATTAATTGACCTTTGTTTTGTCATCAAATGGAGTACCCATGGTTGTGAAATCAAACACCCCTCAAGAGGAACCATTCAGTGTTGGTTGCGAAATGGGTGTCCTGTTGTGTCTGAAAAACATGCGTTAGGGTTGATTCATGACATTGAGTCTTTGGAGTTAGCCAAAAGAATCCCTTCTGAAAGTCCTGAAACCGTGTCTGAGACTGCGCATGAATGGTGGTCACAAAGGTTTCCGAATGTTCCCAAAAGAATTTGGAGATACATGAAGGGTCAAGGGGTTGACACTCCAGGGGTTCACTTGCCTTGGAATCGTGCCCAAAGGCGTCGACATGCCCAAGCTAAGGCGATTGTCATCCACTTGTATGCCGGTGAAGCATCTAAGGATTGGAGTCTTGGTTGGCCTGCTGACGTTGAAATGATCACCTTGGACGTTCGAGATGGTCAGAATGTCCACGATGCTGCAACTTGGGCCTACCTTTGGCGACTTGCTGCATCTGGTCGTGTCGTAGCTGTGTTGGGGGGACCACCATGTCGTACTGTGAGCAGATTGTTGGAGAAAACACCAGGACCACCAAGGTTGCGTTCAAGAAATGGTCCTGAAAGGTTTGGGTTTGAACACCTCAATGAATCCCAACAACAAAAAACGGACAGTGACACTGCGCTGTACCTGAAACAGTTGGGGTTGCACATGCATGCTCACGAGTCATGGGATGGTTCAAGATGGCCCCACATGAAACATGTTGCGAATAGGGTTGGATTTATGTTGGAATCCCCTCAAGACCCCAAAACTTACCTCCAAAATGGTGAAGGGGATGAGTCTGCGAGTTTTTGGGCTTGGGATGAAACAAGGGATTTTCTTGAAGCTTTCCAACCAAATGGAATGGAGTTAATCAGTTTTGACCAGGGTGCGTTTGGGCATACTCGGAAAAAACCCACACCATGTATGACCAACCTCCCTGACATGAAAGAACTAGATGGCTGTCGCTCTGGTGAACGTGAACGACACTTGGCGGTGAACTTGGATGAAAGGTTGAACCAAACTGCCTCTTGGTCACTTTGGGCACCAGGGTTGAGGGCTGCCATCAAAACGTCTCTGTTGGTTTTGGTTGAATGGTATGGGATCTCACCACCAAAATTGTCCAAAAGTTTGGGGTTGGATCAATGGAAACAACATATCAACCAAGGACATCAACCATACCGACGGGATTGTAGGACATGTATACTCAACATGGCTGGGTCAAAACCACACCGACGTAGGGAACACGCTGGGAGTTCTGCTTGGACCATGTCTGTTGATTTGGTGAACCTCCCCAAAGCACGTGACCTTGCTACCAAAAGAGTTGTGAGATATGGTTTGGTTGCTACAGCCCTTGTTCCAGTGTTTGACTCTCCTCCGGGGGACGAAACGTCAGCTGCCGAAAAGCCGCTGGTTGCTGGCGATGTGTCTTCCGATGCTCCGCAACCAATGGAAACTGTGGATGCATGTTGGGGGGAGGGACTTGATGAAAAGGAATATTCCCTTCAGGGGGACGAAAAAACAGAGGAAAACCCTGAAGGTGATGATGGTGAAAATGTGAAGGACCATGATGGAGGTGACGGAAACGAAACTGACTATGAACCTTCAATCATGGGTGATGATGAGTTGAAAGAATGGGAGTCAAAAAGTTTTGAGAAAGCTGTTGGAGAACTTTCTCAACCTGTGAAAGTTCGTCATGTCACACTCATGGAACCTGTCGAGTCAAGAAACGTGAAACATGTGATGCCTGCGATGGATGCTTTGGTGACTAGAATGAGATACATGGGTGTCTGTGTCACACGCATTCATTCTGACAGGGCCAAAGAACTGTTGGCTCGAAAGTTTAGGTCATGGGTTGCACAAAGAAACATGATGCACACGTTCACAGCTGGTGATGACCCCCAAAGTAACGGCCATTGTGAGGCCGAGGTGAACCAACTCAAAAGGCGTACCAGGCTGTTGCTTCACATGGCAGGTCAGGACAACACACATTGGCCACAGGCCATGCGATTTGCCACTGAGGAACGACTAAGGCAACAGATGGAGCTCCTTGGTTCCCCTGTTCAAAAAATGTTGCCGTACAATTCCCTGGTTTTGGTCAAAAGAAAAAGATGGCATGACAAAGGGAATTTGTTGGCTCAACCTTTTGTCGAAACACGGTTGTTGTGTCCAAGCCCTGACATGACTTCAGGTTGGCTTGTCCGAACGACTAAGGACCAACATGTTTTGCATGCTCGTGAGGCCATACTGCCAGATCCACTGGGCGATCAAGCCCAACTGCAACTTGAAGAAGACCTGCGGCCTGGCAAACCTCACTTGCGTCTTTGGCATAAGCAGCCACCTCCAGGACCAGCACCCATGAAACTGCCGCCACTGCCGCGATTGGATCGCGGGGGGGAGTCCTCTTTGGTTTTGGATTCTCAACTTGAAAAAATCCCTGAAAATGAACCCCGAAATGAAGTTGTTCTTGAGGTTGATGGTGAACATGGGGATAATGGGGATGAAATGTTGGGGATCTTTGATGAAATCGACCAAGAAAACCTTAGGGAGGCACCACGGTTTGTTAAGGGGTTGAATGTTGAAGCTGGGTCCGGGGAGATAGCCACCCAAAAAACCCTGAAAATTTTGGTTTGGGGACGAAATCAAGGGTTGTTGCCAAGTTGGAATCTTTGGATTGTTTGGAAAAATGTTTGGGTTGGAAACATCAAACCATTTCCAGTTCATTACAAGACCTGTTGGATGTTGTTCCCGCCACGAAATCTCTTGGGGAAATTTGTGGGGCTGATATCCAATGGCTTCAAGGGGAAAAAGAACGGTTGGAAAACGATCTCTTCTTGGTTCAGGATGCCCAAAACAAAAGGGTTGTCAAAATGTGTGGACTGCAAACTGATGAAGGTTTGAACCAGGGTCCGGGGGAGATTTTGCAAACAACCACAATCCCTTTGAATGAAGTCAGAAATGAACTTGGGGAATGGAAAGATGCGATGATGAAAGAATACAACAGTTTGGTCCATGAAACCAAGGCCATTGAACCTGTTGACCTTTCCATGTTGAACCAAGAAGCGGTTGAGTTTGTTCCTGGAAAACTTGTGACTGTTCGAAAAGCGGGTCCAAATGGTGGTAAAAAGAAATGTAGGGCAGTAGTTTGTGGAAACCTGCTGCAAAGTGACTTGGATCCAGCTCCGGGCAATCTCTACGCTTCTGGCGCTGATGGCATTCTGATCAGAGCTACACTGGCTCACTCCGTGCAGATGGGATGGGGCGCTGGCATTACCGACATTCGCACAGCATTTCTCCTTGCTCCTCGGCCGAAACCTCAAGATGCCCGGGAGGTGATTGTTGTGCCCCCAAAAATACTTGTGGAAGCCAAAGTTTGCAGCCCTTCTGAACGGTGGAGAGTTCATAATGCTTTATATGGGTTCACTTCAAGCCCCGCACATTGGGCGGTGCACAGGGATCAGGTCATGAGTGGGTTCAAATGGAAGATGGATGGTTGTGACTTTTCCCTCAAAAGAACCGAAGAAGGGAACTTGTGGAAAATCATGAAGCATGGTCATGGGGATGCCGAACCAACATGTGAAGGTCATGTTATTGTTTATGTGGACGACATCATGGCTCTTGCAAATGATAATGTTCGAAACTCCTTTTTTGACCGGTTGAAAAAAGAATGGAAGTGTTCCGATGTCGAAACTGTTGACAAAAATGAATGGATCCGGTTTTGTGGTTTTGAGTTGAAAAGACATGATGATGGGGTGAGTCTGATGGTAGGACAAAAGTCTTACACTGCTGAGTTGTTGAAACGTCATGAACATGTTTCCCCAAAGTCATGCCCCATGCCAAAACTGGACAGTTCAGAAACGGATGAAACGGATATCACAACACCTGACGTCCGTGCAGCCCAAGCAATCACAGGTGAACTGCTTTGGCTTTCTGTGAGAAGTAGGCCTGACATAGCCTATGCTGTAAGTGTCATGGGAAGGAATGTTACTAGAAAACCAAGGTGGGTCCAACAGTTGGGACAACATGTGCTAGGGTTTTTGTGTAACACCCCAGAAACTTGCCTCCTGTACCGCCCTTGCAACAAGGACCACGGTGCACATGGCACACTTCAGGTACCAAGGCATGAGAAGCATTGAGGCCTTCGCCGATATCAGCTTCGCTCCTCAAGGTGACCGCAGTCACCAGGGCATCATTCTATGTGCTGCAGGATCTCCAATTCAGTGGGAGGCAACTCGGCAGGCATTTCACACCATGAGCACAGCGGAATCCGAATTGGTTGGATACTGCGAAGCCACAACAATGTTGAAATCTGCTGAAGCCCTATTGAAGGTTATCCATGGTTCATGCAATACGGGTGATGGTTTTGATGGGTTTGAAAAGGTTATTTATGGGGACAATTCAAGTGCACTTAGCATACTTATGAACCCTGATGGTGGATGGAGAACACGCCATTTGAGGCTTCGTTCGTCTTGCTCGCGTGAGTTGTTGAAAAGTGACCCCCAAACATGGAAAGTCAGACACCAAAGGGGAGTTGACCTACCCGCTGACATGCTCACCAAACCAATCACGTTGTTGAGGGATTGGGTTAAGTTCTGGCATTTCCTTGGGTTTCATGTTGATGCGTCAATCCCCAAATATGACCCCGAAAACACACCTCAAAAAGCCTCCAAAGGGTCTTCCAAAACAACCGCCACTTCAGGACCTGATGAAACTAAGGGATCTGATGATGTGGTGACCAAGGTGAAGGTGATCGTGGCTATGGCTGCACTGGCTGTGGCTTCTACGGCAGCTGGGCGAGCTGACGTGCGGCTGGCCTGTGCTACTGCTGCTGCTGCCTGCGCTGGATGGCTGGCGTGCAACTGGCAGCCATCGTCTTCAAATGAAGGCCGATCCAATGGGATCTGTTTAGATGGGAGGGAGGTGGAAAAACCATCAAGAGCCATTGGCCTCAAAAGCGAAAAAGATGCCAGGGGAGATGAACCGGCCAAAGAAAAACCTCCAAGGGAAAATGAACCTGGAGGCATAAACCCTCAAATAAGAACCAAAAAATGTGTGAGATCTCCAAGGGAAGATGAACCTGGAGAAAACAGTTTTGGGAAGGTTTGGGATAGAACCCCTGAAAATGGTAATTGGGCTCACCGAACCTATGAAAGTCGAAGGGATTTTTGGGACAGTAACCCCGAAGAAGGTCCTGGTTTTGGGGATTTTGTGGCAGGAAACAGCTGTGGCATGGCGCACAACAGTTTTGAGTCCGTTGGTGGTGACTCTGAAGATGCTGTTGAAATGTTGCAACCACTGTTGGCTGATACCTACCACTGCCCTACGGGCTGCCCAAAAGTTCCGGCCGTGCGTTTAGCTGCCATGGCCCCTAAGATGTCCAAACCTGCGCCGCCGCTGCCGCCGCAAGAGCCGGGCTTTGCTGCTCCAAAGGCTGCTCCTAAGCCTGCAGCTGTGCGCCGCAAAGCGCCGCCGATGATGCTGCAATGCGCTGCGGCGATGGGTGCACCTTCAAGCTCCTCTGAAATAAGGGGACCCTACATCGGCGCTTTGCCGAAGTTTCCTCCAGCCCGTCGAGATGCAGAAATGGCTCAAAAGGCTGCTGGTGGAACCATGCTGGACGATATGCCAAGGCATGGACCCTGGCTGGATAGTCGGTACCTCCAGCCGAACACCACAGGAAAAAAGGACTCTTGGTCCGTTGCGAAG
The DNA here is from genome assembly GCA_947184155.2 of Cladocopium goreaui. Classification (NCBI taxonomy): domain Eukaryota; class Dinophyceae; order Suessiales; family Symbiodiniaceae; genus Cladocopium; species Cladocopium goreaui. Next base: position 9,924 of record CAMXCT020001154.1, on the reverse strand, counting down.
TGCGGTGAAGAAATCTTCTTGGTCAAAGTACACAAGTCACCGAGGAAACAGAGGTTTCATCCACTGCACCGTTCGGCACCAATTGAAGCCCAGTTCTTGACTGGTGAAAGGGTCACAAAGGCCTTTTTTGTGAATCCTGCTGATGGAGTGGGGTTCTTGGTTGCTGACCGATGGGACGATCCGGTCGTCAGAGCCGAGTCACGATGGATCGGCTACACCTTCCTGACAATGAGGCGGGAAGTCATGGAAAAGATGAACCTGAGCATCCAGCTGGAGCCGGCTGCAACTGCAGAAGACCCTCCATGGCCCCAGACTGAGGTGCCCAAAGATGATGACCTAGACGTGCACGTGGGACAGCACTATGAAATGGAGACGCCACGACGTCACCGACCACAACAAGCTCCTGGTTTGATGGTTGGACGCTTGTACCTGGATGGTTGTTTGGCCAGCAGTCAGAGCGGAACCGTGTCAAGTGGTGGTTCCTCTGAGCTGCGGCTGGTTCCCCTTTTGGAGCCGACCAGCCAACACAACAAGACCTCTGGAGCACCCACGATAGGATATAGCCGTGGTGGTGTGATCCAACGTGGGGTCGCTGCTATGCCCTCCTCTACGGGTTCAGACTTGGGCTCGCTGCCGAAGTCCTACGTCCCCCTGACCGTGGAATGGGACGTCACCAACACTTTGAGCTCAGACTCTAGCCAAAGGGTCCCTGACTCCTTCGTCTCCCATGTCGAAGAGTGGTCTTTGCTGACCGACCCTGAGTCAGATGATGCCAATGTGAATGAGGAGGAGCCCTAAAACAATGAAGACCTGGAAAAGCGCTGCTGAGAGCCGGGCTACGATAGCCATTTTGGCTAAGCTTTTGTGAGTTTCCGCAGGTGGCTGCGGGGGGGAGTGCGATTCACCAAGCACTTCACCAGTCCCTGTGGAATTTTAAAAACTTAGAAGTTGATATGTGGTGGCATGCACCAACCATAGCATGGCCACTGCACAAGGATGAAACATGACTGCCATTGCAAAATGGCTCAAGGGCGAGACGAAAAAGGTCTTGCCTAGCAGCTGCTGCTTCAGTTGTTGATCCACGGTTTTAAACTGTTTTACAACTTATAGAACTTAAGAGTTATAAGATGTCAGAAGTTGTAAGCCAGTGATGGCATCGCTCTTAAAAACCGAGGGGCCATTTTTGCTGCATTTTTGACAGATTTGGTGCTGGAAAGAGATTGGATTTTTCAAAGTCTCCAATGCGGTTTGTTATTTTTCGAGACCTGGCATTGATCCAATTTTCGACACTGGATTGGACATGAGGTGGGTTGGTTTCATGCCGCATTGATGATGACTGCCCCATCACTGTCAAGAAAAGAAAAATCATGTACTTTGCTCGGTAGGATCCCCACCATCGCAAAAGATTCTGACGTAAATGCTGACATACAAGAAATATATAATATATAGACATTACATAACTATGTTGTGTCATATGCTGATACTTAAATAATATATATATATATATATAAATACACATTCTGACATAATCTTTGACATATTTCTTGGAACCAATACGCTTTCGATCTGAAGGATTGATATGGATGAGAGACTCGAGGAGCATTTCGCATGGTTGAGCAAGCTATGTTGGGGTCCGTTTGTTTGTGGACCCCAAAAAAGACAGAAAGTAATTCATCTCCAAATCGACTAGGGTCTTATTTTTCCATCTTTCTTTGGGGTTGCTATATCGTTCTATACGCTATTCTGCTTACAGTAAGGACCAGGATAACGATAATTCATTGTGGAAATCGATACTCCGAATGTCAGCCGTAAGGACCCCCAAGCTCCGTGCCACATTGAGGAATCTTTTCCCCGGGGGAAATCATCAACATGACCGTGGCGGAGATAGTAGAGGTGTGGCGGAGCTGACATCACGTACACATGGTTGATGTGGTTAAGTTGATGGGGTTTTGAAGTCATCGACACATACCCTCTGGTAACTTAACATAGCTATTGAACATGGCGATTTATACCGTGATTCACCTATTTGAAATGGTGGTTTTCCATAGCAATGCTTGTTGAGGGTATGCACAAACTGCAGCCGTGGATGATCTCCACCAGGTAGCTGGAGCAGAATGGAACTACACCATGGTCTTTCGAGGTGGGTGACGGACACACATTGCTGGATAAATTGGCACAGTACCTGACCCAACATGAAAGTCATAGACTGCAAAGGATTGGGATGATTCCCATTTTTCAGGATGGGTGAAATTTCAGAAGTGTCACTGGATTAGTTTAAGGGACTGTTTAAGGGACACCTCTATTTTTCATGGTAAAAAACCATGCTTTCCTGTAGATGATCTCTTCAACCAGTGCCAGTGAAAGTGGGATAGTTCTCTGTGGAGAACTTGGTGCCAAGAACTCAAGCTTTGCACCACGAGGTTCTGAATTCATTGTGACCACGAATTGCTTCACTGCGCAGAGCAACTCCGCTATGGCTGCACTCGGGCGGGAATGAAGCAACAAAAACAAGGGGATTTGAAATAGGCATATCATTGCCACCCCGGGTCTATGTTAGCTGGTGGCATGGTAGCATTTTTTTAGCAGCCAATCAAATTGGGTCATCAATCAGCAAAGGTGCAGATCATCAATCATTCCTCACAGTTGAAAACCCATTGTTTTTTTTGACTGGCTAACCATGGGAAAACCAAACGCAACTCACAACGCATGTTACCGAAAAAAACCAAAACAGTGGGCCTTGGAGTTCCATGTGTCTTTCAATGACATTTGGAGCCAGGCAGTTTTGCTTGGTTGAGAGCCTTGATAAATTTGGGTATGAATAGCTATTGCCCATGCCTTTCCTGACTGAAATCACATCCCCCAAGCCGTTGACAGACTAGTCCACCAGCAGCTTTTTGGCACTCGCGCCCATATACATATGTATCTATAATATACTTGTATATATATATATACATGTATATGTATGAACACATCATATGCACACATGCATAATCATGTATGTAATATTTAATATATTGTAATATTATGTAATTAGTCCTTTCCCACTTAGTACCAGTTAATCCCCCCGCTCTCCTAATCATAAGATATGATAAACACCTGGAGAGTCTTTATTATTAGGGGGTATTTGGTATTAGGGTGAGAAGCTTCCCCCTGATAATGAAATCAAAACCTTAATCAAAAAACACCAAAAGATTCGATTGCAAAATCGACCGATGTCCTTTTAAAATTCTATAGAAGATATTGCCTAAAATTAGATTTCGAAGATTTTTCCCTAATGATCACATCAACACCTTATTTGTTCAAAAACTAAGATTTTCGATTGCAAAAGGCGGACGATTTAAAAAAAACACCCAGACGTAAATTAGTTTGTATTTTTAGGGGGCAGACTCACATTTTTGGGTATGCAGGCCTTCTATTTCTGTTCAATTGCCACAATTGAACCCTAGTTTCTAGTATTATTATTTGAGGGGAAGTTTAGTAGTAGGGAGAAGAGATTTTATCTATAAATATACAATATATATATTGTATATATATATATAATATATATATATTGTATATATATAATATATATATATATATTGTATATATATAGTATATATATATATTGTATATATATATATAATATATATATATATGTCAAAAATGGTTGGCTCCAATTGCCGTGGTTGAACCCGGGCCACCAACTGAGAATCCGCAACATTCGCCCAGACCCAGGAGATTTGCCGCCGGCGCTCTACTGGGGACAGATAGACCCTGTGTCTCCTCGGGAGGAGCTTCCGCACCATGGCGCGGAGCGTCTAAAACGGGTTTGGTCATCCTATGAAGTCCCATGAAATCTGAATGATATGGAGGTTTCCTAAAATGGTGGTACCCAAAAATGTTTTTTTTTTTTTTTTGAAAGCCTTTTTTTTGCTGGGGATCATTTGATGAAGGGTAGAAAAGCTACCCATTGCTACCTATATTTTGATGGTTTATAATGCCCATTTATGGCAAGAGTCTACCATTGCTTTATCAACATTAACTGGGGTTTACAACCATTCACCAAGCACTATAAATGGTTGCTTAATGGTGGGTTAATGTTTGGTTAATTGAGTTCAAAAACCCTAGCTCCATGAAATTAGAATCGCTATGAACTACCAACCATGATTTTCGGGATTTTCCATGAGCATTCTGACACTGCCCATGTCACATGGGTAGGTCCCTGGAATTCGGGCAGACCTGAGCCTAGAACCAAGGCTGGAGACAGTCCAAATGTGTGAGGTCATAGGGTATCTGCAACTTGATGACCCCCAACATATGAAGCTAATAGTGGTTCCAGCATGAGGCCTACTGAAAGTCTAAAGTGCAACACAAATAATAAGGAAAACATATGAAATCATTATTTTTCCCCAATTTTTGGACCAAAAGAAGCCTTTCAGATTTTATAGCAGCCCTGAGGCTCTGCATGATTGCTTTTACGTGGCTTCAAGCTTCGCTACTTGGCGCTTTTACGGTGCAAGTCATGAATCCAACATGGGATGGTTTAGGAATTCGAGAACTTGCCAACAGCAAGGAGTCGCAACGACGATTTTTTAAGCAATGCTTATCCGACCTTTTGCCTTCAAAAAAATCTTTGGTCTCAGGATACCAAACTTCAGTTTGCCCCCCCAAAAAAGCATTCTTTTCGGGGGTTCCCAATGTGAGATTTCTCCTAAGTACCTGAACATTCAATGGAGACAGATACTTATGATAGATTTGCCCTTTGGGTATGGCTCAAGCTGATTGATTGAGCTCCGAACATTTGGATTTTGTGTTTTTTTCACATGACCTACAAAATTATTTGGCTGCCACCCCAATGGCATGAACCATCCTGCCATCTGACCACCGGATAAACCGTTCAGCTGATTCAAATGTCACGAGGTCGGTGTCTTATTCCACAACAGGAGGTTTCGCTCGTGATGTGACCATCAGTCGCTTGTCGCCATGCGAGAACGCCGAGTTGCTGGGTTGCTGGACAACTTGGATAGTCCCAATTGGTTGCTTGATCTACGATGACAATCACGAAATCATGGAATGCAACCCAATCAATTGGGGATCAACGTGACAAGACTTGCAAATCTGGCTGGTCAACATGTCGGGATCAAAGAAGCAGATGGACCGCTCATTTTTAGCATTGAAGCCGTCCCGATATTCAGATAAGAGCTACAGACATGATGACTTTCGCCAGAAATGAATGGACAGCCATGTAGACATTATATAGGGGTTGCTGCCATGGCTCTGACCAGGATTCCAAAGAGGGAAGACCATCCACCCCAGAGCATCCGCCAATTTTTATTGCTTGGCGAATCCCATATTTGGGGATATACAATATACAACTAAGTTCAACTAAGGTTTATTAATCTTCCCACATATTGGTTGGTTTACCTCCCAATAATTGTTGCTGGTTAATCCCATTTTTGTCGAAAGCCCCGACCAAAGCCTGGCTGAGTCTTGGAACTTCATTTTGTTTTCTTGCTCTACATTTTTCTTTTAATCAGAGAAATGACACACACATATATATACATATATATACACATTATGTAGACATATTATGATCATGTCATCAAATTATACTATACACATTGGGAAGGTTAATACATTGGTTGAAGGGAAAATCTAGAGGAAACCATTCTTTTGACCAAGGAGTGACTGCCCTCAGAGGCGACAGCTTCAGCCGGTTGCCTTCGGTGCAGTTTTCGCTGTTGCGCCGCGGCAAGTGGAGGTGTTTGTCAAAATGAGATGATTTTGATGGGAAATGATGACAGGTTAACCAACAAAACTAGGGATTTCAGCAACAACAACAGGGATTTAACCTTGAAAACCACAGATTGAACCAACAAAACAGGGAAAATTTTGGATGGATTCATTTTGATGGGAACATCTACGGCTACTGGATGACACCTCATTCTGTTCAATCCAACTGGTGAGGATATCAGTGAGGATTAGTGAACTGAGGAACTGAGAGAAGACACCCCACAGCACTTTTTTCTTTTAATAAGTATATCATCGTATATCTTTGTATATACTTAAGCAATCAATATATATATATATATATACATATATAATCATACATTATATAGTATTATATACATACATGTTTATCTATCTATCTATCAATCAATCTATCTATCTATCTATCTACCTACCTACCTACCTACCTAATCTATCTATCTGTCTGTCTGTCTGTCTACCTACCTACCTACCTACCTACCTATCTATCTATCTATCTATCTATCTATCTATCTATCTATGTATCTATGTATATCCGTAGATCAGTGGGATCATCTTGGATCTGGGGGATATTAATGGATATTGAACCCGAAGATTCCCATGGCTTTCCCGTGGTGAACATGGCTTCGCGAAGGATGAATTTCAATTTTGCCCATGATTTGGGGTGAAAAAACAATAAAAACCCTCCAGTGTTTAATCGAACAAGCAGGAAAATCCCGAAGAAATGGAGGTTGGAAAAATACGTAGTTTTTTCATGCGAAAAGTATCCATAAATGGTGGATTTTCCAGTTTGATTACCGGAGGGTAATGTCGTGTGAACTTTCCATGAATGATTGTAGCTGATGATGGAATTCCGCCCTCAAGCAATCAGTAGTTCAGTTCACTGAGGAATTTGGTGTCCCTAGCTGCTACTTGGCAAACCGGGATGGGAGCTTTGGGGATGATTTCGCTGATGCTTTGGCACCAAACCCTCAAACATTTCCCAAATGAGGATACAACTGAAAATCAGTTCCCAGAACCAATGGGAAGATTTACAGGACACATATCATATACTTATCATATACTTATCATATACTTATCATATACTTATCATATACGTATCATATACTTATCATATACTTATCATATACTTATCATATACTTATCATATACGTATCATATACGTATCATATACTTATCATATACTTATCATATACGTATCATATACTTATCATATACGTATCATATACTTATCATATACTTATCTTATACTTATCATATATGTATCATATACGTATCATATACTTATCATATACTTATCATATACTTGTCATATACTTACCATATACTTATCATATACTTATCATTTACTTATCATATACGTATCATATACTTATCATATACTTATCATATATATCATATACGTATCATATACGTATCATATACTTATCATATACTTATCATATACTTATCATATACTTATCATATACGTACCATATACTTATCATATACTTATCATATACTTACTGTATCATATACGTACCATATACTTATCATATACGTATCATTTACTTATCATTTACTTATCATATACTTATCATATACGTATCATATACGTATCATATACGTATAATATACTTATCATATACTTATCATATACTTGTCATATACGTATCATATACTTATCATATACTTATCATATACTTATCATATACGTATCATATACTTATCATATACTTATCACATATATCATTTACGTATCAAATACTTATCATATACTTATCATATACTTATCATATACGTATCATATATATCATATACGTATCATATACGTATCATATACTTATCATATACTTATCATATACTTATCATATACTTATCATATACTTATCATATACTTGTCATATACTTGTCATATACTTATCATATACTTATCATATACTTATCATATACGTATCATATACTTATCATATACTTATCATATACTTATCATATACTTATCATATACGTATCATATACTTATCATATACTTATCATATACTTATCATATACTTATCATATACTTATCATTATCCACATTTAATGGATCTAAAAAACCATGTGTTTTGACCAATTCATCGGCGTTGTTAGCTCCACGGCCGCAGGTGTTGTTGTCCATCCCCCCAGCCTTCACCGGTCTCTTGGCGCGCAGTGGTCTGGGGCCGCTGTCCAAGATCTATCGGCAAGCGACTCAGGAGGCGGAGTCGCTGCCATTGATGGCCCATGTCCTGCCGGTTTTGGGATGTTTTTTTTGGCAACTGGGAGACATATGGCATACTCATCATACTATTATGTACTACTAAAATTTATTAAATGGTTGAGACTTCTGAAAGGCTAGCCGTGACATTCCAGCTGAAATCCAGCAGACTTCCAATGGCTTTTGGTGTTTTTTTTGCGATGCCGGACATTGAGCTGGGAGCCATACTTTTGTTTTCCATGGTTTCAAAGGGGCACTGTTTCTATTTCACTGATTTCACCATGGCTCAGTAACAAGGCTCTGATCCATTTCCCCAGCCCAAAAAGGTCATGCGAACAATGAGGATTTTATGAACATCATTTTTTTTTGAGGATTACTCAAGTAGTGTAAATATCCCCTGAACAAACCAACCGGCTCCAGACTCAGCCGCCAGAAATTCGACATGCCCATGCAGCTGGCCACTGCTGGGTTGAATTCCATTGTGCCTCGACAGTGCCGTGGGGGGTCCGCCTTCATGGCATCGGTGGCCACGATGGGGAGATGACCATGGCGTGTGAAAAATGACGAAAAATGACTCTTCCATTGGCCGCTAATGAAGAGGGTAAAATGATGTAAAATGATTGGATGAGCCATCCAATTTCAGTACCATAGCCATTTGGAGTAGATCAGCACGATGGGGATAGAAGGAGCAATTTTGATGCGGATTTGGGGTGCTGCGGAAATGAGGCGTAGGCGGAAAAAAACACCAGGAAATCGCACAACTCATCTGCTATCAATTTTTTTGACAACACACATGGGAATGTCACTAATAGGCAACGTCACGGTATTTATGCTGCAATTTTTCACAATTTCTACATATTGATACACCAACTGCCTGCGGTCAAACTTGGGGACCTAAATTTGCAGGTCATAACTTGGTGGTGACACACAAAAAGGAGGCTGAAATCCCACGAGAATCTGGTAAAACAGACTCTAAAATTGTTGGTGATTTAATTTTTGGATATTTTTGGTATACCCCATTGAGTGCGAAAACGAGCAAGTGTCGAGGCCGGTCTGAAATTGTAATCCGTGGTCACATGGGGCTGTTAGCTGTGAATGTTAGGAAAGAAACACTCTGGTTGTTGATGCAACTACAGATTGAGTGATAAACTCTCGGCAGGTTCAAAACTACCGTTCAACAACTACTGTGATAGCAGACGGAGAAATACTTGGGCCAGAAACTCTGAAACTTATGCTTGCTGATTCAAAACCTAAAGAGGCCGCGGAAGTTTGGAGGTGTCACTAGGGGCCATACCATACCTACTAAGTATATACCTTTGACATAACAGTCATATGAGCAGTGACGGCTAAACTTGTGTTGATTGATGATTAGTTCGGGGGTTATACTATGTTATACTACTACCCAATATTATAGATAGTTACGGGTTCGAATACATGAACTAGGGATCCTGCATCCCGTTAGCCAACCAGTATTTACCCTCTGGTAATTTAACATAGCTATTGAAAATCACCATTTTTAATGGGAAAATCCACTATTAATGGTCATTTTCAATAGCTATTTTGACATAACCAGAGGGTAGCGGCCAAGGCCAATGTCGCGACCTTTGGAAGTTTGGCCAGCTCCACTTTGTCCAAGGAGGAACTAAAGGTTTGTTCCTGGGCTGGTTTGATCGCTTCGAAGATTGAAATCGGGATGCCCCATATTGAATCAGAATATTCCGTCATATTCCGTCAATCAAAAAGGGTGTCAACTAATTTAAGATAATTTATCTATAGAATCTTTTAACAATGTTTCCAACATTTTCCCACTGCCGGCTGTTTGTGTGCGCCGGGAAAGGCTCTTTCGGGACCGGCCTCATTTTCCTCAAACATCCACATGATCATTGGAAGTTCCAACAAGGGGAGTTTCCCCAAATTGGAAGTTCCCTATAATAAATCAATTATATATCAACATATCAATC
>CAMXCT020001153.1:0-174615 GCA_947184155.2 Cladocopium goreaui | reverse complement strand
AGACATGGTCGCTTTGGGCGTGCGGATCGCTGCTGTCCGGGACACCTTTGCCGAGATGAGCGGGGCTGCCAGCGGCCCAAAATGCTGTCAGGCCACGCCTTGAAAAGTGACATAAAGTGCCCCGTAAGATGTCAGTTTTCTTTCCTAGAGCGGAGTCCAAAAATCAGCAAAATAACCGAAAATTCGATGTCTCCACTTGATCTGTGACAAAATTGAGGGGGAAGTGATCTTTATTATCATGAAACATTATGGCTTTTCCATACCTCACAGTGGATCGAAGCATAAAACGCGGTGTTTTGAGAATCATCTACTCCTTGAACTTGGCAACGGACTAATTTGGCAATGTACTTTGCATCTGTGAAGCTTCCGCTGGCCAGGTAGTTCTGCAGGTGGACGATTATTATTCCTCCGTGTTTCTCATGGATGTCACTTTGACCAGGCCACATCACAGATGACTTGAAAAGGTGGTTTCTCAAAATGGAACCCCACAATCACCTGTTTCAGACCCCACCCGCTCTTGAAAACTAGCCGATTCACGTTCTTTCATCATGATTTATGGAACTGAGCGACTTGCCTCCCCAGAAATTTCTTCTGGGAAAGCTATGACGTGCCTGCTCGAAAACAACCACTTCTGAGATGTCTTGAGTGTTTTGGTTGTTGATGTTGCTGAGTTTGAAGTTTCCATTCCATGCCTGGAGCAGGCTCGAGAATCAGCTGAGCGATTTGACCAAGTTGGCGGACAATTTTGGGCTGTTGGATGACGTGAAATCAAAATGGGAGACTTCACTGAGGCGAGAAATCCGAAACCAAAGGAACCAAAGGAACCAAAGGAACCGAAGGAAAATCAAATGAAATGGCTTTTGAATGAAACGGCTTTTGGGCATGACAGGTTTGTCCAACGTCGATAGGTTGGAACGTTTCATCCAGTGCCATGCCGCCGTGCCAGGCTTTGCAACGATGCATCCAGTGTCGGGCCTTTGACCATGGCAGGGACCATTTTCTTGCAGATTGTGGCGTTGGTCGTGTCCTTCTTCATGGCCGTCGAATATTTCCTCCGTTACGCTCCCAGGAGACTGTTCGGTCTTTTCCCACCCTGGTACCTTCTGGCCATGAAACTGGATGAAAATCGTCATGCCCATGCCACTACGTGTAGGAGATTGCTACTAGGGGTTGATAGCGATGATCAGGAAAGAAACGAATTATCAACAGGTTTTGCTGCATGGTTACCCTGGGGTCAACTAAGATAGATGTGGAAAATCCACTATTTGTAGATCATTGTCACAGTGAAACAATGGTTTTTCCACATCTTGTTGTATGTTTACCTTGGGGTACCCAAATTCCATCGTAGGCCGCAGCCTGACAAGATGCGTTGCAGGATCCGTTCTCGTCTGTCCGACTTCCTTCTGGATGCCTTGCTGCTGGACACTGAGGAGTCCAATGAGACGTTCTTGGAGGTGTGGGAGTTCTTTCACATTCTTGATATTTTCAAAAATATTTGTTGTGCTACGGAACTCATTTGTGTCATTTGATGGCAAACCATTTCAAGTTCATCCAAGTTCCAGTGGTGTTTCTCTTGAAACTACAGAATGAAGAAGCGGGAACTGAGGCCGCATTTCTGGCCCTGCCCTACTTGGTCCTGGTTGTGGTGTTCCTGTTACAGCTCTTGTGCCGAAAGACGAGTCGGAAGAGGCCGCGACCCACGGAGGTGCTTTATGTTTCTAGGCAGATGGAGTTGTTGTGTGATCTGCGAAGGAGATTTTAATAATAGGTGGTGCAGCCCTGCATTCGCCAGTTTAAGCCGGACAATTGTGATATGGATGATATGGGGTCAATTTTCGGAATGTTTACTTCCAGTCACCATTCTAAATTGAAACCGGAAAATTGTGATACAACAATGGATGAAAGATATGAAAGGGGGTCCCAATTTTTGAAAATTACTGACGCTTTCCGCAGGATCCAAGAATTCACTTGATTCAAGGTCCCCTTTCCATGCTGTATCTTGGTGTTCTTCCTGAGGAAAAGTATTTTGGGTTGCGCGGAGCTTACTACCCCTTCAAGGTGGCGATCTTCCAATGCTTCACCGTTGCGGTGCAGGCCTTGGGAAAGATCTCCTTGTTGGGCGGCCTCGTTACCTTCGCCCAAGAAGAACAAGATGCGACTGCCATTCTTTGGCTTAGTGTCGGCTTCTGGGCTTTCTTTGCCCTACTCTGTTGGAACAGTCTCTATCCCGCCTTTCTTCTGATGTTCCCTGACACTGCCTGGGCTCGAATTGGAGCAGCATTTATGGATGCTGCTTTGGACCTGGGCTACATCTTGACCTACCTGGGTATGGCACCTAGGTTTCAATTCATTTGGTTTGACAAGTCTCACGGGTTTCAACGTCGTTTCATTGATGGCTTGGCAGATGGCGTTCAGTCGGGAAACGCAAAAGTGTAATTGCTGCAAGGTTTTGGTGGCCATGCTGCGATTGCAGACAGTGTCCGAAGGCTGGGGAAATTTTGGCGAGGACTTGACGTTGCAATTCAGAAACTAAGCTCAATGAAGTCAATGCGTCAACCAGCATCACGTGAAGTGCCTCAAGTGTCTCAAGCGTCTCAAGCGCCTTGTTTCGCATGGCATAGCGGCGCCATCCGAGTGGGATCTTCACCGCAACTTTTTTGATATCTGAGGCAATCGTATCAGCCCTGTGTTCGCCTTTCCCACTGACTTTCTGGGCTATGGCGCCGTGTATTTCAACTTAGCACACGCATGCTGCATTGCACACATTTTGCAGCACATCAATTGGAGCTTGCCAGTGCGACCCAGGCCTCGACACTAAGACTAAACAGCTTGCCATGCCAGATTTTGCCATGCAAAGATGACAGTTTCGTTGTGAACTGACAACAGCAAACAGCATGTCAGGGGCGAGCGCCAAAAACGGAGAGTTCTTCCAGCACTATTTGGGTGCTCCCTTTCCATTGGGCTCCTTTCGATGCTGGTGATTCTCCTTGTCACGCAGGACTGCTGCATAAGATTTGCGTGAGTGACCTCGAGCTGTGATTTTGATTTGACGACACTTGTTCAAGCGCCTTTGCAGGACGTTTTTCCAATGACCCATGGACAGGACTTCACGTTGGGCTCTCAGGGAATTGTTTGTGTATCTTGTTGTCATTGGAGGTCTTCATGAAAAGATCTAACAAGAGGTTGTAGAATGGGATTACAAGTGTCTCCTAGGTGTTTTCCGTGCCGTTGCTCTGACAATGCTGACTCGGCTGGCCAACAGATTGACAGCTGCACCATTGCAGCCGTCCTCAGACAGAAGCAGGCCGGGCGGATCACCGGCGGTTTGTTTTTCTGGGTGTGTCTGAAAATGGGGGTAGGCCGAGACCCCACGATAGACCCCCAAAATGGCCATTCAATGGTGACAATCATGATAAACCATCAACTATTGAGGCACCATCTTTTCGGACAAACCCATCTGTTTTTGGATGCTTACGGACATGTGCTGACTTTAGGTGAACCTGGCTGCGAAGAACATCACTGCCGTGGACCCAAAGGCTTTCAGCTCACTTGGACATGTGCAGCGCCTGTCATTGGCGAACAACACCTTGATCCACCTGCCTCCGGGTCTCTTCGAAGGCAGGAAGCTTTGAGCGGCATTCGTCGAAGAACAGTTGCGTATAATGCTAACCCATGAATTAATAATGATTAATACACAGTAAACCCCCAGTTTTTACAGTAAACCTCCATGAATTATTCAAGCCCCGAGTTTATTGAGTTTTTAATCCAGGGCTGACATTTTGAAGGCTTTGAGTAGCCATGCAAGGACACAAATTGTGATGTTCATGCCGCTGTTTCAGGTCTATCATCTTTGGAGCAGTTGGACTTGACACGCGTTGAGCTGCAAAGACTTCACGACGATTCCTTTCGGGGATTGGAGCAGCTGAAACTATTAGCGCTGAGTCGCCTGTCAGCAGCACCTGTCGGCAGCTGGAGCTATTTGCACAAAAGCATTTTGTTTCTTTGACACAACTGTCTGGACACCACGCATTCCTCAACATGTTAGGTGTCACAGATTGGCATTGACCAAGGCGACAACCAGCTCACCGAGCTCTCGGCTGCGATGCTGCAATATTTGCCGCTGTTAAAGCAGCTTCTCTTGGGCGGCAAGCGGGACAAGCAAAACAATGACAGAGTCATCGTGAAGGGCAATCGCATCGAGGAGCTCGGGGCCATCTTCAAACACAACGAACAGCTTCAGGTGATCGACCTCAGCGAAAACTGGCTCCAGAAGGTTGACCCAGCTACGTTTGCAGGACTAAAGAAGCTCCGATGGCTGAGCTTAAGCTACAACTTTTTGACGACAATTCCTACAGAGACTTTCCAAGGACTTGGCCAACTGCAGGAACTCCTTCTGTACGGCAACAAGTTGACGACAATTCCTGCAGGGACATTCCAAGGCCTTGATCAACTCCAGATACTCAATCTGAGGTACACTAAGTTGACGACAGTTCCTGCAGAGACTTTCCAAGGACTTGGTCAACTGCAGGAACTCTCTCTGAGCAGCAACAAGTTGACGACAATTCCTGCAGAGACTTTCCAAGGACTTGGTCAACTGCAGGAACTCTCTCTGAGCAGCAACAAGTTGACGACAATTCCTGCAGCGACATTCCAAGGCCTTGATCAACTCCACAAGCTCGATCTGGAGTACAACAAGTTGACGAGAATTCCTACAGCGACATTCCAAGGCCTTGACCAACTCCAGGAACTCAATCTGAATTTCAATGAGTTGACGACAATTCCTACAAAGACATTCCAAGGACTTGGCCAACTGCAGGAACTCGATCTGTACGGCAACAAGTTGACGACAATTCTTGCAGGGACATTCCAAGGCCTTGATCAACTCCAGATACTCGATCTGGGCGGCAACCAGTTGACCAGAATTCCTGCAGAGACTTTCCAAGGACTTGGTCAACTGCAGGAACTCGATTTGGGCAGCAACGAGTTTACCACAATTCTTGCAGGGACATTCCAAGGCCTTGGTCAACTGCAGGAACTCTATTTGGGCGCCAACAGATTGACCACAATTCCTGCAGAGACATTCAAAGGCCTTGATCAACTGCAGCTACTCTATCTGAGCTTCAACCAGTTGACGACACTTCCTGCAGGGACGTTCCAAGGCCTTGGTCAACTGCAGAAACTCTATCTGGGCGGCAACCAGTTGACCAGAATTCCTGTGGGAACATTCCAAGGCCTTGGTCAACTGCAGGAACTCTATCTGGGCGGCAACCAGTTGACCACAATCCCTGCGGGAACATTCCAAGGCCTTGGTCAACTGCAGGAACTCATGCTGAACGCGAACGCTTTGACCACAATTCCTGCCGGGGCATTCCGAGGCCTTGGTCAACTCCAGATACTCAATCTGAGGTACAATGAGTTGACGACAGTTCCTACAGAGACTTTCCAAGGACTTGGCCAACTGCAGGAACTCGTTCTGTACGGCAACAAGTTGACGACAATTCCTGCAGGGACATTCCAAGGCCTTGATCAACTCCAGATACTCGATCTGCGCGGCAACCAGTTGACCAGAATTCCTGCAGAGACATTCCAAGGCCTTGGTCAATTGCGTGAACTCAATCTGGGCGACAACCAATTGACGACAATTTCTGCGGGGACATTCAAAGGCCTTAGTCGCCTTCAGAAACTCTATCTGGAGTACAACCCTTGGAATTCTTGGAGCGTTTGCATTAATTCTTCCTCGTTTCCGCTGCTGAATGATTTGCGGGGCGTAAGCTTTTGCTAAAATGTTTAGGGACGGAGCGCTTGAAGTGCATCTGGCCCTTTTGCAACCGCAGTTTTGGAAGCGCCACAGCAAGCGTAGAAAAGAACTTCACATATCAGTTGCCGACACAGCTTGCGGGATCTTGCGGGTGCAGTCCCATATTTTACATCAAGACCTATCCACCTAGGTCAGCCAGCCTTGATCAAGGACACGAAAACATTGTGTCTCGCCAACGTTGGGGCTCTCAGAGCCGGGGATGACCTTCAGCCATTCCTTTGATTGTCCCTGAAGGTGATAGGCACTGCTTGGTAGTGTTGCGTGCCCTTTGAACCTTGCGGGCACATCTCGCTATGCGCCCTATGACATCTTCGTCACTCCACGTTGCAAGGCGCATGATCCTCAACTATATTTGAGGTCTAGGCATGCCGGGTTGAGGCAATAGCACTTGGTACTCGAGGTCCCGACTTACTTGAGTAGCTCGATGTCAGATTGTGCATTTAAGATTTCACAAAGTGCACACGAGTAATGTTTTGATCCCTCATGATCCCTCGATGTTTGCAACCATGGCACGCAGTATGCGATTCCATATGGATTTTAGATGATTTTAGGTCTGACAGACAAGATTCCGCTTTTTCATGGAAGCAAGCTGTGCACACGGTTGATATGCTTCCTTACATTCCGACCGGGGAGTTGCACAGGCACATGCACACAATACTTGATGCATATTCAAGTAGTTGAAGCACAGAATAGAATGAATAGATCAATGATAATTTCAGGATCCTAAAATGGAGGTACTGTACCGTATAAGGCCACATGTTGTGGGGATATTCCCTTACATAGGCCTTATATAGGCCTTATATATGGTAGGTAGGTACCTCCAACTTAGGTTCCTGAAATGGCCAATGAATAGAAGTATGATTGTTCAAAGATTCCAGCCTGTTCCATCCATGACGCACAACTTGTTGGGCCACTGACCGCGGCAGCTAGAGTTTCCCACAGTAAATCAACCTGAACGGATGAACTTCTTGGTGGAGCGCAGCCCAAACTGCACAACTCGACCTTCAGGTGGAAACAATAAAAACCCAATATTTTCCATGGACTTTTCTACCAAAATTCTTCTTGGAGTTCAGCAGGTCCATGGACAAGTTGGCATCCTTCCATCCACCCCTTGAAAACTTACAATCAGTGCACGGCCCTCGTGGCCATGCAACATGTAGGGAATAGTTCGACCCTGCAGGGCCCACCTGTGCCCATTCTTTTTTCCCCTTAGCTAAGGGTACAGATTCTCGGCCCCTCAAAAGAAAAACGCCCGTGGCAGTTTTCTTGAGAGGAGTGTGGAAGATTCATCCCTGAATCGTATCCAAGTAGATTTGTTCCATGTGATTCCGATGCTACAACTGTTGTTGCCGGCTTCTAGCACCTAATGAGCGACGGAGCTGCATGACATGCCAGTGGATGAGCAAGTCGCCATAGTATGGAGGGCAAAGCTGCGACAAGAAAACCCAAACCAAAGACAGGTGGGGGATCCATGGTCCCAGTGTCAGGCTCATTCAAAATTGTTTGCGTTGTTTGCGTTGCGTTGCGCCCATGGTTTGTGACCCGTCTCGTGCCTGAAAAACCTGGACCGAAATTGAAAGTGGGTTGCCCAATTGCGCATAATTACGCCTTTTGCCCAGCAAATTACACCTCTTAAACGCGCAGATTTTTGGCGAAAATGGTAGCTTGTTATACCAGAGCCTATCATACCAGTAATTACAGTAGATGATCCCGGGCTTTGTGGTCAGCAACTGATCATGCCACAAACAAAATTGTCTTGCGTCTTATCATTTGATGGTAAGCCTATCATACCATGATAAACGTGTCGTGCCATGAAAAACCTGTCACGCGAAGATATTATCTGATATATGATGCATACTCTGCGCAACTGCTTCATGCAGTAGCCCATGAGCACAGTTTCACCCGGCATGGAAGGTTCTGTGAGATAAATGATAAATGCTCAGCCTTGCCCCTGAAACATCTTCGAACTTTAGCAGGAAACTAACGTCAAACCTATAGAAGACATCAGCAATGATAGAACGCTCCAAAAGTCAAAAATTGTCCCTTAGATAAAAAGGCATGTTTTGTCTAAGGGGCTTAAAAAACGAGCCCCTCAGGAACATCTTTGGGTGTTCTGTTGACCCTCAGCCTGTCCCAGACAACATGGCCTGTAGATCAGGCTGTTCGACAAGTGACTAGCCAAGGTCGTAGCTCCATCTTCCGTCTGGAAACCCTGATGGGGGCTGTCACAGTCGAGACGGGAGGGCTTCCTTTTTTTTTTGCCGGTGCGAAGATTGCGACTGCATCGTGAAAGGCCCGAAAGGGTCTGATCACTGACTCCTTACTATAGCCAACCCTGAAAATGCAAGAGATTTCCAGTCCTACTCACTTGCATGTTCATGGCCACTGCACAAGGATGACACGCATACAAATCAATGAGTTCAGAATTCACTTCAATCACATGAAGACCATGTGAACATTTTGACCTTTGAGGCATGTGAATTACATTTCTGACCTTAGGCCCTGCGGTTCAAGAAAAGATTGCGCATCTCCGGCTGACTTTTTGCATGGTAGCGGAGCAGCTGTGAGATTTCCCAGGGCTTACGTTTCCGACCTTGGTTAAGCCATAGACTTGGACGTGCCTTTTACAATTCAGGTGTGACTGCAGCCTGGTGGACATCTACAATTTTTGGGACTTTTGCTGGACGCGTTAACTGACTGGTTTTTCATCTATTGGTTGGACGCATATACAGTTTTGAGCGCCTACAGATTGCTGGATATATACACTGATGGCAGCAGGTCAATTTGACCCCAACATCTTTCAAGCGGCTCTCTTACAAGTTGCAGATCAACTACTGCGGCAGCTTCAGCTGCTAAGAGTGCAGCTGCAGCAGCAAGTGCAGCTAGCAGTACAGGTGCAGGCAATGGTGGAACTGCATCATCAGGTGGAGTCAAGGCCAACGTGGATTGGTCCAAACTGCTGAATAAACCCTCTACTTTTGGTGAAGGCAAATCTGTGGAGGACGATGTCAAGGCTTGGAGGGATTACCAATGGCAGCTACATCAGTACTTGGTTGCAATCGATGAAGGCTATGACGATGAGCTCAAGAAGCTTACAGCTGATCCTTCTGTCGAGTTGCCAATGGATACAGCTAGCGTTGAAACAAGGAACAGGAGCAACAAGCTCTACTCCCTCTTGGCCAGCCTCATGAAGAACAGGTGCCTGGCCATTGTCAAGTCCACTGCAAGTGGCAAAGGTTTTGAGGCATTACGTCAACTGATTTTGGCGCTACGTCCCCCAGTTCAAAATCGTGGTTTGGCTTTGTTGACTGCTATCACTTCATGGCAGCCTTTTGGAATGCAGAAGCCTCTTCTTCCCCAACTCTTGGTTTTGGAGGAAGCCTATGAGGAGGCCAGAAAGAGTGGTATGGCTCTTAGTGATGAGTTGCGCAGTGCCATCCTATTGCGTTGCATTGGAGGCCAGTTGAAGACGCACCTCAACATGGCTTTGACTGACAGTGCAAAGTACATTGATCTTCGAGAGCAAGTCTTGAAATGGGACCGCGCTCAGGCAAAGTGGTCTCAATGGATGGGCAGCCAGGAAACAGATGCCCAACCGATGGAGATTGACAGAGTTGAAGGAAAAGGTGGATGGAACAAAGGAAAGGGTCAAAAGGGAAAAGGAAAGCCAAGCAAAGGTTTTCAGAAAGGCAAGAGCAAAGGAGGAAAATCCCAAGGGAAGTCAAAAGATGGAAAGTCCAAGTCTTGGGACAAAGGTGGAAAATCGAAAGGAAAGATGCCCAATGACAAGGGCAAAGGAAAAGGCAACAGTGCTGAGAAGTACTGTGGTTCATGTGGTGGCATGGGACACTTTGCACGTGATTGTTGGAATGCTGTACGTTCTGCACAGGTTGGAACTACCTCATCACCTTCCTCTACAGTGAACACAGGTGAGTGGAGCCATCTTACAAGCGTTTCTCAGCAACAGCAAGGACAAGGTAGCCAACAGTCTCAGGTGTCACAACAGCCACAGCCCTCTCCTAAGTCAACCCAATACAAGGTTGCACGCATTGCTGAAGAGTTTCATGCAGGCAATGATGCTTCACTGGTGTTTGATTTACGTTCGAGCCCAATGACGCCAGATGCAAACATTTGTACAATTCACTATTTTATTGGTGATGATGATGCTGTGGATTTTGAGCATACAACTGCAGAAGTGCGTACTGTGATCCAAGAGCTTCCTGACCACAGTGCTATGCACAACATTCTGCTTGACAGTGGAGCCAATGCCTCAGTATTTCCAATGTGTTTTGCATCAGCAGGTGAACCTTCATACACTGGAAACATGAAACTGCACGATGCACAGGGAAAACAAATTCCTGTAGCTGGCATGCGTGATGTTGAGATTGCGCTTCTGGATGAACATGGATGTCTTGTGACATTCAGGGAACGTGGAGCCGTGAGCCCAGGTGTTTCTCAGCCCATCATTTGTTTTGGCAAACTTTTGGAAAACGGTTGGGGAGTTGATGGCATAGATCAGACTCTCAATCATGCATCAAGTGGTACAAAGATTCCAATTGAACTGCAAAACAAGTCCATGGTGGTGCGTGGTTGGGTTAGAGCAATTGGGGCAGAGCTTCAACCTCAACCTGAAGTCCCAACGTCCATTCGAGCTGTGAAAGCCTCAGTCCTGCCTTCAATTGAGCAAGGTGCAGTTGGTTGGCATTTGGATCAATTTGGTTTGGGGATTGGTCGACACTACTCAAGTCATTTCCAAGATCCTTCTTTGATGGTCCCTGGCATGCATGGTGAGCGTTTTCGAACAACACTTGTCAAGGACGGCAATGACTGGTACTGTTTGGAGCTGTGTGAGAAGCTTACAACACTTGTTGACCTTGCAGCCCCATTCCATGAGTTTGAAGGTGAACGCAGTGTCCTGACGTTCATCAGTGATGGTGAGAAGGACCCACGTGTGCTTGGTTTTGTATGGGCAGATGATGATGTTTTGCAATTCAATCCAGCAGCAGCAGGTTCAGCTGATGATGATGTTGAAATTGTTGCACCTGAAGATATGGAAGTTCAAGGTGCTGACATTGAAGGTGGAGAAGATCATCCAGCAGCAAGCGTGGAGATCCAAGAGAGAATTTTAGTTGAACCCTTGCGTGATGACAACCTGGTAGTGAATGGTGTTGAGTTGACACTGGACAGCACCCTTGCAGCACTTCGAGCTGGACTGACGTTTTACAACCTTTCCACTTCTGGTAGCAAACAGAAATGCTTCACACGCTTGGCCAACTATCAGAAACAACAAGAACTGGAGATCATCACAGCAGCTGCAAATCAAGCCCAACGAGAAGATGTGCGTGAGCCTCAGGCACCAAAGTTGGCAGTGCCACCTTCTGAAAAGGAGCAGCAGCAACATGCTCTCACTCATTTGCCGTTTGCAGATTGGTGTCCTAGGTGTGTTTGCCATCGCAGTCGTCAAGATCGACACATGGTGGATGGAAGTTCAAGGCGTTCAGGTGTGCCTACAATTTCATTTGATTTTTGTCACACTCGAGCAGTTCCTGATGGAGTTGATCCTGCTCGTGCCAAGCCCCTTACAGCACTGGTGATGGTATGCTCTCAGACAGGGTATGTTCACTGCACCCCTGTCAAGAACAAGAACCAGTTTGAACTCATGACAAGAGAGCTCATTTCCTTTGCGCAACTTCTTGGCCACAGTCAACTTGAGTTTATGTGTGACAATGAACCCACCATGAGGACTTTGCTGAGGATGGCCGTGAATACAAGGCTTGCGATGGGATTGCCCACAAGGGCCAATACACCTCCTGCATACAGCCATGGGAACAGTTTGGTGGAGAATGCAATTGGCCGCATCAGACCTTTAGCTGGAAGTCTGATGCATGCACTTGGCCAGAAAGTTGGAATGGAGTTCTCTACATCCAACCCTTTGTGGACATGGGCTTTGCGTCACAGTTGTTGGTTGATGAACAGGTTCAATGCAAATCAAGGTGTGACCAGCTTCGAGCTCATCACCAACAAGCCCTACCGTGGAGGCATATGCCAGTTTGGTGAGCCTGTCTATGGCTACAGCAAAAGCAACAACAAAGGTTCAGCACGATGGTCCAGGATGATTTTTCTGGGCAAAGTGGATCCCCAGGACTCCTTCATCCTTTACAATGGTGTCAATTTGGTTTTGGTGAAATCCATTCGAAGGATTCAGACTGACTGGCGTGGACACTTGGCATTTTATGTCAACTTCAAGTGCAGCTCCTTTGGCTACAAAAGTGGTTTTGGAGGACGTGTTGTGCCTACTAAGGCAAACAGATCTGCAGTTGGTTCAAGCTTCAACCAACCCCAGGGTGCAATCGAGCCTTCAGCGTTTTACGATGCAGATGGAGCAGCAGTGATTGAGAAAGCCAAAGAGGAGAAACGTGAAGAGCTGGAGTCATCAAAGATGGCACTTTGGGATCGCCCTGAGAGGGTTGAGGAGGAGCTCATTGAGTTGCCACCCATTGGCACTTACCCAAATCCAACAGACATTTGGGGAGAAGGAGATGATGAACCGACCCAGGTCTCTGGAGGACCTGCCAGTGGACATGCTGATGTCCCACCTGCAGTTGCAGCCAATGATGATGATGTTCCAGGAGTTCCCAATCCAAGTTTGCGTTTGGATGCGCCCAGCACTCCAATTGATCTCTTGGCAGCGCCTTCGACGCCGCCATCTCCACGTGCAACACCCACTACAAGGGTACATGATGCTGAGGTTGAGGAGGAGCACTCTACAAAGAGGTTCAGAGAGGAACCCCACAAGAAAGCCAGATTGACCAGGCTTACAGAAGAGCGTGATGCAATGGTGCGTGTGGTGAAGATAGCTGATGATGAGTTCCACACCATGGACAGCTACGATGAAGATCCACAATTGGATGACCACTGTGACTATGGAGATTCTTGGATTGATGAGGACAAAGTGACAGCCAGTGGCATGCCAGAAGAGCTTTGGTATGATGGAGATACTTCAGTGCAGCCTCCAACGCCTCCCAGTTGGATCGACCGTTTGGCTGACAATGTGGAGATTCAAAGGTTGTGCAACATGGGTGTCTTGATGCCTGAAAGTGAATATGGTACAAAGGTGGAATCCAAGCTCACCACAAGGTTTGTCTATGATTGGCGCTTGAAGGACTACACTGGTCCTAACAACGATCAGCCATCAAGAAAGCGCTGGTTAAGGAGGAGCAGGTGTGTTGCCAGAGAATATGCCTTCTTGGAACGCCGTGAGGACACCTTTGCTCCAGCAAGCTCTACACATGTTCTGAACATCCTTCCAGTTCTTTGGCTTCAGAAAGCAGCTGACTTTGAGGCCAGCAAAGGAACAGATTCAGGTTGTGAGTGGCTGCTAGCGACTCTGGACGTCAAGGACGCTTTTCTCATGGTGCCCCAACCTGAAGTTCTGAAAATTCGAGTTGGAAGTGAAAGCTACATCGTCCTGAGGAACCTTCCAGGTCAAAGGCAAGGTGCTCGAAGTTGGTACTGGCACTTGCGCAAATGGTTGGGCGATTCTTTCAATGTGGAATGGTGTTTGGAACAACCATGCCTGTGTCGAGGCAACAACTTTTGCTTGCTCACCCACGTGGATGACATCCTCTACTGCGGCTCTCGACCGTTTTGGAATGATGTTTTTCTTCCAACTTTCCAGGAAGTCCTTCACTGTGAGCTACAGCATGTTGGAAGGAGTTGGCAGTGAGATCAGCTTTCTGAAAAGAAAGATTCAACGTTTGGAGAATGGTTTGGCCTTGATCCCTGGAACCAACATAGATGCTGTGGTGTCAAAGTTTGAAGAGAAGTATGGACGTGTCAGGTGCCAAACTATTCCAGGTGACAACAGTTTGCAACGAGAAGATGTTTCAGCTGAGCTTTCAAGTGCTGATGGCAGCTTTTACAGGATGTGCGTTGGTGTCTGCTTGTATCTGAGCCGTGACAGGCCAGACATTGTCTTTCCAGTGAAGGAGTTGGCATCAAAGATGAGCCGACCTACCATCAACTCACTTCAGTGCCTGAAACGCCTCATTGGGTACCTGAAGGTCAGCAGAGACTACATGGTTGTGTTGGAGCAGCCCATTGGTGGGAGTGGCCAGGTGAAACAATCAGCTGAACACCACTGGATCTTGGAGTCATTCAGTGACAGCGACTGGAGCACTAACCAGGAGCATCGACGTTCAACTTCAGCTGGATGCCATCTTCTATGTGGATGTTACATGTACAGCTCAAGCAGAACACAGCGTGTTAGCAGCTTAAGCTCTTGTGAAGCTGAGTTACATGGTATGGCGTCTACCCTGGCCGACGGCATCTTCTTGAAGCCTTGCATTGAGTTTGTGGTGAAAGCAACAGTGGAACACTACCTACTGACTGATAGCAGCAGCGCCCGTCGACTTGCCCAGCGTCAGGGGATTGGAAAGATCAAGCGTCTGAATGCAAAGGTTCTTTGGATTCAACAACAAGTCCAGGACAAGATGGTCAGCCTTTGCCAGATCTCTACAATCTGGAATGTTTCAGATGTGGGCACAAAGGTTCTCAGTGCCAGGCGCCTCAGACTGCTTCTACATCAACTTGGAATGTTCACGCAGGATTCCCAGCGTGTTGGTGAGAAGGAGTTCCATGAAGCAAACAACAGAGCTGGTGGAAGAAATGTCATGCAGCTTGCGCGTGTGGTGGCGCGGGTGATTGCAGTTATGGGCCTTGAGCCTACACGTGCAATGGGGAAAGGGGATGAGATTTGTTCCAGCCCAGGCCCTTCGACCAATGAATGGTGGTTCAAGCTTGGCATTGCAATCTTGGATTTCATTTTGATTGCATTTGCAATTGGATGCTTTGTGGCGCGCCGGTATGTCAAGCAATTGCTCCATGACCTCTACCACCTGAGCGTTCAAGTTGCAGAGGCTGATACAGTCATTGGTGAGCACATGCAACAGGTGCCAGCCATACAGTCCAGACTTGACGGCCTGATGTTGCAAGTTGGTGATGTGAGCCAACGTGTGGCTGTGCTTTCAAACCAGGTGATTGAGACTCAGAACCAATTGGAGATGGTAAGTGATCGACAGGATGGCCTTCACTTTGCCATCATTGAGATTGGAGGTTTTGTGAGATATCACGATCTCACAGCACGAGAACGCAGCAGCATGTTCACTCAGGAACGTGGAAACATGATGGCCCTGAACACCATGGGGGCCAGCCAATACCTGAGAGCCCTTCGAGCTCAGTCAAGGGGATTTGCCAGAGGAGGTGAGGACACAGACCCACCTACAGTGGAGGAATCTCAACAGCATGGCATGGAAGTGGATGAGGATGAACATGGAGAAAGTGAAAATCGCACAGACGATGAAGTCATTACAAGGGAGTTCAATCCAGAGCGCAACATGGAAACCAGACGAGGTGAATTGACAGCCACTCTGGATGACTTGAGACGACAGCTGGATGAAGCCTTGGTTGGTGGACACTACAGTGATGGCGCCGAGATCCAGCAGACAATTCTCATGGTGCTGGACCATTTGAACATCGGTGACTTGCGCCATTCAGACCAAAGGCGCGCAATGTACACCCAGTGCGCCGAAAGAATGCAGCAGCTGTCAAATCGGGTCAGGAGACGTGGCAACATAGCCTTAGCTGATGTCTACATGGACTATGCAGCAAGCTATCGAAATTCCGTTTGAAGCTTGGTTGAAAGAATGGAGTGAAAAGGGAATCAGAGCTACTCCCTATAATGCTCTCTTTTGCATGGGAATCTAGGCAACTCCCAAGAATGCCTAGCTTTGCAGAAGTTTCCAAAGGAAATAGCAGAGAAATACAAATGGAAGCTTGCGTGTTTGGAAAAGCGCAGTTGGCCGTGGAAATCATTTGAGATGATGGATAGAGCTGAAACTGCAATCCATCAAGGAGGAGTGCAAGAGATTTCCAGTCCTACTCACTTGCATGTTCATGGCCACTGCACAAGGATGACACGCATACAAATCAATGAGTTCAGAATTCACTTCAATCACATGAAGACCATGTGAACATTTTGACCTTTGAGGCATGTGAATTACATGTCTGACCTTAGGCCCTGCGGTTCAAGAAAAGATTGCGCATCTCCGGCTGACTCTTTGCAGAAAAGAGAGAAAGTTGTATTTTATATTTTGTCAATATTGTATACAGCTTCGTGAAAGCAAAACAAATAGCTCATATCATATCGTTAGAAGGGGTCCTTTCTTGTTCAACAATTTCTCGGTTTTCTGGATTTGCTGCAAGACATCTTCAGCGGCCCGCTTGGCCGTTTGGCTGTAAAAGCCACCATAACTTGAAAGATGCCTAGGTGATCGTTTTTGAGTGTTGATTACCATTGTCCCATGAAAGGCCAATGCACCTTATTGGCCATTTTTTTTCATTTATTTATTTATTTATTTATTTTTGACCACATGTTTCGTAGATTGCACTGTTGCACTTCGCCCAACTGCGATGGTCATCCCAACACCAGGAATTTCGCGTTCCGAAAGGCACAAGCGGTGAGGCGGCGGGCGGGTTTTGAGGTGTCTTCAGTTGGCGCATTGCAAAGAACCTGGGCGGAACTCAACAAATCATTTGCTTGTCTACCTACCTATCCATCCACCCACCCATCCATCCATCCATCCATGGGTTCTTTGGTGTCAAAACATAGGTGCCTCAGCCTCTGGGTTGTTCAGGATATGAGGTCTGGCCAGCAGTGGTCTTCACGGCCTGTCACGGCCAGGCCGTGGAGGAAGCATCCGCCTAGAATCGGATCAGGACAAAATTTCCTGGCACCTATTTTTGTTCAGTCGCTTGGAGTTAGATTGTGATTGTTTATAAACATTTATGCATGTACGTTGTACACTGATTACACTGTTTCCCTCACTCATCCAGATCTAGAAAAAACAGTTCTTGGCAGCATGAAACTACGATGAGTGTCCGTGCTTAGATAGTAGCAGGTTTCGCTCTGACTATTCAGAGGTTTCACGGCAACGACCCTGGGACTCCGTGATTGGAGTGATTTGACTGGCCATTGGTGATGCAGTGCGCTCCAAAACTCTTGGCCAGGTAGGGTGCGGAGTGGAGAGTTTGGTTGGACTCAATTGAAATTATGCAGATTTATAGGTTTCGTTTCCATATTTCCATCAGTATTGTGCTCATTGGAGTCATAGATTCTACCGATCCATTGAAACTGTTCCTCAATGACTTCTGTGGCAGGTTCCATATTTGTGTTCAACTATGTCCATGTACCTCCAAATGGAAGGTTTGTTTTTTTTTTCAAAAAACACATATGGTGGTTGACTGAGTTGAAGTCTTGTTTGATGACGGGGATTAGATTAATACTACTAACCAATACATTGGGGATTATCACAAGCCATTAGGTGTTTGCTGAAATTGCTGATTCTATTTGCGAGCGCCCACTTGTCTCAACATGTCTTAACCTTTTCCAAAGATTGAACCTTTTGGTGAGACTGGTTGGCCAAACCACGCGGGCCCCAAGGCCAAGTGCGAAAGTCAGTATTCCCAAGCGTCCGACCGTGTGATCAAGATGGATCAAGCTAATAGTCGGGCCGAACATAAATTCGGCATGCCAGCAGAAGGAGGAACATGAACATGTGTTGGGAGGCGCACGGTGCACAAAGCGGCAAGACAAATCGGAACGAACATGGAAGTGCTTGCAAGCTGGATGCGAGCAATCACTATTGCCAAAGGTTGGTATTTCTTTAAATGCAAGATTCAGAGTCTTATCAACAACTGTGAGATCTGTGAGTGTTGATTCCATGAATCGAATGGGACACAGGTACAATGCTTCTGCAATTCGTGTTGCATTCAGTTTCACGTAAGCTGCTTACCAGAAGCCATGTTGTCGCGTACGAGATCCGACAGGCCCGGGTTTATCGTTTTTTTTTGGGGGTGTACAAAGACACACCCTCGGGAAATTTGACATAGCCATCGAAATGATCCATTTGCCGATGATTCACTTATTTAACATGTCTCTTTTCCTGGCAAACTGTTAGATTACCAGAAGGAAATATTGAGCCATTAACCAGTGGAAATACATGGAAATACAATGGAAAGTGCACGTCTCAGTATTTTAAATAGGGTTTCATTAGCCACAAGAAACCTTTTGGAATGTCATGACCTTCTAGAAAATCTCTAGCGTAGAATCAACTGCATGTGCAAGTCCACATGAACGTTGTTGCGCTCCCCACCCACCCCATCCCCAACCCCACCCCATAGCGTAGCAGAGCTCTGGCGTAGCAAATCTCTAGCTTTTTGCACTGCGTGTGCACATCCAATGTCATTGCCCCACCCTATCTCACCTCATGAAGATAACATAATATATAACTATATATGTATAATTACGTATCTACATCGGTACAAAGGACAAGTCATGGAGGGTTCGATTAAGTCATGGGGGTACCCCCGTGCATCATCCAGTCGTCATGGATGATTCAGGTCGCTGCGGAGTTCGGAAGGCGACCGACAGCCAATTTCCCATTTTTTTTGGGGGGGGGTCCAAAAAAAAATCGATCTTAAAACCAACGGAAATTTTAAGGGATCTCAGGCTTTCTGTGAGTAGAACATAGTAGAACCAGTTTTTGGTTGAATGAGACACCAAGCAATTACTCTTTTGGTGTGTCGACACCAGTCGCATGTTTTTACGGGTTGCGAGTGAGCATCAAGAAAGCAGGACGCCAATCTGGGACATCCCATTTCCTATCAAGAAACTTAGGAAGGCCTCCCCCAGATATAGGTTGTTTTAGAACCTCATTTGATTATAGAATTATTCGCCATAAATCCAGCATTTAGGCAAATACTCTCTGGTAATTCAACATAGCTATTGAAAATAGTGATTTATAGTGGATTTACACATTGAAAATGGTGATTTTCCATAGTTATGTAAACGTTTACCAGAGGGTAAACCAACAGAAACCCATTCTTTGGTGGGCCCAGGTTTCAGTTTAGGACTTGGGTCGCAGGTGGGCGAACACCTAGAGCTGTGACACCAACCAGCTGGATCCTAAGGGGGTAAGGGGGACACCACTGGACTTAACCATCAAATGTTTGTGACTGGTTGGTGGTTTGGAACATGAATTTTATGACTTTCCACATATTGGGAATGTCATCATCCCAACTGTTACTCACACTCCATCATTTTTCAGAGGGATTGAAACCACCAACCAGTTGAGGTTCTGAAAAAAAACCCGAAAACCCAGTGAATTTTGGTGGGACGATTTCAATGATTTCTCCTTTTCTCTTCTAAGGTTCTCGCTCCAGCTTTGTTTGGGAAGAAGAGAACCGCGGGACAGCGGCAGTGGATGGGGTGTCGCAATCATTTGGGTGTCTCAAAAGATGAGGGATACCTCAACCACCAGCTTGCATTCTTAAAATAAATTTCCATGTGGGTTTGTCTGAAAATAGTGTACCCCTAAACCCAATGGTTAATGATCATTATCCCTACTAAATGGCTATAATTGGGGGTATACCCCATTTTCAGACATACCCATGTTTTGCTGGGTTTGACATCACATTTTTGCAGGTTTGACATCCACATGATCCGCATTTGTCAAAGTTGATATCCTTATTGTCAGAGTTGCTCCAGCCAATCACAGGGAAATTAAAGCCGCTTTTGAGGGACACTTTGTAATTTTATCTCTTTGTTTCGGTATTTTACCTTTATGTTCACCCCATTATATATCCACAATATATCACAATATATACCACTATACCACCATGTTTGTTGCCTAAATCATGTAAGCATCCATTTGTTGTTGCCTAAATGCCATTTTCATTCAGATCCAATTCTGTGTTGCTTAAAATCTCAATTTTCCCAATTGTTCATGGGGAAATCTCAATCAGAATACCCAAATCCCATCATTTTCCCATCTTTGTGGGGATTTCACCATGAAAATACCCCAACTCCCATCATGTTCCCTGAAAACCATGGCCCAACTCGCACTGGGAGGACAGATTTCCAGTTCTCCGATGATGATGCGGTCGACAAGCCCTTGCTACCGCTGGCGCTGCCCGAAGGAGACGCATTGGATGGGGTTGGGAAATAGCTGGTTATTTTCGGGCATCAAAAGGAACAATTGATCTTGGAAAATTGGGAGCATAATGGAAAATGGATAACATCCCATTAAAATCCCATTAAAATCCCATTAAAATCCCATTAACATCCCATTAAAATCCCATTAAAATCCCATTAACATGGATAACATCCCATTAAAATCCCATTTCTTCGGATCTGGATATTTGGAACATGTGGATTTGAATGTGATATGATTCAACATCATTATATAAATATCAAGCATGTGGACTGACCTCATCGGGATTTTTGATCTTTTATATCACAATTCGGGATTTAACCAGCAAACATGTTGCTGTCATTGGATATAATGTGACAATGATGCGGATTCCATTTGGATATCATGGGGATAATCTAACTTAAGATGCATAATTTAGCAACGTCCCGCGTCCCGCGACAGAATGTATATCAATGGTTAAATTTAAGCCGGATATGGTATACAATGTATATAGGATATTTCCGGACATATATACTGTACAATACTGTATATATATATATAAATTGTATACCATACATTGATGACATAGTATATTTCCCTTTATGGTTGGATGATGTACATCAATTGGGCACCCAGCATCATTCTGGCATCGACATATCTATGGGCCATGGCTTCCATGGCTATGTTAAATAACCAGAGGGTGTATATATATATTATACATAATGTGATATATCATGGCAAACACAGTTCTCTTATTTGCTCAAGATGCATGTTTCAGCTTGAAGCCATGTTTTGTCTTTTTTGATGCCTCTTTTTTGGGGTCAGAGCGATACTTGCTGGTTTAACTTCCACTTACGTTGAGTTTGAATCCATGTTTGGTCAAACTGAATGTGCCATTGTCTTTGTAGCAGAGGATGTATCCGCCATTCTTAAATGTGGCTACATATCATTGGCAATACATCCGTTTCTGTTGTTTATATGCTGGTGATATCATCGTTTGCAATTTTGACATGTCGTGTGTGTATATATATACATACAGTATATATATATATGTATACAGATGTAGATATGCAGAGATAATTAAGTAGATAGATGGGCAGAAAATTGGACGTATAATTACATGGACCAAAGATGATTTGATGAACCTCGATACATAAACCACCACCATTCATAGACGAAGAACTCGATACATGACGACTGTGGTCCCCCCCAGTCTTGGTAGCGTATGAGGCTGGCATGATGAAGGTGGTGTGGTTGTGCACAAGGGACCCTTGAGTTTCGTGGAGGCACGCGTTGCGTGCTGCTGGTGCAGGGGCGAAATGGGTGGACACATACATTTGGGAGGTTTTTGTTTGATGATGATGATGATGATGTTGTGGTAACGGAGGGTAAGAATCTACTATACAGACATAGACAGACTGGGAAAGCAAAAGAACTGGATTTTTGAAGATTTTTCTTGGTACTCAGAAGAAGCGATGTTTTTATTGCGTCTCATGTGTCATGATGTTTCATTTTTGGGGGTGTATGCATAGGTAGTCAAAGCACTCCCACCTTTTGCAGCAGTCATCCGCCTAAGCAGAGATAGCGAAGCTACCATGGGATGATCATCATGCAACTCGAGATTCTCAGCTCTAACGTGTGCTAGGTCAACAGCAATTCATTTCTGCCACTGCGTTGGCATGAGTCCGGGTAGGTACCAAATGCCTTTTTTCAGGACTCCAACTCTCAAGGAATTGGTCGTGCAGAATTCCACTTGGCATAGGTATACTGCCCCCTTTGTATCCCCCAGTCATGGCAGTTTTCATAGGGAACATTATGTCATTATGTTCTAAATCATGGGTTTCCTTGGGTTTTTGTCCCATGTTTGGCTGCACCACAGCCCATCTCAGGATTGGTAGGACATTGGGCTGAAAGACTTGCCGTTTTTTTTTTGAAACATGTCAACTAACATAGACCTCATCTTTTTTCTGGAGCTGGAAGATGATTTTCCTCTAAAACATGGTCAAGTCTTTGTATCTATACAGCAGGTATTATAGCATTTGTAGATGATCAAAATTGAAGTGCTGGAAAATCCCATTGGAATATATTGGAATATTGCTGACTAGTAATAGTACGATTGTCTATTTACTTGAAGTATTTTCCTTTAAACATGGTTAATGAATGGAGAGGATGGTACTTCCAAGAGTTCCATCGTTGGCCGAGCCTCGCAGCCAGCTTTGAAGCGCCGCAATGCCACTTCTGTAAGGAAGCTTCTGATGAAGCTTTGTTGATGGGTTACACATTTCAATTTTTTCATGTTGAACGGACTTCCTAATTTTCAGAATTCATCCTATTCAGCTATGTTTTTATGTTTTATATCATGATTCGTTGAAGAACTTCCAACATTTCTGGTGCTTTCTTGGCCACCATCAGCGCCATCGCCACGCCATGGCTCTTCCCGGCAGTTACGTTGGGGACCGCCGCGTAGTCCAGGCCCGGCTGCTGTGTGCGGAAGACAATCTGTGGAGGTCCGCATGATTTCCCAAGTTTTTTTTTGTTGAGAGAAGTTCCCCCTCCCCCCCAAAAAATGAAAAGAAGTTTCCCATGTTTTTGGAGAATCTGTTTTTTGTGTCATGTGTCATACGTGTTTTGTTTTGAAAAACCGTTTCAATATATTTTTTCCACCTTTTTAAAATGTTCAAATGTATCTACGAAGTTATAACATCCGCAGATGGGTGAATATCAACACAAATATTCTGGTTCAGGTTTGATCTCTTATATGACTATATATACATATTACAAACAGATTAAACCGATGCACAAAGATAGACTCCCCCCCAAATAACAGCAACTTGCTTGCAGTAATATCTTCTACCAACAACTGTAGAAAGGTAATTGACCACTACATATAACTTAGAGTCGGAAATTACGAAATTAGAGCTATTGGTAAATACAGTCTCCAAACATATTTACATGTGTACCAGCAATCTTTTTCACGGTTGCTCCAAGTCAAAAAAGGCAAATGATAGCCACACAGAGCTGAAACTGGGTGATTTCACCCCCATCAACTGATATTGGCTGTAGATATATCTACCATAAATCTGAACTGGGGCACCACCTTGTAATTACTCATGATATCCTCATTATCTCCAATGATACAACTGTTTGCGTTGGTAAAATCACAATCTTTGATGGCTCAATTAGTCAACTCCATAATTTTTTTTTTATAACCCATTGATGTCCCATTTATACTTAGATGATTTTCCCATTTATAAATCATCTAATGATATAACTAGAGGCATTAAGATAGGCATTTTCCCATTTATAATTAGGCATTTTTATAACCCATTGATGTCCCAAATGCCAAGTCTTGATGGTGAGATCCCCAGTGGATGAACGAATTGACCTCGCTGGCCCTGGAACACTGGAACCCAGGGCGGGAGTCTGACCATGCCAGCCGTCGCGTCGTCTCCTCAACCAGTGCGTTCGGCCAGGGAGCCCAGGTCAACCGTGTCAAAATCACCAAACAGGGATTTCACCCTGAAGACTTGACCCCCGCCTGGGATTTGACCATGAAAAATAGAGGTTTCAACACCAATTTTTTGGGAGATGTAAGTCTGATAGACATGAGAAATGTGGAAGCATCAAACATGTGGATTGAAGCAGCAAAAACGAGGATTCGATCTTGTACTTTGTGATCTAACACGGTTCGCTGGAAAACACCAGACGTTTGAGTGGGAGGGGATCAAGATAGTGGCAGGAAATTCCATGGTGCGATCCACAGCAGAGCTGGATGAACATTTCAGACATGTTGCAATTCGCAGATGTTTGTGTCATTCTCACCATGGGAAACCGAGCAGTTCATGCCTATATATATATATTTATTTCTTTCAAAAGTCATTCTTACTAGGGATTTAATGTGGAAACCCACTTAATATCCTAGGAAAATAAATGGAAACCAACAAATGTATGGCAATAATTCGGTACATTTAATAGAATATATGGGGATATCATGACAATTATGGGATATATACGCAACATACTATGATATTTGGGATTGTCTGCAGTTGGGGGATTGCCCCACAAAATAACACGTTTTACTAGGGCAGATGGTTAATCATCGGTGTTGTCTTCGTCCCTTTTTCAGCGCCGAGTTCTGGAAGAACTACCCATCTGTAACAGCGACCAAGATTGCCCTGGCATTCCGAACTTTCAAACAAGAACAATAACAACAAATCTAGACTATCTTATATCTTTGGAGTATACTCAGATATTCTCAGTATACCCAGGTAATCTCAGTATACAATTTTGGAATACAACAAATCTGGATCCATACCGTGGATGGTTGCGAAATCCTGCACCACCAAAAGGATGGTTAAAACCTCATGAATAATGGGATAAACCATCTATCCACTGGTGCAGGATTTCTTCCATCCACAGTATCTTTTATCTTTAGGGTATACTGAAGATGAAGCGAAAGGAAAGCTGTCAATCTTAGGTTTGCGGTTGAACATGGGTTCAGAAATAGCGAGGGTGACTTTCAGACGAACATGCATCATCATCATCATAATAATAATGATAATAATAATCATCATCATCATCATGTCCTTTTGCTTTTTGGGTCAGCTGGATTTGGTTTGCGAATGATTTATTTCACAACCCACCGCCAAACTACCCTTCACAAACGTAAACTTCAAGCTTAGATTATAGCTACTTGGCATATCTCCCAACATATCTCATGATTGTTTTTTTTTTAATAGGACATCTTGGCTCTATTTGCTCTCTCTCTCTCTCTATATCAGTCTTTAAATCATTATCTGTCTATACTTATAGCTACGGCTCAATCTATAAATCTATCAATCTAGATATCTAGATATCTACATGTCTATATATCTCTATATCTCTATATTTCCCTGTATATATATATATCTAGACCTATATCTATGTCTCTCTATCTCTATCTCTATGTCTGCCTCTGTCCCCTTTCTCTATCTCTATCTCTCTATCTCTCTCTATCTCTCTCTATCTCTCTCTATATCTCTCTCTCTATCTATCTATCTATCTAGCTATCTAGCTATCTAGCTATCTTGCTATCTTGCTATCTAGCTATCTAGCTATCTATCTATCTATCTATCTATCTATCTATCTATTTTTTTAACGTAATGTATATACTTTTATACATATATGTAATTCCAATAATTATTATATACATATACATATACATATCACTTTCACTGGCGGCTCTCTGAAGACGTATATACACACATATCACATCTACATAAGTTCCACCATGGTTCCAGGGAGTCCTTGGAGGGGCATACCTCTCCTCCCCTACGAGCGCACCGGGC
The DNA here is from genome assembly GCA_947184155.2 of Cladocopium goreaui. NCBI lineage: Eukaryota > Dinophyceae > Suessiales > Symbiodiniaceae > Cladocopium > Cladocopium goreaui. Next base: position 149,440 of record CAMXCT020001153.1, on the reverse strand, counting down.
CTTGCAAAGCCGACCCTGGAGTCATCAACCAGGCGCGAAAGCTGATGGAGTTATCATTAATGATGGGTAATAAAAAGTTAATCATTTACCAGTACTAACCATTATTAACGATTAGCTAGTACCAACCATTATTAACTAACCATTAGTTTTTGATTAATGATGAATGATTATTGATTCCTCATAATGAGGGCATAAATGGCATCATGAATCACGAAAAACTGAAAAACTTCTATGATTGATGTTTAAGCCAGTTTAGTCCCCATTGAATGGCCCATCAACCATCATTTATCATTTCTGTCCCTTTTTGTTGATGGTTAAATTGTGTTAAATCCACTGTTCGATTGATGGTTAAAACCCACTTAACGTAACCAATTAACAGTTGGGTAACCCACTTAATGTATCCACATAAACATCCCCATGTTCGAAAATGGTTACCCTCCGGTTTCATCAAACATGGCCGAGTCGAAGCGTTCGATCAATTTCCCGACCTCAAACCTCCACTAAAATGGGGATTTTCCATTGCAAATTGGATGAAACCTCTGGTAATTTAACGTAGCTGTTGAAAATGGCCATAGAAAGTTCGTGGAATTACCCATTGATAGCATGGTGGATCTTTCCATAATTATGTAAACGTTTACCAGGCCGGGTACCTGTTGCTTTGGACAATGATGCATTTGAACGACCCATGAACACAAACGAGAGGATAAACCCATGAAACATGGGCTTTTTTGATTGGGATATCATAGGGATATTGAACTCAGCGGTTCGGAGCTGCAGGTGCTCTTTAAAAAAAAACTTCCCATTCAAATGATGGTACTATGTTGGGTTAGTAATGGTATAATGTTAATGGTTGATCATGGTATGGTTAGTAATGGTTAGTAGTGGTTAGTAATGGTTAGTAATGATACTATAATTGGGCTAGTCCTAGAGTAATGTTTAATGACAAAGACGATGAATAAAGAAAAACACATCAAGCAAATGATCAAGAAACGCACAGATTTTATAAATGAGCGACGTAAGGAACTAGAAGAGAACCAAAACATACAAAATACAAGGGATATACAGAACTATAAAGGGTATATTCATCGACCTGTGGGAACATATGTATAAATATATATATATAGGATCTAATGGGATATAGAATGGAATATTTATAAGCAACAACATACAGTGCGGGATATAGATGGATGTAATTGGATATACATTAATGGGATATAATGAGGGCAGCCAGATGAGCAGCTGCGTTCAAACTCTGTCTTACTTGCTTGCTTACTTGGGATTTAACCATCAAATAACGTATATCATGCGATACCGGACCATACCATGATCAACCATTAACATTATACCATGACTAATCCAATTATAGTACCACTACTAACCATTACTAACCATCACCATGCGGAGATTTGCACTGCAATAAACTCATTCCCAAATGGCCTCGTCCCAGTGGTTGGTTTTCCAGCAGTACCTGGCAGGATTCTGGAACTGGGACATGTTGGCATTTTAAGATGAATAGTGATGAATAGTTATTCAGTACAACTGAATGGTTAAGCATTATTTTCTTATTTAGTTGACGTATCCTAAATTTTAGTTTTTTTTTTATGATGAGAAATGGTACTAAATGATTGAATCTGAACTTTGCGGCTGAACATGGACCCCGCAGTGGGAGGATCCCGTGAAAACAATGTCACATGTGGTTTATATCGTCTGGCTTACGACACAAAGAAAAATTGGACATTTAATGCACATATTTTGATGACATCAATTTAAGAATATCACACTTGGTGGCTCATCCCACGGCTCGTAAGTGGGTTAGTTCACCCCAGTTATAAATGGGATTTTTGCAGGGTTAATCCACTTTTTTGATTGGGGTTATAATATCACAGGAACGGTGTGCCAAACGCCAAGATTTTACAGGGTCACCTGTTGGGATCACGACTGCGACGAACGACTGGGACGACTCGGCGATGTTGTTGGCCCATCGTTTTGTTTGTGAATGTTAAGGAAAGTCGGTAAATTGCTGGAACGAATAATGGATAATCATGGTGAGTTTTCAAAAATCAAACAGGTTAAACAGGTTCACGTTTGGCTATCCCACTTTCTGGTGAAAGCCTCCACATATTTTACCGTGTTCACCGATGACTTGAAGTTCCCGTGCACAAATCCGGGTGAATCCTGAGTCCCTTCCGCCCAAAGTCCATTGGCTGTAGAATTTGTAGCATTTTTCTGACAGACGCATATCATATCATTACTTTAGTTACTTTGATATTCCATATAAGAAAAATAAGCCTATACTATATAACTAAAGAATAGTCACTGGTTGGTGGTAACTGGAACCATGGAATTTGGATTGACTTTCCAGAAACAGTTGAGAATGTCATCATCCCAACTGACTCATATTTTTCAGAGGGGTAGGCTCAACCACCAACCAGGTCATATTTATCAAATCAGATTCTATCCCTTTCCTATGACTGGATGAACCCGCCAGCCTCCCAGGTACATGGCGTCTCCGCCCCGCTTCATGAACCCGGCCCCCAAGCCCGTCACGCCGCCGGTGCTGCCGCCGGTGACGCTGCCGACGCTGCCGGCGCCGGTGCCGGCACCTATGAATCCATTGCTGCTTGGTGCTGGGGGCAGGGGATAAAACCAAGAATGTTATGGTGATATGAATGATACCATAACATATTTGTAGTACCATTGTATGGGAATGGATATGATATCATAATGGGAATGGATGTGGTATACTATATAGTGGTATTATTCTTGGTTCTATGGAAAAGAATGGGGCAGGGAATACATCTGTATAGTATAATGGCAATATAGGAATATTATTATGGGAACGGATATAGAATATTATAGAAACATAATTAGATATATATATATAGTTAGAATATATACTGGGGATATAGTTTGGGATATGATCCAGCCATGGTTTCTTGGGGACTATCAATATTAGAGGGATGGGATATAATTACAATGGCTTTGTTTGAATATTTTGGACTTGCTGAAGTAAATCAACCATGGCTGACATCGTGTTTTTCGTACCAAACCAAGAATCCATTTGCAACAAGGATGGAGAAACAATTACACAACTAGTGATTTGAGTGATTTGATTCTCAGAACATTGATTTGTCTGGAAATAGAGTACCCCCATCCTCGGTGTTCCCTGTCAAAATGGCAATCATAAAATCGATACCCTCTGGTAATTTAACATAGCTATTGAAAATTACCATATACAGTGGATTTTCCCATTAAAAATGGTGATTTTCCAGTTCGCTATGTTAAATTACCAGAGGGTATAGCCCATGTTCGGAGAAACCGGGGCTCAAGAGCCGAGCCACTGCGAAAAAACCGCAGAGCTGCCACATGACCGTTTCTAACTATTCTAACTGGCCAGTTACAAAGGCACACATGGAAAACCGGCAAACATGCGCGGATTTGCAAAATTATGTTGAATCTTTCTCCAGTTTCTCCAGGTGTCTTCCAACAGAATTCAAGAAACAAACAAAAACCTGCAGAATCATCTGCAGGGGATGGTTTACCACTTACCACTTATATACCTGGTATCGTTATTTGTTTACTTTTTCACATTGAACATTTACCACCAAATGATTGGATTATGGGAAACCAAATGGCATACCATGGGCATACAGTTTCTACCAACAAGTTGTGTATTTCCAAAATTTACCATCAAATGTTTACACCAACCATTTCTGTGGCTGCTTGGATTTTCTCTTCATCACAGCCTCTCCGCGTTCTGCCGCTGAGGGTGTCAATGGCTAGTCTCTTGGACTTGACATGGGGGATAGGTTATTTAATGGTCGGACTCATGGTGATTTTATTCATCAGAATATGGAAAATCAACTGTAAATGGAGGTTTATAGCTGGGAACATGAACTACGAATGGTGATTTTTCTAGCAAACCATGTTTGATGACACCCGAGGGTACAATTGACTTAAATGATGGTTACCCAACTGTTGGTTGGTTGTGTTGATGAGATTTTAAACATCAGATGTGGGTTTAAGCATTCAACATAGGGATAGTGACACATGATGGTTGATGTGAGGATGCAATGGAATAGTATATTTAGGGCTATTTCTCATGGCACAAATGGCTTTGTTTAACGGAACATCGAGTATGGTCAACCAACCCAAACAGTGATTTGAATGGGTTTAATCAATGGAAATGCTGATAACACTTTTTCATGGCAGTGTTTGAACATAGGCTACCCCCAAATCTTACGGTTGACGAAATTTTCTCTGAAATTGCCATAGTTTGAGGGTCCACAAAGGAACACATCATTTTCCCCTTGAGTATTCCAAGAGTTAGCTTGGTTATACCGGTTATACCCCCTGGTAAACGTTTACATAACTATGGAAATTCACCATGTTTAATGGGAAAACTCACTATTTCTATGGCCATGTTCAATAGCAAACTGTTGACATAACCAGAGGGTAATCCCCTTGGAATGTCCAGTGACCTGGATCGCATGCTGGTTTGGTTTCCCTGTGACCTGCGGCATGGTGGTTTGGAACATTTTGGGGTCTGAAAGTGCAGAAGTCTATGACAATCATGGACCATACCCCCAAGGTTGCTGATATTCATTTCTTGGCGCAGATCCTACATTTCCAGAGGCTTACCCTCTGGTCTGGTTATGTCAACATACTTATTGAACATAGCCATTCAGTTCGTTGATTTACTCACGAAAAATCGTGATGTTCCATAGTTTTTTGTATGTTTACCAGAGGGTATATCACCATTAATCACCCTTGATCATAAAAATCACTATTATATATAATATATATATATATAACATTTTTTTAATGTTTCACCAGCATTAATATCACCAATATTATCAGTATGACCAGATATTGAGCAAATCACCAATTTTATGTTTTTTTTAATGGTTGTAATCTCATAATCTGGTGAAATACCACTAATCACTATTAATCACTATTATTAGTAACTATCACAATTTTCATCACTCTTGATCATCTCATGGGAACATACCACCCGTCACCTGAAAACCCGAGGCTTCCACAGCACCACCAGCAGCAGGGCTCCGGGAGGTGAGCGAACGGGGGAAAATCACCAGGAACTCGTCATGGCAATTGTCAATAGCGAAGTGTAAACGTTTATAACTGGCCGGGTATACCACGTAAAACTCGTCATGATATTAATCATGATTCATATTCTTTTGGATAGTAAATATAGATGATAATGATGATGGTACTAATAACAATGATAATAATATTGATGACGATGATTGTTTTTATCGTTGTTATTATTACTATTATTCACAATGGCAATCATGAGAGGGATTTCCAAGCAACACGATGATCAATCTGGGGTTTGTCTGAAACTGGCAGGTATCCCCAGGAGACCTTGGGGGATTCCACCAGCCACCAGTGCCATGTGGGCCAACAAAGAGTGGCCATCACCACCAGAATATGTCTCCTGATGTTTCTTAAGTGTCTAACCCCCCAGTATCTATATGGGGGTTTCTTACAATGGGGGTACCCCAATAGCTGGATGCTACGGAAAATTCCAATCTACAATGGCTGATTTGGGGGTATCGCCATTTCAAGAAACCTCCATATAATACCAAAGACGGATAAACATAGATAAACATAGATAAACATAGACAAACATAGACAAACATAGATAGACATAGATAAACATAGATAAACATAGACCAACACAAACACACATAGATAAACATCCCGCCGGACCGGAAACCGTTCCGATAAAACGCATGTTTTCTAAAAAAAATGGTGATTTTACCACAGTGCCGTGCTGATTTGATGATTGGAAATCCTGGAAAAACTTGGGGCGCGTTTTTTGGCTTTTCAGCGTCATCGCTGCAACGCAGTAAACGATCCCAGAGATCTCAGCAGCGTAGCAACATGTCACGTAGTAAACGATCCCAGAGATCTTAGCAGCATGGCAATATATCATGTACGAAGTACAAGGAACGTTAACATGCCCCCCCACCCCACCCCACCCCACAATCGCGATATTCAAAAACGTGCGTTTTACGGGAACGGTTTTCGGTCCGCAGGCATAAACATGGATAAACATAGAGAAACATGGATAAACATGGATAAACATAGATAAACATAGATAAACATAGATAAACATAGATTAACATAGATAAACATAGATAAACATCGACAAACATGGATAAACATAGATAAACATAGATAAACATAGACAAACATGGATAAACATAGATAAACATAGATAAACATAGACAAACATGGATAAACATAGATAAACATAGATAAACACATAGACAAACATAGACAAACATGGATAAACATAGATAAACATAGATGAACATAGACAAACATAGACAAACATGATAAACATAGATAAACATAGATAAACATAGACAAACATAAACATAGACAAACATAGACAAACATAGATAAACATAGATGAACATAGATAAACATAGACCAACACAAACACACATAGATAAACATGGATAAACATAGATAAACATAGACAAACATATGGATAAACATGGATAAACATAGATAAACATAGACAAACATGGATACACATCGATAAACATAGATAAACATGGATAAACATAGATAAACATAGACACACATGGACAAACATCGATAAACATAGACAAACATGGATAAACATCGATAAACATAGATAAACATGGATAAACATAGATAAACATAGACAAACATGGATAAACATCGATAAACATAGATAAACACATAGACAAACATAGACAACCATGGATAAACATAGATAAACATAGATGAACATAGACAAACATAGACAAACATGGATAAACATAGATAAACATAGATAAACATAGACACACATGGACAAACATCGATAGACATAGACAAACATGGATAAACATCGATAAACATAGATAAACATGGATAAACATAGATAAACATAGACAAACATAGATAAACATGGATAAACATAGATAAACATAGACAAACATGGATACACATCGATAAACATAGATAAACATGGATAAACATCGATAAACATAGACAAACATGGATAAACATCGATAAACATAGACAACATAGACAAACATGGATTGGCATTATAAGGGGCCCATCCACATTCATGGATCCAAGGCCCTAAAGCATGGTTTCTTTTCAGGTCGCCAAAGCATCCTCCAGGTGTGACCTACACGGGCACCCCGAGCTATGTGAGCTCGCCGAGCTATGTGATGCAGCCCCAAAACGCTCGCGCTCTGTCTCAAACAACGGTGGGGAAACCCAGTAGTCCGAAAACCCCAGGTCAACTGGGGATTGTGAGAGATCTTTGAACTGGAATCCCCCCTGGTAAATTAAGTGGTTGATAATTTTAATGGTGTTCAATGGTGATTTTTAATGATGAATAGTGGTTGATAATGATAATTTATGGTGTTCAATGGTGATGAATGGTGATAACCCCCCTGGTAAATTAACAGTTCGACCCTGAAAATAGCCTAGTTTTATAGTGGAAACGAATCTTCCAACCCCGACAACTGCCAGGGTCGAACTGTTAATTTACCAGAGGGTAACTTATCTTAGCTAAATGATATAAGTATTATGACCACCATAAAGCATAACATGATATAACCACTATAGATATAGCAAACATGGCTGAGCAATTGGAAGAGCAATCGCAACAGCAGCCAAAATGATCTTCTTGGGTTACCCTCTGGTCATTTAACATAGCTATGGTATAGATGGCCATTGGAAGTTCGTTGATTTACCATACAATGTGGGACTCCAGTTCGTTAGCTAAGTTAGTTTATAAATTCAATAAGTTGGGTTTATGGTGGTTATATCATGTTATATCTATAGTACTATGGTTTATATACCAACTTACAACTGGGGGGGCGCCATCGGCCGTAGGTTTACTAAGTCATGATCAAAATCGTTATCCGTATACCCATTGATTTCCTATCATTTGCTGTATAATTATACCGACTGTATCCCCATTTAACCACTGGTATATCATATGGATGAATATACTTGAGTAACTACTGGTATTATACTGTATCCCCATTTAACAAGTGGTATTATATATATATATCGTATATATATATATATCCTCTGGTTATTTAACATAGCCATGGAAGCCATGGCCCATAGAAATAGATGGTGTTTACCTGGTACCTATTAATAGCATGGTGATTTTCCATGGATATGTAACAAATAACCATATGGTATACATTCTATAAATGGGATTTTGTCAGTACTTATAACATCTCATTTAACATCTTATAAATAGTTGATTTCCCTATATTCCCTACTAAAAATGGATATTTTTTCCCTATATTCCCTTAATAATCATAGCCATTTTATCTGCTTTCAGGTGATGAGCAACATCTCCGGCACTTTGTCACCCAAGGTGATGTCAGGGCACCCAGCCGGTGTGTCTCCGTGACTGTCATCCCAAAAAAACTCACCGGTTTTTGTAAACCAAGGTTTGCAGTAGTTACATCATGTTACATAGTTATATGATATATGATATATATATATATATATGATATATATATATGAAATATATGACATCCATTTATATATGATTTTAATTGATGTATATGTGGTATACTTAATCTAAGCCACAAAAAATGGGGCCTTACTCACCAGCTGTTTTTGGCCTCCCGTCCCTGGAGATGTCACGTTTAGATGGTAAACACAATAGTTATCAGTTAGTTTTGGTGAATTTCCATACCTAGCGCATCAAGAACCCACACATTTGTAGGTCTTTTTTTTCCAAAAACCCAGTTTTTTCTTCAGTTAGTTATGAAAAACAATGTTTTTTTTTCTCAGGAAATATGGGTTTTTTCTTAACTACGGAAAAAAACCTACTTCTTCTCACACTTGGTGTCATGACATTTCATGATTCGTTCCCTTAGACGATTCAAACCCCTTTATTGATACTAGCCTTGGATCTATCCCTCGCAGTACCCTTCATGTTTATTATGCTTCCACCCCGCTGGCTTTGGCTGGCAGTTCTCACAAGAAAGGGCCCGATGCTTTTGGAACATGTCGGACAACATTAAGTGTGATCACAGTCAATCTGGAGTCGTTGGATGTTTTTTCCCAAGAACCAACCCTAGAAGCATAAATTGAAACATGGCTGAATATTTTTTATTGGGGAAAAAATTGTTCTGGATTGCCAAAACCCAACAAACAGTCAAACAAAAGGATCGAAAAAATGAACAAAAACATCAAAAATCAATCGACATTTTCAATTTTTAGTCATGTCGGATGACAGTTTTAGGGTCTGTACCCCAAAAATGCCAAAAACCCCATATTTTGGCCGCATTAAGCCGTACTAAACCCATATTTATCCCGTACTAAACTAAACCCATATTTTGCTATAATAGACAAATCCCGGTTTTTGGGAACCCATATTTAAACCATATGAAACCCATATTTAACCCATACTATCCCGTACTCAAAATATGTTTTTTTTGCCTCTGGGAATTGACGGCGCGACGTCGAGTTTTAAGGCTCCGCTTGTGGTTTTGCAGGATCGAACCGGCAATTGCCCGATCCAGACAAAAAGAAAACAACGCAGATTACCGGAACTATTGTCAATTTACTGGGTTCATCTCTGAAAAGCTGACTTTTGAAATGCCATGCATATCCATAGTGACTTTTTGACTACGAGTACCCTCAGTCCCGCTGAAGGGAAAGTTCACAGCATAGGAGGTAACTGAAGCCGGTGGAGAACGCGCGCATCGTGTCTGATAACGCTTGCTTCGGTTTCGATCGCGCGTTCTGTCTGACAGATTTCACAAGTTGTCAGTATGTAACTGCTGCATGTAATGAAGAGAAATTTGATACAGGCCCACCCGATTCGGACAAATTTGTGCAAATCCAGCAAAACCCAAAATATGGGTTCTTTACAAAAACCTGTTTTTTCCCGAAAAGACTAGTTTTTTTTTTCACTGGGCCTACAACTTATTGGGTCTTTGAAGCTCCGCATATATATATACAAATACATACATAATATCAAAATTACATATAGAAGAAAACACGACATGGCCATCCAACTATTTCCAGTCGTCGTTCATTTAGATGGTCAAGAACAGCCCTGGTCCGAGGGTCGGGGGGCACCCCCTGATGAACGGCAGCCGCCATTGGTTCATTGCCTCTTGACTGAGAGTCAAGGAGATTTGACAAACAAAACTGGGGATCCACCTTATGGCTACCCTCTGGTAATTTAACAGTTCGCTATTGAAAATGACCATTTATAGTGGTTTTTCCCATTAAAAATGGTGATTTTCCATAGTTATGTTAGTTTACCAGAGGGTAATTATATCTAATTACTAAACATAGCTATGGAACATCACCATTCTTGAGAGGTAAATATGAAAAATCATCCATAGATGCCATAAATGGTCCATTGACCACAGCTATGTCTGTTAAATAGTCAGAGGGTAATGGGAAAATCATCCATACATGGGATATCAATAGGATATTTAGTGATAGATCTAACTGATTTAACCATCAAACATGGATATTTTCCCAACAAAAATTATGATCATTATAGGGATATCATGGGATACGCATCTAACAATTTATTCGGGTGTGTCTGAAATTGGGGGATTTACCCGCGATGAACTTGGCGGATTTTGGGCTACCCAATTTTCACCCTCTGGTCACGGGTAATGGCTCATGTTTTTTCATGGGGAAACCAGTCAGTGGAATTACCCGGCCTGGTAAACTGTTACATAACTATGGAAAATCCGACCTCATTTTCAATGGATAAATCCACGACATTTCGACTCGGTCATTTTCAATAGTTATTTTGACATAACCAGAGGGTAAACCTAATTTAACATGTCAACTAAATATCCATTTGAGGACGGATCCAAAGTGTAACAACCATTGGTTTCCACAAATGTTGCCGGGTCGAGAGGATACCATTAAACTGACTGAAGTTGAAGTGGGGATCAAAATTTAAGGACCATGGGAAATTCTCATCCCAATTTTCCAAACTAATTAAATATTTTTGACGAGTGTCCAAAGATTGGGATTTAATTGATCAAACATGTTTGACGAATTTCCAAAGATTGGGATGAAAATTTAGCAGCCAAGCTGTGTCCGAAGATGGCATGTCTATCTCTCTATTCATAGACCAGGGGGGTTTCCGTTTCGTCATGGTACCCCAGGCTGGTGACCTGGGGATCCAGCATTTTATCCCAGGTGGTTGCTGCAGTTCGTTAGCATTCGTGGGTTTATAACTGCCTAGGTGAACAGATGGTTTTCTGTATTAATAGGGTTCATGAATCAACAAACACAACTAGGGAGGCCCTTCATATATCCCATTACATCCGATCATATCCTTCTCTATATCCCCAATGTATCCACAAAAGGTGGCTCATCCCTGGTTTTGTGAGTGGGATAAATAAGGGATTAATGCACATCAACAAGTAGGGCAAACTAACCTACAAACTTCCACTCCGTGGGTGGTTCGCCACCAAGTAGTGAAAAATCCCCACTTTCTCCATCGAAAACCATTTAAGTCAGATAAAATCAGATTATCCTCTGGTAAATTAACATAGCTAACTGGAAAATCACCTAATTTTTAATGGGTAAATCCACTATTTCGACTGGGCCATTTTCAATAGCAAACTGTTGACATAACCAACCCACCCTTTGGCTCAGGAGATAGTTGAAAAGATTTGGCCTTCAGCATCGAGGTGAGTTTGGACCAGTTTCTGGGGGCGATTTCGAAAAATTTGGGGATGATATAACTGATGGATCCCTAATCATGTGGGAACATCATAATATAATAGCAGTTAATAGCAACTAATATGATTCAATCTGATTCAACTGGGGATTTCAACATGTTCAACAGATTTTCGATTGGGACATGATGGATTGTTCACCAGATTTCTGATTTTTTTTTTACCAGCTTTGACCTGATTTTTCGTGGGATACTGTACTTAGGGGATTTCATGGAGATGTCACTGGGGTTTTTTCACTGCTAAGGAAAGGTTGAATCATCAAAAAGGGAACATGTAAAGAACATAGGGTACATCACCAATTTATAGCTAGTGGAAAAGCAAGAATCCCATACCCGGATTAGATCAGTTATACCCGGATGCGGCCCGGATGGCCTAAGAATCCCACCGCAAATGCATAGATTCGATACATTCCAGCAGGATTTCGTTTAGGGGGTGATATGGTCAGAGGATGTCAGAGGAGCGGAATAGTCGTTTAACATAGCTTCACCAGCAACCCGAGGAAAACTTGATCATCGAAAATTGGCTATCAACTATCAGAAATCGGGATTACAACTATCAGGCATGGAGTTCAGCCCATGACATAAGATTAATGATACCTTGAACATTAATCATGGGCATATCATCAACAAAGATGGCAGCGCAATGCGGGCCTGGGTGCTGAACACCTTTTTTCATCCAAAACAGCAATGTCCAGGTGATCCATGATTTGTAGTTGGCTTGTACCAACAGGTTTTATATAATGTTTTAATCAGGATTGTCACAGTCCACTAGGATGAAGAACATGGAAATTCACCTCTGTTGACCTTGCCGAGCAGGTACCTTTGCAAGCAATTGCTCAGCAACTTCGATGAGGGCGACACAAGCCAAGCTAAGCTGGAGAAGATGGTCAAGGAGCGATCGATCTCGTGAAAAAAATCATCAGATGGACACGGCAATCGATTTTTTTGGGTGAATTTTTTGGGTCACCAAGAAATGGAGGATTCTCTTTCCTGTTTTGGATGTCATGATGTCACATCCGAAACCAGGCCCTAAAGAGTGCCAGGACATGTCGCAGAGGCCCCCGCCATTGCCCATCAAAGCGGATTTCATCAACTTCATGCTGCAGCAAGTTTGGGAGGTTCTGCTGGGCTGGTGCTGACCGACCTGGACCCGGACTCGGACGGTGCTGGTTGACCAACCCTCCAATGCCGGGACATTGAAGAAACATGGGAGACATTATATGACACTAATATAATTCCCATTATATGACATTACATGACACTAATATTTATAATTATTGGTATATTACCATTATATGACACTAATATAATTCCCCATTCCAAGATGGAAAGGCCGTGAGGTCGGAACATCTGAACCTTTCATTGCTCATGGCTCCATGAGCGACGCTGTTGAGAGGTTCCAACAAGTTGTTATCCCCTTGCCATCTTTGCTTAGCTTCATTGTACTTCCGTTTCTATTTCTCATATCTTTCTTGGTGGATGTAGCCCTGGGATTTTGAACATCACCTTCCTTCAGAAGGGTTTTTGGATGATTCCAATGGAGCACTGCGACGTTCCAATATGGGTCACACATGTGATACCGTCGGGCGATCAGTGTCGAACTATAGGGTATGGCTCAAAAAATGGATATCAATTGACAATTTGATTTGTTAAGTTGCCATCCAAATCTGGGGCTCGAAAATCATATTTTGAAACCCAAAATCCAAAGGCTGAGATAGGCTTAGAACCTCATTTTGCCGCTTGAATTGCTGTTCATTTGGGAAATTGGCCACATTCCACCACGCAAGGTTGTGCAACCGAGCGTGTCGAAAGCTGTCAAGGAGTGGGCGGTGGGATCTTTTCCGAGTAGCTTTGGAGGGAACATCTGCCGGAACCCCCAAAACTTGTGGTTTTCTGGATCAGATTTTCCCGGACACGAATCCATTGAAAGTTTCTCAACCAGGATTTCACATATTTCACAAAGATCTGAATCTACTTGTGGTTTTCAAGCAACAAGCCTTTTGTTTGCTCACCATGGTGCTGGAATATTTACCTACATTTACCCCCAAAATCAACCAGTTTTGTAGGGTAAATATTCCACACATGGAGCATCTGCAGCTGCAGATGGGGATAAGACAACATCAATCCATAGGGATGACTGACCGCTGACAGAAAATCTAGAGAGATAACAGAAAAGGGGCACAAATTTGGCAATATGACGATACTCTATTTTGGGTAGCAAAATCTTTTTTTCTGGGCATATGACTCTATTTTGGGTAGCATTTATTCTCTGACCCACAGCCACAAACTCTGATTTTCATTGAAATTACTCAAGAATGGCTGGTTGACGTGCAAAAATGGCTAGCAAGTCCGATGTGGAGATACAACAAACAACAGCAAGGGTGAAAAAATGTCTGGATGCCGCCCACACTTGACACAACCCTCCTAGACTTACATCGATGGAACATCTACACAGTTTACTCCAGACTTGTAGTGGCAAGAAGCAGGGGTTCCAGACATTTCCCGACCAAAATCAATTCAATGAGACTTGGCCAACATTTTCCTGTCATTTCCCACGTAACTTTCCCATGTGTTTTACAACGCGTTCCGTTGTGGTTCCATTGCCGGCCTTGGGTCCCTGGGTTCCTCGAGGAGATGCTGAAGCCCAAGCTGCACTCGGCACTCAGCATGGTGGCGCCTGTGGACATCAACCCCTGTCTGTTGGGGGATACGGCGCCACAGATGGACGAGGCGCGCCTGTGGAAATCACCGGGAGGGTGGCCTGATTTTAGCCTATGGAAGTGTTTTTTAAACCAGCATTCGATGGGGAAGCGCAAGAAGATGATGGATATTTGTATATATATATATATATTTGTGATATTTGGGTGTGTCTGGAAATTGAATGAATAGCTTTGAAAGAACAATAATTCCCAAATTTATGATCATTTGGGAAAAACAATAGTAAGCCAGTTGATTCTGGATACCCCATTGATTTGCTGAAAGTTGGGGAAAAGGAGCAGGCGATGATGATGATGATGATGATGATGATGATGGCGATGATGATGATGATGATGATGATGATGGCGATGGCGATGGCGATGGCGATGGCGATGGCGATGATGATGATGATGATGATGATGATGATGATGATGATGATGATGGCGATGATGATGATGATGATGATGATGATGATGATGTACCATGATCATTTCCCTTTTCGGTGAATCGAAAGGATGGGAGAGCCAGGAGGACCCTTTTATTAATAAAGCATAGATGGCAGAGAAATACCCATTCGAAATGGATGAAGACATGGGATTTTACCCCACATCCCATGGGTTTTAGCAGAAGGTACTGAAGGATGTGGCTGATCGAAGTTGGTATGGGCTCATAAAAAAACTCCCTTGCCCGTTTTTTCGATGCATATTTGGAGGTTCTGCAGTTCATCAGTAAGATAAAGAACACACTACGGAAGCGAAGCATCAGTTCCCGTTCGGGACTGATAAATGGTGGATCTAAAAATCTCAAACTGGTAGATGTTCAAAAAAAATCATCGATTTCCATAGGATTTTCCATATGTGAATGGGATTTTCCATAGGATTTTCCATTGGTTTTCCATAGAATTGGCAGCCATAAGGATAGATCTTTCCGTTCCTGGTGGATTTTCACCTGGGGATCTCCTGCTGAGATCGAGTTGCTGGAAGATCAAGGATTGGGCAATTTGATGGATCCTTGGTTGCGCTGCTTGCGGATCAAGAATGATGGAGGACATTTCTATGAGAACATGATGTTTTATGGATACTTTTTGATTCCAAAATTGATACTTTATGGTTTTCCATTGCGGCTGCGATCAGTGACTGCAGCGCAGTCAGCAATCTGCAGTCACGGATTACCGCTGCACTGTGGTTTTCTATGACATTTTTAAGGATATTTTTTGGAGCTGGTTGGTGCTTGTATGGGCCTTCAGGACAAAGGATTTCCCAAGCACTTGTTTTAAATATATGACAAATATGTTCCAATTTCATGCCCACCTCGGAAATTCTGGGGTCTCGTCTTGTGGCTCTATTGGCCCAGTGGATATAAGGTTATATAAGTAATATAATATATATATATATTGAAACATTTCAACAGCCAAGGGGATTTCTGATGTCCCCACAGTGACTTCAGTGATGACTTCAGCCTGATCATTCCCAGCCTGCGGCGCCAAGGATCTCAAACTGCATTTCTTTTGGCACAGCGAACCGGACATCACCGTGGAATGTCGCTGGGAGCTGATTTAGGGACGTCGCTGGAAATGGGGAATCCCGAAATCGGTGGTCAAACTTTTGTGTGCAAAAACGATAAAAAAACACAAAATATTATCATTATCATTATCATTATTATTATTATTACTATAATAATAATTATTATCAATTATCATTGTTATTATTATTACTAGTATAATAATTATTGTTATTAATTATCATTATTATTATAGATTGAGATTATCATATTTTTATATATCATTATTATTGAGATTATCATTATTGAAGTGATAGTGAAGACAGCAATTTCCACTTTGTGATATCCATAAGTTGAGTTTTAAAGCGTTTAATCCGGTTGAATCTATGTGGTGTTTACCCAATGCTATAAACAAACCCCCAGTCGTGGTTGGATGATGGGATGGTTGGATGATTGTTGGTTTACCACATGGTGAATCTCTCAGTGTTCTGGTTACCAGACAGATTGATCTCATGAGATATTTCAGACAGAATGTTCTGGTTTTCAGAACGGTTAAGAACGCAATATTCTTCATTTTCCCAACATTTATTGTTCAATTTCTCAATTTTCGATGGATATTTCATTACCCATCCTTGCATTCTACCATCGTGTTTGTGCCCATGATGGTTACATACCAGAAGGCCAAAAACGATCCAACACTCGCATATCCAAGTCCGATCCAGTAAGTGCAAATATCCCACTGGCAATTTATATAGCTTGCTATGGGAAAAACACCATAGATTTTTTTTACGAGATATAAATGATAAATATACCTACTCTCAAGTTAAGACTATGAACCACTATTAAACTGTCATTTCTTCAATATTCACATCATCCAGAACAACTGGTCCATTCCATTTTCCATGGCATTTTTCCAGCCCAATTTGCCTCCGAGGCAAATTGGGAAGTGTGGCTTTACCCAAGTTGAAGTTGGGTTTCACCATGTATTTGGGCCTCCAGGGAGAGGTGCCAACGAGCCTTGGGGAGCCTCGGGTGAAATCTGTGATGTTTCTTGGTTGGTGCTGACTGGAACCATGGAATTTGGATTATGACTTTCCATTCAGTTGGGAATTTCATCATCCCAACAATTCCCAACTCCATCATTTTTCAGAGGGGTAGGTTGAAACCACCAACCAGTATATTATTATCATTATTATCATTAACCATATATTAACCATATATATTAACCATTAATATTAACAGTATCTTACCAACCAATGATAGGTAGGTCATACTAGACCTTATCCTTTGTATAAACAAAATTCCTGCGATTTGATGTACCAACGATTTGCCAAAGGAGCGATGGCTCGACAAGCCAAGGGGGATCGAAATGGCGAACCGCCAATATTTTGGACGGTGAACATCTCCATGTACCATCTGGTTATTTGTTACTTTTTGCCATGGAAAATCACCATGCTATTAATAGGTAAACCATCTACTTCTACGGGCCATTTTCCATGACTATGTAACAAATAACCAGATGGTAATCCCTTTTATGGTTGTTGGATTGCTTTAAGGAAAACAGACAGGACACCGGACACCAGGTTTTTTTCCCCCAGTAGACAGACGTCTTTCCCACAAAAAAATATATGGGGCTTCAGCAAAAAAGACAATATAGTCAACATAGGGGGTTTCCCATGGCTTTCCCAGAACATGTTGCTTCCAGTACACACCTCTGAGATATGGGATGGTCCGTTGACGAGCTTCCCCCAGACGCTCCAACGATGCCAGTCTGAAGAGCCGCCATTCTTCAATGCAGCCATGCTCTACATGGGTAACTCGACCTTTCAGCACCCCTTGGGACTCCTTGGGACCCCTTTGGAGTTTGAGGGGTGCGATAAAGCTTTAGTTGTTACAGTAATAATCCTTGTATAATGTGTATATATATATATATGTGTATATATATATATATAGATGGGATACAAATCCACATATAACTGGCTTATCGTATTGGGTGCTCACCTAGTGTCTAAGATGCAGATTCATGTAGTGAGCCATTGTAGCTTGATCAGCTTACTTTGGATCTTGATGGGAAGATCCATCAATTTCCCAGTCAGGATGACAGCAAAAAGTATACTCGGAGACATTTTTCCTTGAACGATTAACAGCCATGCATCCGACATTTTCAGGGAACTTTAGGACATAAAATTCATCCTGTTTTCCTCGGAAACTCAGATTTCCAGAGGATTTGTCCGGAACATTCGCAAAAACGGGCAAGATCCAACTTTACAAGCATTTCCTACTGGACATTTGTGAGGCAACGGCTTCATGCACGCGCGGGATGTGCTGAACACCAAACAGGTTTCCGGTTGGGGGAAGGGTCCATTTCTTGGTCGCCAGGTGACCTGTGAGGCTTGAGGTATTTTTGCTGAGCCGCCATGGAAAGGTGAAGCTGTTGAAGATTTCGTATCTATGGGGAAACCTATCATACCATATTTTTGGGGAAGGGGAAGCTCCATGTACCAGCTAGCATTGGGTTCACCAGGGTACCAGAGTTTCGACCCATAACCAGATCTGATTTGTTTCCGAATTGGGCGACAGCAGTGTGGATATTTTCAAATGTGGGGTCAAGGCAGGGGAAAGTACAAGAGACCTCATGGCAGACATATCGGTGCATGGAACGGTTGTGTACATGGGACATCGCCATGAATACATTATATTTATATATATATATATTTACATTATATACATATACATTATATATATTTACATTATATATATACATTATATATATACACATTATATATATACATTATATATATACATTATATATATATACATTATATATATATACATTATTTTTACTTTTTACACATTATATATATATACATTATATATACACAGTATATATATATATGAGCAACCGTAAAAACCCCGGCAATACTAAATATGTATTCGACGGACATTGGTTTATGGAAATTGATGGAAATTGTTAAAAACACGAGGTAAGCGATGGGACCTTCCCAAATTAGCGATACCCCTGTTCAAGGTTATGTCATCATATTTCTCTAATATCCACACTAGCGATACCCAAATATCACATATTATTCATAGTTCATCACATATACATATATATATAATATAAATGCACAGTTTCCTGCAAGCGATACCCCCCAAGTTTACCATATATCATTATTGTACAAACGTGTGGTAAGCGATGGGACCTTCCCAAATTTGTGGATGTCCTTTCCGTGAACCTAGGGTTTTCACAATCGCTCATATATATATATATATACACTAAATGTATATATATACATATATACATTATATATGCATATATACACATTATATATATACACATTATATATACATTATATATACACATTATATATATATACATTATATATGTATATATATATATACACATTATATATGTAAAGTTGCGGGGGGGGGGCGCTGACCATATATATATACATACTTTATATATATATAATGTATATACACATTATATATATTATATATATATATATACACATTATATATATACATACACATTATATATATATACATTATATATATACACTTTATATATACACACATTATATGTATATACATATTATATATATATACACATTACATATAATATATATATACATTATATATATATATATATACATTATACATATATTATGTATATATACACAATATATATATACACATTATATATATACATTATATATGTATATATTTATATACACATTATACGTATATGTATATATACATTATATATACACATTATATTATATATATATTTAATATATACATTCATTATATATACACATTGTATTGAATATATCTAATATATTGCATATATATATATTTCATCAAACATACCGATCAAATATACTTAAGGATGGTTAAAATGGGACCTCTTTCCCCATGTAGGAACTCCCCAAATTGTTGGACATGAATGTAGCCAAGACTCGCCCCCAAGTTGGGTTTGGGCCTTCCTCTTGCATCAGTTTGCCTGAAAACTCTGTAGGTACTCGCACATCAAAATCCAATGGTTTCTTCTCATTTTCCCATAATATACTGTATATATATATATACATTATATATACTGTATACACATTATATCTATGTACATTATATCTATGGGGTTCATCCCCCATTTTCAGGCATACCTGATATATCCTGATACCTACAGTACATGTCTTGAAGAAACGTAACCAGCGTAACGCTCACAGGAGAAAGAGGATCCTTACATCGGTATGACCTTTGGCGACGCCTGGCAACTTGGCGATGCTGAGTCCAGGTGGGGTTTTTGCACCACTGGGGTTGGTCAAAAATCGGGTAAGAACCATGGATGTAGAGGGGATATCATTGGGATTTATAGGGACTTATAGAGACTTATAGGAATAAAGTCCGATTCCGCAATAGAGACTTATAGGGATATTCGTGGGATTTATAGGGGTTTGTAGCGACTTATAGAGACTGATAGGGATATTATTGGGATTTAGAGGGACTTGTAGAGACTTATAGGGACAAAAAAGGGACACAATATGTTATATTTGGAATGATAATTGGGATATAATGGTGATTTACCCTTTGGTAATCAAACATGGCAATGGAAACATTCCCATGTGTTTGATTTACCCAGGGAACTATACCTCCATTCCGTTCGGGGTTTCCTGGCCATGTAGCTGAATGACACCGGTAGAAGGTCATTGCTGAAGGGATTTCCTCATATTACTATGGCGGGATATTCATGAATTAAAGTCTGGGGTGTTTGCTTCTGATCTCAAACAGATTTTGTAATTTTGATTCGGATAGATAGATAGATAGATAGATAGGTAGATAGGTAGATAGGTAGATAGGTAGATAGGTAGATAGGTAGATAGGTAGATAGGTAGATAGGTAGATAGGTAGATAGGTAGATAGGTAGATAGGTAGATAGGTAGATAGGTAGATAGATAGATAGATAGATAGGTAGATAGATATATGATATATGTATATATATATATATGTATATATATATGGATTCATCGTACTGTTTATTTCCTTTTGGTGGTTCAAACTTGGCTGGCTGCTTCCAGTCCAGTAGTGTTCCACTACCAAAAAGCAAACGTCGACACCGGAAATATCATCGCTGGGTAAACCTTTGTTTGGCGGATCAATGGATGATACTAACACACACACATGTAATGTAATGATAATGTAATGTAAAGCAATGCAATGTAATGTAATAATGTAATGTAGTGTAATGTACATCTAAATGTAAATGTAACTTTTTATGTTAATGTAATGTGAGTATTATGTGATATTTATATATTGATATGCCATTTTGATGGAGGGATCTGCTACCAGTCAGCCAGGACTCAAACGAAACTGGAAATCTGTAGAAATTCAGATTGGTACAAGGAAGGCCTCAGAATCGTCAGATTTCATGGGAAAAACATCTGGTTGGTGGTTTGGAACATTTTTTTATTTTTCCATATATTGGGAATGTCATCATCCCAACTAAACTTTTTCAGAGGGGTTGGGTTGAAACCACCAACCAGTTATATAGTTATTAACCATATATTAACCATATAATAACCATATATTAACCATTATTAACAGTATATTAGCCATATATAACAGTTGAAACCACCAACCAGACCTGGTTTTTCTCGTTGTCGGATCGGAAAAGCCAAACCAGCAGCAACGGAGTCGTTGGAGCCAAGGACAGGCTTTAGCACCAGCTTTGCACCTCGGCTGAACACCTCGGCACGTTGGGTCAAAAATGACATATTTGACCTGCCATGGTGAACTCAAAATCGATGAGATATGATGAGATATGATGAGATGGTAAATGGATGTTTATCCCCCTAAATGTATCTAAATGTCATTTTGGATGGAAACATGGCCAATCTTTTTTTTTGAAATGTGGCCTTCAGGCGACGAGAAATGCAGCATTTAGATGGGGATTTGAACCATCAGGGGGATATCACAGGGATGTAATGGAGATTTAACCATCCAAACATGGGGATATAATGACTGGTTGGTGGTTTGGAACCATGGAGTTTTATGACTTTCCATTCAGTTGGGAATAGTAACCCCAACTGACGAACTCATATTTTTCAGAGGGGTAGGTCAACCACCAACCAGATGATAATGCAATAGGGATATAATAGACTTGGACGTATGACTAAACAAAATGGTATTTGTGTCTGAAAATGGGGTACACCCCCCAATGCCCATCAAATAGTCGAGATAATGATGATTAACCACGGATTTAGGGTAGCCGATTTCAGGCGAACCCATATGGCAGACATCGGAAGATAAGTCTCACAAGGAGCCTGTGCGGTCTACTTTCTGGGTATATGTTGGGCTTTTGAAGTATCCCTTTCACAGTCCTCTCGAACACATTTTGAAAACAAGTTCAGCACCCCCAACATGCGTTTTTTGTTGAGTCTGTTGCAACTTTGGGATACGCCAAACAGTGACTTATTGGGTGAACGGCCATTCCATTATAGCCATTTCTGGAAACATTTTAGGCACGGTCACCAGGGTACAACGGTTCCTTCCGCTCCTCCCTTGGTTGTGCATTCCTGATGAGTGTGTCACCTGTCGTTGGTCAACCCCCAATCTTAATCATGCACTCGATTTTCATGGACATTTCCCAAACAAATTGGGATGCGCATCCAAGTTCTCTCATGAACTCCCATAAGTTTGTTTGGATCCCCATGTTCAATGGAATGAATGAAACATATCAGGAAACCATGACTCTTGAACCCCCAAAATATGGCTTTCACTCTTCGAGTATTTGAAATTTTATTTGTACCCCCAAAGTCCAGTTCTTCATCCTCCCCCCCAAAATACCATTTTCAACAGATCCCCCAACTTTCTGGAGAAATCGCTCCAAGAGCGCTCCAGGTGGAAGATGCGGTGGTCGGAGCGCTCAACGGCGCCTCGGAGTACTGGGTATTTTCATCCCATAGGGATGATGAGTTTGGTGATCCATGGTGATCCTATGATTCGTCGGTTGATGATAGTTATACCAATAGGATTACATGACTATATAGTTGGTATGACATCAACTATTATTAGTCAGGAATGTATAGTATCAGTATAATAATACCATTATTATGATCACTGGTCTATGATTAGTTGGTATAATGATTATACTAATACTAATACTATTGGTTATACTAATAGTGATCTAATTATAATACTAATAGATTAGTATGACTGCAATCCTATTAGTTTTTAGATGTTATTAATCTATATTAGTTAGACCAGCCCGACTCATAGACTCATAGGATTACAGTCGAAGAATCAAGAGAATCATCAAGCAGGCTGATTTCTATGGGGTATCACCAGATTTCCAATAAACTGGGTATTGCAACAATCCAATAGGAGAATCCCCTTCTTAACAAGTATTTCATGGAACAGAGGGATTTTGAAGCGATGAATTCAGCCTTTTGTGGCTTCAAAGAAATAGAAGCAAGGGTTGCAAAATGGCTCCAAAGACGGGGATTTCTATATACAGGTATATAATGGTATATACAAGTCATAAATGATAGTCAGATAGTGCTAGATAGTTTTTGCTTGTTGGGTGGTAAGAATTTGTCGGGGATTTCCATGACCAATGATGGGAAGCCTCACCAACCAACAACAACACTGGGACAGGTTGGAATTAAAACAAGAAGCATGGAGATATGAACAAGACATGGTAAATCTTGGTGAATGATACAACTAACTATATTGCTTAATAATGGTTGTATCATTTGACCATTGATCTTAGTAATGATTAATATATGTTAATAATGGTTAATATATGTTAAGATGTAGGTCTCCGATTTGACCAAACACTGGTTGTTAATGGAGTATGACCCGTTGATGATTTTCCATGCGTCTTGTTGGGCTTTCACCTCCAATTTTTCCATCATCCCATATATGAACCATGGTTTAATGGTGGTTAAATGGTGGTTAAATGGTGGTTTAATGGTGGTTAAATGGTGGTTTAACCATCCAACAAAATGGTGGTTTTAATGGGAGTTATCCTCTGGTCAACTAAGAGTTTGCTATTGAACATTGCCATTTAGTTCGTTGATTTTACCCATTGAAAATTAGGTGATGTTCCATAGTTTTTTGTATGTTTACCAGAGGTTAAGGATCTCACTAAAACAGCATTTCTGTGGGATATAAATCCTCCACGAAACCAGGGCTGCTGCAGGTGTCATCGTGCCAAAGCTCGTGCTACCTTCCCGTCCCGGGACGGCAATCTGGGTCGGTTGGGTCAATTTTTAGAACCTCTTTTTGTCCGTTTTTGAAAAGGGACCAACATTTTTTGAGACGTCAATTTTTAAGGAAGATCACCTCATTGATTTATCATATCTATCCTACTCAATTCATTCGTCTTGTTTGAAGAATGAGCAACATTAAAGTTTGGGTTTAAGTTTGACTAATATCCTATGGGCAGGTTGGAACACCCCGTTGAGTGTCCCTTGGCTCGGCCATGTTGACTGCCGCGCGGAAGGCCATCTGAAAACGCCCCCGACTAAATACCCACCATTTCAGGATCCCGAAAAGGTATAGATCCGAGGGATGAAGAAAGCTTCCTGAATCAAGCTGGGGACGGTTTACAGACTTCATTGACTTCATGCATTTTGGACAATGACGAAAATTCCATCGCGATCCTGAAATTGCTGTCAGACGTTGTTTAATTTCTTCGAACTATGAGATTTGGAGAGTTAAATCATGTTAAATCTACATTTTTGCAGATGAATGTTGCTTTCCGTCGGATTTCTTAGACACATCGATGTTTTTTTTGGGCCGAATCCACTATGGATAAGCCACCAGACATGTCGATCATTTCCCCAAAGGGAAGCATCGTCAACAGCTTGGTGGTGAACTACCCACGAATCCTAAGTGGGTTATCCCTGGTTTTGTTAATGGGATTTTTGTGGGGTTCATCTACAACTAGGTTAGTTCACTAACCTACAAAACCGATCCGTAGTTCGCCACCAAGTAAATTAATATCTAAAAATATCTTGGTTTATAAATTCATTCCCATCTAACTAGTTATAACTACCATAACCCCAAACGTGAAATTGTAGTAATTTCCCCAAATTTTTGATGCTTCAATGCCCATGGCTTGATGTGGCTTCATCAAGCCATGCAGCTCAGCCAGGATCGCTCCACCAAGGCATGTTGCTTCACGTTGGCCATGGCATGGTGGCACACGATCTGATGTGCCTTGGTGACACGCCTTGGTGACATGCCTTGGTCAAGTAGGGAGTTTAGCATCAAATCATATATTTAGATATCAGTACTTGCTATTTATGGATATCTTGACACAATATATATAATATAATATATATAATATAATATACTATAATATAATATAATATAAAATAATATAATATAATATAATATAATAATAATAATATATATATATATAATATAATATGATATAATTTATATATATACTATATAGATATATAGATATTATATATATAATATATAATATTCTATAAATATATTTACTGGGTCAAAATCTACAAAAGAGGGGGGGTTTCCTTCAGCGAGACATCTCAGGATGCCAAAGCCTCATGGATGTCTGCAGATCACTGTGAAAGGCCCACGTGGGATCCCAGCGGATATCGATAAGCAACTGGCCACCCGGCCTGGTAAACATACAAGAAACCATGGAACATCACCATTTTTCATGGGTAAAACTATGGAAAATCACCATTTTTCTATGGACAATTCCACTATTTTTTTGAACATCTACAACTAAATCAGCCCTGATTTATCCAAGAGAAATGGTGTTTTAATGAGATTTTACTCACCATAGTGAAGATACCCGGCCTGGTAAACGTTAACAAAAAACGATGGAAAGATCCACCTAATTTTTCATGGGAAACTCCACGATTTCAAAAGGGCCATCTATACAAAATAGCTTTTTGTATGTTTACCAGAGGGTATCTACAATCTAGTCAGGGCACATTTTTCATCATTTCTCTAAAGTTGTTTTCTAAGAAAATTTGAGGATCCTTAATTTTATTCAATTTTGGTGGTATAGTATCAGTGTGAAAAATCCAAAATGTTTGATTCATCCCCATCTTTTTTCACAGTACCACGACCTAAAATTTGACGAGATCCAATACTGCATCCTGGTAAATGGTATACATCCCCTGATCCCCTTATTGATGGGTCATTTATTCATGATCAAACCCTTTGCTTCTCAAGATATCCATGACTTAAATTGACAACATTACATACTATCCCCATCTATAGAATTCTAAAGATACTTAGATACTCCACTTGGTTTCGATACCATTTCTATTCTCTGTTCGCCTGGAACGACCATGTTGGTCTGACCATCTGTCACGTGGAATCTCTTCTTGGCTATGCCCGGACCATCACCATGATTTCGATGGCACAAATCGTTTCACCATTCATCACCAACCTAAAATCATTCAACACCAAACACCCCCAAACCCAGCCCATGTCCTTTTCCCGGTCACCTGGAGTCACAACCGTCAAACGTCAAACCGCCGCAGGTGTCAACGGTTTGGTGGGCACCGAATGGAAGCTGCAGAGTATTCTGACGGGCGCACGCTCCAACGACCCGCGCCTGGACGTCAATGACAATGGACATTTCAGGAACCTCAAATTGGAGGTACCTAGCATGTAGACGTTATATATATATAATGTGACTTATAAGGCCATATAAGGTCCAATTTTACGGGCTATGTACGGACATAGCCTCACAAAATATGACATCATATGAATTGGATGAATCATCCCAGAAGTTTTGACGAGTGAAGAATTATATCCCAATTCACCAACCTGAATTGTAAAATAGATGAAAAATAGATGAAAATTCTGTATACTTAGTTACTTATATATAGTAAATTATTGTGATGATCCATTTTAATATGATAATTATAGTAATTATCCATGTTCAGATTAGTGAATTGTAATTCAGCGAGAATTTCTGGCCGTTGGATCGCCATGACAACTTTATTTTGTTTCTGCATTGCCAGAAAATGCCAGAACTTTCCCAGGTACACATTATGCCTGTTGAACACTTGGGTTATTCATACCACTATACTACTATATAATCACTATATAATCACTATATAATCTATATAATCACTATATAATCCCATTATCACTATGTTTATCAATAGTTTATCACATGGTTTCAAGTTGCGGTGTTTGCGGGTTATGTTGGTTCGATACCGGGTGCTGGGTGGCCTCAACCATCCGTCGTTCCGTCGTGGAGCGAGGTATGTCACAGTGGACCTGGGTGGAAGTGCCAACAGCCTCAGGACAGGCTAGGTGAATTCAGAGTGGGGTCTTGTTGATTGTTTCTTACAAGTGCATTGTGTGCACACCTGCATATGTATCTATGTATGTATATATGTATATATATATATTATTATATATATACATGATATGCATATATATATATTATACACATACATATATAGATATATATATATATATCACACATGTGATTTATAGTTGCACATATATATATATACATAGTATATGACTATATGCATATATATATATATACATAGAAACAGATACTGATTTTTAAATACGTATGAAATTAGAGCTGGATGCAGGACACCCACGTGCTACAACGAGCTGAATCCCACCTGGGATGATGGAAACACCTACTACTTCGCAGGGACACCCAGGAAGACCATTGGGATTTTCCATTGGGATTTTGGTGTATCTCCAGTGAAACACTGGTTATGGTAGATATACCCTCCGGTAATCTAACAGTTCGCTATTGAAAATGGACCATAGAAATAGATGATTTACCATAGTTTTCCTAGATAAGATGGTGATGTTCCATGATTCCATAGTAATATTTACTATTGATATGGACCATAGAGATAGATGGTGATGTTCCAGTTCGTTTTTTGTATGTTTACCAGAGGGCAACTATACTATTCATGGGGTTGATGGAGGTGGGGTGGTCCATGGTCGAAATGTGGTGACGACTTCAGGGCACTAGCAGAGGGTAACACCAGAGGAAAGATTTTACAGATATTCCCTGAAATTTAGGCCTTATATGGGCCTTATATATGGTAGATACCTCCAATTTGGGTTCCTGAAATGGCCATTGGCAGTTTTGGATGTCACCATTGATGAATGAAAGTAGGATTTAGAACAATGAGGTTCACCACATTGTTCTCAATTTATCTGAAAAGAATCAATTCCTCCAGATGCTACATGGGCCGCCCCATGCGGTTTCAACTAGCCACAGAGGAGTTACAGTACAAGTTCTGAATGTCGACTTGGGGTTCTAAACCGATGTACTTGTGGTAGGAACATGTTGCACATGGATTGCACCAGATATTTTAATGCTGGTTGGTGGTTTGGAACATGAATTTTATTTTCCATTTCATATATGGGATGTCATCCTTCCCATCATATTTTTCAAGATGGTTATTGCACCACCAACCTAATGGCATTTGGGTGCTGGGTCCCAGACTTCGCTCACTCGGGTTGTTGAACGCAACAGGCAGCTGTTTTCAAGCATGGCTTACACTTGAAAACATGGGATAGTTGCCAACAAATTTGAAAACATGGCCAGACATTTCCCAGAAAAATGGATGAAATACCCCTTCGAATTCACAGGGGGTTAGCAATTCCCATTGAGGAATTGCTAGTGATGGGATGACCATAGCCCATCCATATTCATCCCATGTAACTTGACACACATGATTACTCAATGGATGATAGGACGCCATAATGGATGACTCGATAAAGCATGGACGGCAGCATAACTAGTCACTTGCCAACTCGTTTGGTTGTAACCTCGATTTGTTCGTTGATTTTCCCACTTTTCTTGGTTCATATCATTGAACTCCTCCCAGTAGCGGGGGTTTGAAAAACGCTGCGGATTCAGGTCATCGATTCTGTGCCACTTGGCCTTTCTGTTTTAACTGAAACCTTGGGACCGAGTTTTCCAGCAGCTGGCAGATGGTTTGTTGGGTCGTGGGAAAGGTCGTGGATTTTGGGGGTTCACAATGGGATTTGAAGGTGCCAGTGTGTTTTTTGGATTTAAAGGTGAGGTCCAATCCTTTCAGGGACCGGCTGGGCGTTCGGCGAGCAATTTCCAGCTGTTCTTAGCATTTTCAGCTTGGGAAAACCCGACCGAGACGTTTGCAGCACTTCAACCTTCGAGTCTACGACGATGGTTTGCTGCAGATGTTCCGTGAACAGCAAATAGGCGGACTCGGCCAGGGCAGTTGGGATGTGAAAAATTGAACCCCCCGCAATCCTATGGTTTGTCATTTGTCATCATTAATCTATA
Organism: Cladocopium goreaui; assembly: GCA_947184155.2. NCBI lineage: Eukaryota > Dinophyceae > Suessiales > Symbiodiniaceae > Cladocopium > Cladocopium goreaui. Next base: position 120,182 of record CAMXCT020001153.1, on the reverse strand, counting down.
GGCAAAATGATTGGGTACGCCCCATATCAATTTCAGACCCATGACTGGGAACCCGCTGACCTACCTACCTGCCTACATGCATAAATAACCTAGCCCAACCTAGCCTAAGCTAACCTAACAAAGTGACACAACACAACACAACATGCATACATTGTGTCATATATCAAATCGATATATCTTCACAGAGATTTCGCAAGAATTACACAAATTACACAAATAAAAATCAGGATCTTCACACATAAATGATCCTAGCTGATTTCATATATCCCAACATATAGATCGTTTTATCGAACATTTTTTACATATGATACTGTATATACGTATAATTATATATATATATATATAATTATATACATCCCAAGTTTTCATACATCTATATTCCAAGGTTTATTTTTTTGGATCTGGGATCTACACCAGTCGCCGCATCGGTCGCATCGGTTGTTGTGACTTCCTCTTCGCCAGGCATGGCGAGTCAGGAGGATTTGATGGCGCGGAAGTTGGGTCTCAGTGCCTTGGTTCATGGATGTCATCAATTACCAACCTGATTGTATGTATCAATTACCTGCAATACCAATGTAGTAACGGTAATGGATAACATTGCAGTCGTAATGGGATATTACTTTAATAGTTCAGTGTTATCAATAGTAATGATACTATATTACTAATAGGACTATTGATAGTATGGCAATAAGATAATACTGTTGCAATATGTCTATTAGTCTAATAGTAGAGTCATCACTGCATACAATCAATGGATAGATAATGGCAATCGCATGTAATTTAACTCAGCCTGTTACTATTGATGATACCAGTGAGATCTTTACATATTGATACCAAAAGGTCGCTATAAATCAATAGATACAAGATGATATAACCTATTTCAAATATCCATCTATAATATTAATATTGATAGCATTATTATTGATATTATCATGTCATATCACATATATTACTAATCCAATCCTGTTTATTAATCAAGCGTAAATACAAGCGTTATAGTAATACGTTGTAGCAATAATCACTACAATTGCTATAAGTATATTTAGTTTTGTTATAATGGCTATTGCTACATAGTCATTATCATACTATTGTTATAGCATGTTGTGGCAATAATTGTATTTGTAGTTGTATTTGTAATGACTAAGTGCTGTGTATACACAAGAATGATGCTGATAATAACAATCCTTCTGGCTTGTGTTATCAACATGGTTGTTATACTTCAATTCTTCTTCTTCTTCTTGTTGTCGCTTCTTTGTGATCGAAACATTGTAGATTGGATTATTACTATTATTGTCACAATTGTTGTGTTGTTTGGCGGTGGTGATGGCGATGTATTTGATGATTGTGGTGTTGTTGTTGTTGATGATGATGATGATGATGTTGATGTTAGAGAAGTGTTTAGTAACCGCCGAATCTATCCCACTTGCAGGGGAGAATTGTTGGGAATTATGGTCAACAACACCATTTGCATGGATAACTACAGGTAGGACCCAACTGAAGTCTGGGGTCTCTGGGGTCAAAATCCCCGTTTTCATGTGGTTCTTTCACAGAGACAAGACACCCGTTATTTCACCCATTTCAAGAGGTGGGTTCTACATGGTTCTCCATCCAATTTCCATCCCATCCCCTGTTTCTTACACCCGATTTCTTTCGGAGCTAAAACAGCATATATACCATCTGGTTATTTGTTACATGCCATGGAAAATCACCATGTTTAATAGATAAACCATCTATAAATGGGCCATTTCCCATGGCTATGTTAAATAAGCAGAGGGTAATTAGATCCAACAACTAAACCATGAGTTCTGGTGGTATGTGTGGGGGAAAGAGATTAGACAAACGAAACTCGGGAAAAGGATTTATTACTAACCATCGATCCCAAACTTTAGTATCCCATTAACATCCCATAATATGTATATATATATATAGCAATATTACCCATATCCCATTAGTTAATATTCATATTCCACTAACATCCCATGAACATCATATCCCGTTTGGGTATGATTTGAGGCTCCAAAATCCCTCAGACTCCCAAGGTGTGATGGATCTGTTCGGGATGTCATCTCTCGACTTCTACGCCACTGGGATGTGATGGGATGCGGCTACGGCCGGTGGTGACAGTTGTGTTTGTTGGGTTATAAAATGCTATAAACCATAGTAACTAGCTCCATATAGCTAGCATAAACCCAAGTGAAATTGGACTTAGAAACTTATCTAACTATGGAGCACCACCTGGTAGGGGTCCATCACTAACCATAAAGGCCACGAAACACGGAGAGTTTGGGCATTTTATGGTAGTGGATTGAGGAAGTCATTCATTGTTTTTGGCGCCAGCCTGAAATGTGTGCATGATCTGCACCCCAATGTTTCTTTCTCAAGAGCAAAACTTTGCTATGGGGTCTTTAGCCCAGATTAGCTCGGGCTCGATCCGGTGCAGCTTCAACACTAGGTTCCGGACAAGGTTCCGGAGGGTTCTGGTTCATATACCTCGTGAGGTTCTGGAGGGTTCCGGTGCAGATATCTCGTGAGGTTCCGAGCATTTACCTGCGGGCCGTTGTCCTCAGGATTCTCACACACTGGGCCGTTCAAAAGATGACCACTACCGAGCAAGACATGGAGATCGGGCTCACCAGCTACTTGATCGCCGTTTCCCTGCCCGTTGGGCAGGGCGGAAGAAAGCCAGCGCTGGTGATCAAGGTAGTGATCTGGGAAAATGCCGAGCCTCCCGCTGAGGATGACGTGATCTGCATTGTGGAAGTCGAGGAGGTGATTCGTGCTTGCAGCCAAAATAATTTTCCTCTACAGAAGTTGAAACACCTTGAAATAATTTTAGATAATTGACTAAAGGCACTCCACAATAATTTCTCAGTTGGACAGGGGAAATTATTTCACAGAGCTCCAACCGTATAGAATAATTGTCAGACACCCAGGATGAAAAGGCTATTGATTTCATGGGGTGGTCTACCGGCACCCCCACCACCAAAAGAATTTATTGGGGAGAAAGAAGTCGATTCAGATTTCTTTGTCCAAAGGTCGATATTAAGTGGTTCAGTAGTGCCACCACCCCCAACATAATTAGGTTCTCATGGTCTGATTTTTTGAGAATGTTTGAGACAGTTTGGGTCAATTTAGGATAATTTAGGATCAATTTGGTATTTTTGACCTATTCCAGGGGATTGAGCGTTGCCAGGTTAGGTTAATTGGTTTCCTGGGGTGGTCTAGTAATACCCCCACCACCAACATAATTGTCTGGTGTGAAAGGGGGCCGGTTTAGAGATGATTTATTTGATTTGTGGTGCCACCACCTCCTTCGTTTTTCCCGAATGCGTAGCAAGGGTTCCCGTTTCACTCTGGGGGTCTGGGGGTTGAGGGTGTGTTCGCTCAGGGTGCGTTTACGTCCGCAACCGTTCGCAACCGTTCGCAACCGTTCGCAACCGTTCACAACCGTTCGCAACCGTTCGCGCGATTGCTATATGGCCGTGCCTATGGCCTATGGTAAGTTTTCCAGAAGGGGTCATTTTTGGAGGTTTCAAACGTCTCGTTGCTTCGTTTCGCGTGGCAGGCGTGGCACTTCGTGACATTCAGACGTGTTTTGTAACGTGTCGAAAGTCGTTTTGTGTGGCAGACGCAATACTTTTGCGACGTTTTCGCAAGATGCGTTGCAGTTTTTCATGGCAGGCGCACCACTTTAGACGTGTTCATTGTAATTTTTCGTGGCGGTTGCAGCACTTTAGACGTGTCGTGTTGCGTGTTTTTTGCGAATCGCATTGGCAGGGCTGCGTCAAGTGGCGACAAGGTGCAGATTCCGTGGCAGGTGTGGCATTTTGTGAGATGTGCTGAAAATTGACGGAAGCCTCGCACGAAACATCGATTTTGAGGTAGCAAATTTAGAGGTTCGTAAGAAAACTCGTAGGAAAACCTCGATTTTGAAGCTAAAAAGTGTGAAAATTGGAGGAGGTCTCGCACGAAATCCTTCTTTTTGCCCCTCCCACGTGTCTCGTCTCGAGTCTCTGATTTTCCTGTGGCGTCGCCGTGTCTATGGGGGAAGCCGCAAAAGCTCTCCTTTTCGAAGGTTTCCAAGGAGGTTGTAATGTCGTTTTGCATGGCAGACGTGGCACTTTGCGACATTCCAACCTGTTTGATAACGTGTCGAAAATTCTTTTGTGTGGCTGGTGCAACAATTTCCACACTTTACACTCAACACTTTACACTCCACACTCTACACTCCACACTCTACACTCCACACTCCACACTCTACACTCTACACTCCATGCACTCCACCACACTCTACACTTTACGCACTCCACACTCCTCACTCCACACTTTACACTCCACATTCCTCACTTTACACTCCACTCTCCACACTCTACAGTTTCCACTCCACACCCCACAATCTACACTTTACACTCCACACTCCACGCTCCACAATTTACACTTTAGACTCCTCACTCCACATTCTACACTTTACGCTCCACACTTTACACTTTGCACTTTACACTCCTCACTCCACACTTTACACTCCACACTCCACACTTTACACTCCACACTCCACACTCTACACTTTACACTCCACACTTTACACTCTACACTCCACACTTTACATCTTACACTCCACACTTTACACTTTACACTCCCCACTCCACACTCCACACTTTACACTTTACAATCCTCACTCCACACTCTATACTCTACACTCCACACTCCACACTCTACCCTTTACACACTCTACACTTCCCACTCCCCACTCCACACTTTACACTCCACACTCTACACTTTACACTCTACACTTTAGACTGTATACACCCCACACGCCACACACTACACTTTACACTCCACACTCCACACTCTACACTTCACACTGTACACATTACGCGCTCTACACTCCCCACTCCACACTTTACACTCCACACTCCTTACTTTGCACTCCACGCTCCACACTCTACACTTTCCACTCCACACTCCACACTCTACACTTTACACTCCACACTCCACACTCTACACTTTACACTTTACATTTTTTCACGCCTCACTCCACACTATACATTTTATACTCCTCTCTCCACACTTTACACTGCAGACTCCACACTCCACATTTCCCACTCTACACTCTACACTTTACACTCTACACTTTACACTCTACACTTTACACTCTACACTTTACACTCTACACTTTACACTTTACACTCTACACTCCACACTTTACACTTTACACTTTGCACTCCTCACTCTTCACTCCACACTCCAGACTCTACACTCCACACTCCACACTCCACACTCTACACTTTACACTCTACACTTTACACTGTATACACCCCACACGCCACACACAACACTTTACACACTCTACACTCCCCACTCCACACTTTACACTCCACACTCCTTACTTTACACTCCACACTCCACACTCTACACTAACAGGGGAGATATGTACAAGACTGTTCAAATAAACTATTGCAGACCAGTGTTCTGCGTGACTGCATGTCCATGTGGTTCGACATCTGTACCATTAACATACGTGTGAGCATTCGGGTTCGTGGGCTGCATCTTGTTTTCACGATTGAGCGGCTGCCCTGCCAGGCGGCATCAGACGGCATGAGATTTTGTTGGTTATTATTTTGAGGTGGCTCTACTTTTTTTTTCAGTCATCCATCACCTTCTTCCACCACCTCAAAATAATTTTAGGAAATATTTTGAGGCACGGGAACTGTTTTGAAAGTAATCGTGGAACCATCACCAAATATTTGTTTTTAACATGTTCGAAATTATTTTGCGGGGGTGGATAGCTTGAAAGAAGAAAGAAACTTATTTTGGATGGGTCATAATGTTTTCGAAAATTATTTTGAAGTGACTCCTAACTACAAGCACCTGTGCCATGCACCAAAAAAGAAAACTGCATGTTTTCAGCAGCACCTCTGAGAGCTCAAGCCAGTCGCGACACTCCTGACATGACCACAGGCAGGCAAACGAAGTAAGAATTTCAAGAAAGAGCATTCGTCTCCATTCGATGCATTCCTAAAGTCTGCACGGGCCCAGGTTTCTACTGGGCCCTTGTTGTGAGCGAGTTCGCGCCGCCACTCTGGCTGTGGCTGCCACCGTTGGCCACAGTCGAAGATGTAAAGGTCTCCTAAAACTTGATAGACATGTCCACACTTGATCATTGCAGCATATTGCAGCCCTGACACAGGTTCTGTGGTGCCGGAGGACTTGGCTGGAGACCACAGGGAACACCTTTTGCCAAGTCGGGTGCGTCCGCGTGAGCAAGGATGATGAGAGCTTCAGTGCTTCAGCCCGAAATGCTTGTGCTCTGAGAGGCAATGGGCGCATGCTGCTCGCGCACTACTGGCTCAGAATTCCATCTCTGAGAGTGAGTTAACTGGGAAGATCAAGGCTGCTTTGCTTTCCGGCTTGCGCCGAAAGCAAGATGCTGTATGTTTTGCTGGAAGCGGAAATGAAGGGAAGTCTTGGTTGCTTCGCCCTTTGACCTGCATCTTCCAACGTGTCTCTTGGCGCATCTTTTGAGTCTTTTGAAAGTTTGGTGCCAGTGCTACTTTTATTCTTGCCCCTAGTCTCGTAGGCACTAGTGGCATGTCTGTTTTCTAGCCATGTACCGCAGTAATCCTCATGTCTTCTTGCAAGCAAACACAGCAATCCGATTTGTGTTTCATGGAGTCTGGTCCCGAAGTCGTATATGATCTTAATTTATTTTGCGGCTGAGGTCTTCACATGTCCAGCTGGAGGATCTTGTCCGCTTCTGGCACTTCCTGATGCTGACTGCGTCATTCTGGATGACTTCAGACCAGATGCATCTATTGTTGATGTGTCCACGTCGCTCCTTTGGCTGGAAGGCCAAGTGATTCGGATCCAAGGGCCACTGAATGTGTTCTCTGGGCATGTCGATTTCAAGCCTTGCCAGCCAACTTTTTTGACAATGAACTGGCAAGCTCTGCACATGCCACGCGGCCGTTGGACGGAATCGGAGTTGGCAATGCTGAGAGCAAGGCTGGCGATCTTTCACTTTACTTGCAGAATTTTGGAAACGAAGGATATAGAAGCATGTCCCCAATGTTTCTGCATGTTTGTGCTTTCTGGTGGCAAAGACATCAAGAAGCTTTTAGACCGTGGCTTCCCACCTGTGGCGCCAGTGGTTGCATGATCGTACCTCCACACCATGAGAGTTTGAAGAGTAACCGCCGGCCCCCGTCCCCCTAAATCAATGTTGGTAACTGCTTCCATGCTTCCATGCTTACACACAGTCAACCTTGACTTAGAGGGGTGTGGGGGAGATCCAATTCGTGGTTGCGGTGCTGCATCGAAAATTCGCTAGCTAGCGGTGCTTGTCTCTTTGCTATGTACCTAATTCAAAGACAAAGGCGTTTTGCGCCCCAAATGAGAAATGGTGCATGTTGCTATCTTGGTCAAGTCGCCCAGTGCACATAGACTCAGACACATGATGACATGGTTTGTATGACGTGCTATTTCCTGTCATCCGCTTTCTGCCTTCCTGTACATGTCTGCCCCTCGCCAGGTGGATTCTATGATGGCCTACTTGCTCAAAACTGAGCGGCTTCGGCCAAGAGAGCGGTCCAAAAAAGAGTTTTGGTGTGTCTCGACATGACGTTTGTGCACAGTTGTGCCGCGTTCATTGCATGAGTCCATGCGCAAAAGATCGTGGATAGGCTACTGGGTCTCTTCAATGCTACCTGTTGCAAATATATTGGTTTGGCAGCTGTATCCCAAAGCAGACGACTGTAGCTTTGTCACCGGCACTTTCTCGTGCTTGCATCGTGCAATAAGGTGCTGGGTTTGAGAGTTCAGACTAATCATTTGTGATCTTGCCCTTTGTTTTGCAGGCCAATATGCCTCCCAAGCGCAATCGACCCGAGGCGCTTCTTTGTTAGGATGAGTGACTCAAAACATTTGCGGTCACGAGAATTCCCCGGTATTGTGAGGTCTTGGCAGACCAGCTGGTTGAGCTGAAGCGGCGCCGTGCAGAGACCAAGGCACGTGCTCGAGCCTTGGCCCTTGAGGAGAAAAAATTGAAAAAGCGACGCGCACGCTTGTTGCAGGCAGGGTTTGCCTCAACACGTGACGTTGACTCTCTTGTGTTTGTTTGCGTGAAAAGCTTAGTACAGGCTGCACGGCAGCTGAGCCAAGATGATCTTGTTCTTTTGCTTCGTGCAGGCAGGGAAACACGTCGTTTCCATAATGATACAACATAGCAGCTCCATGTTTGTCATACAGGAAATGATGGTGCTGCTGCTCATGCTCCTGCTCTTCCGGTTCGTCCTCCTGACGTTGCTCCTGGCGATGTTGCTCCTGGCGATGCTGGAGGCAAGGTGGACCATCAAGTGTTCAAAATAAACCAGGTTGTCAGATTCTAACAGAATCTCAGAAGACGTGTTGTCTCAAGAACTAGGTCGTCGAAGTCTGACAGGTGACGTGTCGTTTCAAGAATTCTTGAAATGAACTAGGTCGTTGAATTCTTCAAATTAATTACCTCGTCGGATTCCAGCAGGTGACACATTGTCTGAGAAATGATAAAGCATAGCAGCTCCATGCTTGTGCTGCATGTCACTGAATCGAAGCAATGCCAGATCTAGGCCACGCACCAAAAAAGAAAATTGCATGTTTTCAGCAGCACCTCTGAGAGCTCAAGCCTGAAAAAATGCCAGTCGCGACACTCCTGACATGACCACAGGCAGGCAAACGAAGTAAGAATTTCAAGAAAGAGCATTCGTCTCCATTCGATGCATTCCTGAAGTCTGCACGGGCCCAGGTTTCTACTGGGCCCTTGTTGTGAGCGAGTTCGCGCCGCCACTCTGGCTGTGGCTGCCACCGTTGGCCACAGTCGAAGATGTAAAGGCCTCCTAAAACTTGATAGACATGTCCACACTTGATCATTGCAGCATATTGCAGCCCTGACACAGGTTCTGTGGTGCCGGAGGACTTGGCTGGAGACCACAGGGAACACCTTTTGCCAATTATTTTTTAAAAATTATTTTGAGGGGGCACCTAGTATGTTTGCTTGAGGGAACCCGCATTATTTTTCCCCAACAGCAAATCTTTGCTATGGGGCCCTTAAAGCCCAGATTAGCTCCGATGCGATCCGGTGCAGCGTCAACACCAGGTTCCGGACAAGGTTCCGGAGGGTTCTGGTGCAAATACCTCCCGGAGGGTTCCGGTGAGGCTCCGGAGGGTTCTGCGCGGCTCCAAAGGGCTCCGGTGCAGATACCTTGTGAGGTTCTGCAGGGTTCCGGTGCAGATACCTTGTGAGGTTCCGGAAGTTTCCGGTGCAGGTACTCTGTGAGGTTCCGGAGGGTTACGGTGCAGATTCCTTGCACGATGACAAAGCATGTGATTTTAATTTTATGTGATTTCATTTGATTTTGCAGTTCCAATATGCGCAATGAATCGCTGATATTTGATTCCAGAGCATTTTGGCATGCTACTTGACCCAACAGGGATGCCTTAATGGCTTGAAATATGCGGTTGGATATCAACGGGGTGTAAACGTCCTTGGAAACCCGTTAAAAATTGATGATTGAAAAATTGTCGGCACATCTACAGTGGATCTACCGGACATTATTATGGAGGTAAGAACCCAAGGTCTCCGGTGAATGTTTTCCCAACGAAAACCACTCCATTGACAAATCCGGAAAAATAAAATACTCGAACCGATCTCCGGGCCCGAAATGCGATGGACCATAATCTCGATTTCAGCAAGCACCCTTGAAAACATGATTCTGAACCAAGTTAAGATGAAAAAAACAGAGATTAACACACCTCAGGTTGATTCAGATGGGGTATCACTCATGATTAGAATTGGATTTTGACTTAACAGGGACCTTCCTGTTAGACTTTTGGGTCGGATGGTGTTTTTAAACCTGCGTCAACAGTGATGAACTGAGGATAAGGAACAGGAGAAAAACTTCACCTGTTCTCTGGACACCATTTGGGAAGGCCAGCGGAGCCACCGGAAGTGTTGGGAGTTGGTTGATGATTCTATGAGGTTATAGTAGTATCTAATTCAGGCCTTAGAAACTACTGAGGTTGCACGGAAACAAACATAGGGTTATACTATCCAATATATTGGGCATTATCAAAATCCATGAACTCAAAAATCCTGTGAACCAAGCAGTATAAGGGAAATGACACGGGGTTTTGAACACTGCTCAAGTGCTGAAATGGGGTTTATTTCATCCGATGTGGGGAGTTCCTTTCTCAACCAAACCGTCTCTCGGGATTTTCAGGAGTGGTAGCATGGGATGGCATGGGGTATGATTATCAAAGCTCTTCTGGTCAGATTTAGGCATGGTTTACTCTAAATATATAATCCCAACAAAAACATACAAAAACATACAAATTTTACCAGGTATTTTGCTGATAATTCATTAGATAATCATATAATCCAATTATCTCTAAATTAACCACCCCTTTATTTGTAGACATGATAAAAATGCCCCCAGACCTCGGGATTTAGGCGGTGCCCCAGTTTGCGTTGATTCATAACTAGTTTAAGTTTTGTGGCGATGGAGAAAAACCATGTTTTTATAAACCAACTCATGAATCAACTGACCCTTCTTTATTTTTGATATGTTTGAATGGTTACCATCTGGTTATTTAACATAGCCATGGTAAATCACCATTTTTTCAATATCAATAGGTAAACCATCTATAAATGGGCCATTTTCCATGGCTATGTTAAATAGCCAGAGGGTAAATCCTACCTTGGGCACCACTGTGCTGTTTTGATGTGAGCACAGGCTCTGACTTGATCCGACACTTGGGTGAGAGCATTCCTAGACATTAGATATTTCATGATACGTCCGTTTTTTGCTCTACTCCCCATTTTTTTTGCTTAAGATGAATATTTCCCATGGTTAAGTTCATGGTTCTTCCTGCACATTTTAGCAGGTTTCATCCCTACTTCGTTGGATAATTTCCATATATTTCCATGGAAACTCTGGAAATGATGAAATTATCCATATTTTTCCTTTATTCTCCCTCTCTTCAGATCATTTCCACAGTTTCCATGGTGAAATCCTTATATGAATTCCATCATTTTCCCAGACTTTTGGGCGAAATCGGCAGGTCGGGAGGACCACGCAGAGTTGCGAAACGCCAAGCCTCCGTCCATCACGCTGGGTGGCTGGGTTTGCGATAGAAAACCATCAGAAAATCAGGATTATTGAATAATGGTTACCCTCTGGCCCTCTGGTTATTTAACATAGCCATGGTATAGATGGCCTATTTATAGATGGTTTACCTATTGATATTGAAAAAATGGTGATTTTCCATGGCTATGTTAAATGACCAGATGGTAATATTAGTGGTTAATGATGGTCAATAATGATGGTCAATAATGATGGTCAATAATGATGGTTAACGTCCTCAGTGTGATTTAATTAACCCAAACATTACTGCTTGGTGGTGACTGGAACCATGGAATTTGCCATGGAATTTGGATGGGTTCGCACTCCAGAAACAGTTGGGAATGTCATGTCATCCCAATAACTTTCACTCACCAACCAAAAATTTTTCGGGGTACCCTCTGGTAAACTAACATAACTATGGAAAATCACAATTTTTAATGGGAAAATCCACTATTTCTATGGCCATTTTCAATAGCTATGTTAGTTTACCAGAGGGTAGGTTGAAACCAGCCAGTGATTTCACCCAAAACCCTTGGGGAGTGGGGAGTTCACCAAAAGTGGGGTTGTAACCGACCAAAAAAATGGCTTGATTTCATCAACCCCAAATGGTGATTTAAGCAAGAAAAAGACACAGGGAACATTTCATGGGATTTCTGATTTATGGCTAAGTTGGTGCAAATAACTCACTTAGAACCATGGTTTATGGTAACTATTGGAGTAACTATAGGTTTATGGTAGTTAACTATTTTACTATAACCATGGTTTATGGAAGATATATCTATACTTCATAGGGTTTATAAAGCAACTTATAACTGGGCGGGAAATCACCTTGAGTTTTTGTTGCGGAATATGATGGTAAATCAAACATAATCAAACATGGTAAGCCATTCTTGGGGATTCACTAGCTGGAAACTATTCTATGTTGATTTTGAATGTCTGATGAATGGTTTTTGACGAGTTTTTGGAAGGAGTTTGGGAATATATCTGTTAAGCTGTTGCCGTAGTTTTGACTACGAGGAGTGCAATGGTTTGGCTTCATACCATTGTGGGCTTGTGGGAGTTTTGATCAACAAGAGATGATAGTTCTGATGGTCCATTGTCACGTCTTGACATCACGTCCAGCACGTCCAAACCATTTTTTTAACATTGATATCACATGAACATGAAGTTGTTATATCCATTCATCATCATTAATCTATATTCTAAGAATTTATTCCATATATCATGATGTATATTCCATAATTAATTCCATATATCATCTATATTTCATAATGTCCTTTCTATAGGACATCAACTTTACATGGATATTAAGTGGCTACCCCCAGAATTTTCCAATCTCTGGATGCATTGGATCATGACCTTACCATCAAACAAATAGTTTTTGTTGGGGGTATCTAAGATTCACCAGCTATCCATCAATCTATCAAAAAAGTCTATCTACATTATATATTATATATATATGCCCAATAGATCATTTTTATACCCCAGATGTTTCTGCCGTCAATGGCGATTTTCCCAAGAAAAAAACGTGAAGACTCCGTGGCGTGCCACCGCAAACCGTTTTCGAGGTCTGCATTGGCGTCCCATTGTCTACGGCCAGCCCTCCATGCTACCGCAGGCGGTTTAGTTAAAGCATTCGAATCGAGAAAAAATATATCATGAAATCATCAATAAACCAATATTGGTATATATATAATACTTATGGGCATATATATATATATATTTCATATTCAATATGAATATATGAGATATCTACAAATTTATGTTGTATTATTAAACTTAAACAAACATCATCATCATTAACTAACGTGTAGATAAGTGCCGGGAAGGCCATCTTTTTGGACGACGACGAGCCAGAGCCGGTGTGGCCGCACTTCGTGCTGCGCGTGTGCTTCGGGAAGTGCCTTGGCAGCCAGGGCATGGCCATGGGGAAACCCGTTTGGAAAATGATCTACGTTCATGCTGGGTAAACTCCACATCTAGCCACAATGGAAGGATTTGAATCAGGTGATGGATTCATATCAAAATGTAGAAATTTACAGATTCAAACATGAATAGAATATCTATTGGGGTAAAGTGATGACTTTGTTATACTCATAGAATTAGATGATGGGAAAATTTTAACCGGAACCCCCCAAAAAATTGATGGTAAAAAACAATAGTTTCCGGTTAAGATTTTCCTTTAAACCAATCCATTGATATACCCTGTTAATCCATGTCTTTGGATGGTGACAATCCAGATCCAAACTTGACCGGACCTGTTGACCACTTCGACTTAGTGACCGCCCTAGTGATGTGATTTTCCAGTGAAGGCTTGATCTTTCCATCCCCAATTCCATAAAAGTAGGCCTTGAGGCTACTATTAAACGCACATTTCACTTATTTTTAGATGGCTATCTGGCTATTTATGGTGATCCCGTTTTTTTGCCGGAGATGCGACACAGCAGTGTTGTTTTTTTTGGCCCGCTGCACTCACCCATCACCGCAGCGCCTCAAGAATGGAGTTCCCATTGCACCTGATTTTGAATGGTGAAGAGTAGTGAAGAGCTATGAGTTCCCATCTTGTTTGGTTCCCATTTTACTGCGCAATTTGGATGCAATAAATCAATTACAACACTTTCTTGGGACTCATCTTACATTGTGTTTGGATGCGACAATAAATCATTAACCATTAATCATTACAAAAGTAAATCCATGATCATACAAACAGCTAATAGGAAGGGTTGGTATGAACATAGGGTACCCATCAATCCATTGTCTTTTCATCATTATCCCAAAAAACCATTCATGGCAACAACAACTGGGGGTATGCCATATGTTCAGTCACAATCATATACCATTTTGCTTAGTTATATATCCACATATACTATATCACATTTCCATTTATCCGCATGTTTGGATGGTTAAATGTTCATTACATCACTACATCCCCCATCATCATCATCATCACCACCATCGTCATCATCATCATCATCATCATCATCATCATCATCATCATCAGTATCAGTACTATTAAGATTATTATGATTCTGAGTATGACTGCTATTTAGTACTATTACTAGTTACTAAACTATCGTTATTATGGCCATGATATCCCCATGTTTGGATGGTGAAAAATCTCCATGTGGAGACCCCCGTCATCAACTGAGGTTGGAGATGAGACATTTCACCATGAAACCCACGGACTTGTGACCTGGGCGAACGAATTTTGTGAATTTCTTGGGGTTTCTTGGGCCCATTTAGCCATGAACAATGGTAAAAAAATGGATTCATAGTTGATTTATCTGATTTATATGATTAATTTGGGCAATCTATGGGATCTATGGGGGAATGGAGGAGTTCACTTCTTGTTTTTCCTGTTTGGACAGGTGTCGAAATGGATTAACACGGATCAACAACGGATGGTCCAACACTACATGCAAAACTTGCCAACTTCGAAAAGGATTCACTTAGGTACAAGTCGGTGTTACAAGTCGCTACCCCATTTTGATAGTCGCAACCTGTCGAAGGATGTCCGTTTGTTTTGATGCAGTTGTTCAATCCTTTTCGGAACAAATGGGGATGGGTAAAAATGGGGTACCCCCAGTTGTAAGTTGGTTGTAAACCCATCAGCCATAGTTACATCTCCCATAAACCCTAGTTAATATTAATCACTACTAATCACTATTAATCACTATTAACCACTATTAATCACTATTAACCACTATTAATCACTATTAACCACAACCAAATTATAAGTCAAGTTAGCTATCTCGGGGGCCTCACCTTGTGCCAATCGACTCACAAATGCATTTTTGTTTTTGGCAGAAAACCACGAGGTTCGATCTTCCATACATTGTATCATTTCCCGAAAGCTGTCGAATAGCAATATCAAAATCGAAGTCAATGATAAACATAGATATCATTTTTGAACAACATCAACTCTTTACATCAAACATATATATATATATAATTATATATATATATATATTATATGGACTATATATGTAATTTTCCAACCATCCCACCATTTTTGCCGTGGATTCCTCCCATTTTCCATACCCGCCCCACCTTGGGGCGGGCGTTCCGAGGTTCTCCATCCACGGAACGGTGATGCCTGGCTTCGACTCCACGGGGAGTCATCATGAAGATCCCAAGGCCACTACCTCTGAAAACCTCTGAGGTAGTTATGATGATAGATGGTATACATATATGTATACATGGTTATTACATGGTGATTTCTGGTAATATCACGGTAATATACCACGGATATATATATATATATGGATATCTTCATATATCAAATCTCCATGACACCACGGAGTTTTCCAGGGATTCTGGAGTTCATCGGAGATCACTTTGCTGGCTTTTGCTCACCAAAGAATCGTGGTTTTCTTAATGGGAGGGAATGGTATGGATTGCTTGGATTTCAACGAAAATTATGGTTGATCATCCCTCTTCAGATGTTGTTCCAGCCATGTTTGCAAAAACACCAGAGGCTAAATGCTTACACGTGGATATCCAAATAATGGGCGTATGGTTGATGATGTTAATGTTGATGATTACAGTATTCATGATCATTCCAATATCTGAGAAAAGGAAACCTAGCACTAAACACTCAACAAATCATGGGACATGGTGATATATTGATACTGAGCAACCGGGGAGCCCTGCGTCAGCAGCAAGGCCCTTTTCTTGAGCCACGCATTACGATCGGCAAGTCAAGTTGCCAGGTGCCATGCTAATCTTCTCTGTATCCCTTAGGACAATGAAGCGCTACAGCTTCCGATTCCAACTGCAAAAAAGGAAAAAGGGGGGTACAAAAAGTGTAGTGGCATTTCCATCACCACACTCCCCCTGGTGCACTTTGCACCACATTGAGCCCGGCTCTCAGTTGACCTCATCCTCCACAAGGTCAAAGCTTCCAGGGCCGCTGTCCACATGGCCCAATTGGCCAGTTGCTGGCCCGCCATCAGCTCCATCAAAACGTCCATGAAGAAGGCGGTCGATGGCCTCCCCAGGCATCGCCATCTCGTCATCTGAAGGCGTAGGGGTCCGTACTCGATCTCCATGGTTGTAGTAACCCCCAATGACTCTGGAGGTCATCTGTTCATGGTGGTGGCGGATGCCGTTCAATGGCGGATCCTCAGCAGCTCGCGGCCACGGAATGTTGCCAGGCGGGTGCTCCTGCTGCAACCCGGCCACAATGGCCTCCGCCAACCTTTGGTGATCCACTGCCGGCAACGGCTGCACCACAGGTTGCACGTTGACCGGAGGATCATTCTCTCGGCTTTCGCTCTCCGAGAGCTCAGGCACCTCGTTGTAGGAGGAGATGCTCACCGGCCCATGGCGACCTCGTCCACGTTGATCGCCACCTGCATGTACTCCCGAAGGTCCAAGATTTTCATGAGCAGCTCCTCCAGGAATACCAGGATATGGGGGGCGACGCTGCAGCATATCGCTCGCCACAATGCGCCCACGGTCTGCAACTCCTTTTCCATGCCTTCCTCCCTTTGACCCAGGTCCATGACCAGCGGCGGTAGCTGCAACTCCTCCCGCTTGCTGGATCTCAGGTCCTGGATGAACCCGTTGCGCAGGCTCCCCATCGCCCCAAGAGGACGCAGCACTCGGCGGCTGACCAGGCTGCTGCAGCCGCACAAAGGTGTAGCCTTTCCATTGGCCACTCACGCCACCGCGAAGTGCTCGAGGAGGATCGCACCAACGGTCTTGTACAAAACGATGAGCCCACTCCTGTCCGTTGTCCCAAAACATCAAGGTGAACCGGACAGGGTGGAGCTCGCTGGCATTGAAGGGCATGTTGGTGTGAATGGGGTGGAAAGTCTTGGTGCGCCACTGCCCATGCGACCTCACCCACCATTCATTCCCCAACTGCGTCCAACGATCTGCACCTCGAGGAGGGGTCGCAAACTGGTCCTCATTCAAAGGCCAGAAATTGTAGGCCACCTCATCCCTCTGGAATCGCAGGGCAGCCAGTCGCGGGATCTCACCAGCCATGGCAGAGGTAGCACTAGCCACAAAAGAAGCGGGATGACCGGCGGAGCACTGAGCCAAGGTGTTGCTGATGTCAAGCTTCTGCAACAGGCCGCCAGCTGGCTCACGTGCTACTCCCACCATCCTCCCAGTCGTTCCACTATGGCGCCTGGAATCCGGGCGCTCTGCAACAGGCAGCTTCCCGCCATCCATGGCTTTTGAGCCCCGACCCAGCCGCGCGTTTGGGGAGCCTCGAAGGCTACTGTAGACTGAAGTGAGTTCATGTTCCTTCACTCCAGGATCTGGTGCCGGTTCATGTTTCCTGACACCATCTCTTGTAGGCCAGGGTTCATTTTCCCTCTGGCATCTTTTTTCGACAGGGTTTCGAGCTGCCCCTAGCTCTGCCACTGCCGCCAGGTGTCCCAATGTCTCTTTGGACTGGATCTTGTTGGGGTCTTTTTTCGCGGTGTTCTTGTGACCTCCTAGGCCCATCTTCCGCGCCAACCAAGGCTGTGAGTGCAGCCAAACCTATCACGCTGGCCGTTTTGGCCATCTTCGTCACATTTGGCTGTGATGCCACAGCTCCCAAAGCTGCAATGGTTCCTACCACTACGCAAGCTACTTTGGGGGAAATTCCACTAGCTACAGCCGGCTCATTTTCCACCAAAAACATGTTCATGAAACCATAGAACTTCTTCCAGGTCGCATTGGCTGTAACAGCCTTGGTCAAAAGGTCTGAGGCCAGCTCCGCTCCTGGGACATGTCGTCCTCTCCAAAACCCCCATTTCATCCTCTCTCTCAAAACAAAACTGCGAAGGCGCAAATGCCTCGTTCGCCATGGTCCATCCGGGCTCTCAAGCAAACGAAGACCTGACTGGTTGTCCCCGTAGAGCACCTTGTCGCCCTCCTCAGACAGCTTGTTCCCCTCGAGGATGTCCAGCACTGAGGTTACGGATTCGCCCAAAACCATCGCATCTGTGTACCCCAGCAACTCCGACTCTGAAGTCGAAAGGGTTCCAAAGGCCTGCTGTTTGGACTCCCATTGGATGGGGCAGCCGCCATACATCGCAATCAGTCCTTGATGACCACGACCACCTGCCGGACCAAAAGAGGCGTCTGAATGAACCTCCAACCTGAGCATCGATCTGGGGAATGCCAGTTCGGATTCACCTCTTTGGCCAGGTTCACAACTTCCATAGTGTAGGGCCATGCTCACCGTGGTTTTGAGGTAGCCAAGCATATGCTCCCCATACTGACAAACTCGACGTGGAGCTTTCGTCACCATCCTTCCCATCCACGACACCCCATAGCTGAAGTCTGGTCGGGTTCGGCAAGACAGCCACAGCAGTTCGCCAACAATACCCTGGGCAGCACGGACATCTTGGATACGCACCTCATCTTCTGGTTCTTCATCCAAAACTCCAGGAAAAGGAGTGCTTCTGCAGGCTACTCCAGGATGCCGATCCAGTAGGTCCTGTGCATACGACTGCTGGCTCAAAAGGAACTGGTCACCTCGCTTGGTCAGTTCAAAGCCGCAAAACTTGACATAGGCACCCTCCACCACAAACTCAGGATTTGAACATTTCCACTCCTGCTGAATGCGCTCCAAGAGGGTGTTCACCATGTCCAGCTCCCCCACAACCGCCATGTCATCCACATATAGCGCAAGGAAGCCCAATGCCTCTTCATCGTCTTTTCCATCCACCGTCAACACCTTAAAAAGGTTTGGCTCCGGAGTTGCCAGCAGTTGCAACTTGCGTCCATTGCAGGTCCACTGGATGCCCTTGAGCACACCATTCCTGTAGTCGGTCCAATTGGAAGGGCTTGAAGTAAGCCCATACATGGCATTCCGCACCTCCCACCATTCGTTTGGACCCACTATGCCGGCTTCTTGAAGCACCTTCGGAGGCCTCATAGTCAACAACGTGGATTGAGCTTCTCTCCTGTGTGCCAACAAAAAGGCTGTACGCACGTCCACCGTTGCACAGTGCCACCTCTTTGCTGCTGCCTTCCTCAGCATCGACCGCAGCAACACACCATCGGCACCTCCAGCGTAATTGGCAAACAGAGCACCGCCAGGACCACCAAGAGGACCATCTCCTTCAGGCTGCTTGTCTGGGTTCTTGGCCTCAATGCGGTTGCCACAAATGACAATCCTGGCTCGGCGCCTTCCATGGGGAGACTTGATGGTTGGCACAAGCATCGCTGGAGCTACCTCCATCTGGTGATAACGTGGATCTTTGCGAAGCTCCTCCTCCGTGGTCACCTTCAAGGCTCCCGTGATCTCCGTCAGGGACTTGTACTCGTCCAAAAGAGGCTGTTTCCACAACTCCAACTCCTTTCGAACCTGCTGGAGCGGGACCGTGTACGTCTGCAAAACTGTGGGTGGAGGTTCTTGAGGATCATCCGTTGAAGCCTGCACCAACGCTGCCAGCCGATGTCGCTCCAAGGCCTGATGCTGCTCCTCCAATCCATCTTCTCTTTTCAGCAAGTCCTCCATCAAGACTCCCAGCCACTGTCCTTGTTGAAGACCTTCATCTTCTCCAATAGCCACATGCCTCAACTCCTTCATCCAGAGCTGTTTCAAGGCCCAATGTTCCTGCAGCTCTTCTTCGTGAACTGCTTCCATCTCCTCCCATGTGCACGTCCAGGACGAAGAGGGACTAGAAAGCGTGGAAGTACTTGACAAGGTAGAGGTACTTGGCAAGGTCGTCTGAGACCGTGCTGAAGAATCCAAAACTGCTGCTGTTGCAAAATCGCAAAAATCGTGTGCTTGCTCCCCCCCAGCCCGAATTGCATGAAGGGCTGGATCATCATCAGGGTCATCACCCCACAGAGGGACACGATTTCCATACTCATCCAAAACACCATCCATCACTGCCGCAGCATCCACCTCAGCTCCCCCGGAACCAGCACCACCTTCATCAGCAGCATCTTCAACCAAAAGATGACCATCAGGGTGTTGAACTGGTTGAGGTACTCGAGGAAGTAGTGGATCTGGTGGCTGTTTTCCATGGAGACGTCTGTCTGGCTTTCCAGGGTCTTCCACAGCTTGAAGTTCCAACACAGCCCGATCTGCATTTGGGTCTGTTTGAATAGCCAACCTGGAATGTTGCACCTGGGTACCATCCATCAAAACGTATCCAGTGCTCATCAAAGGTGAAGGGCCCATCAACGTCATAGTGCGAAAAGGGGGAACCAGAGGACCAAAGCCTGCTCGATGCCACCGTTTCGTCTTGACTGTAACCTGGGCTCCAATCGGCAACAACGGCTTGACCGGGACGCCAACCACCTGCAACTGCGCATGAAGTCGTTCTTGACCAATCCACCGCGCAATGCCTGGCCAGTACTTCTCCCCAAGGCCACTTTCTTTGACCAACAGCCGCAAGCGCCTCTTCACCTGCTGAACTTCACTCTCAATTCGCCCGTTGCTCGGGCCCTCATCACCACCCGTCATGGTCTGATACAATCCCATCCTTTGACACCAAGCTTGAAACTGTCTTGACAAAAAGGAGGTTTCCCGGTCCGTGTGAATCCTCAAAGGAGCAACACCCATCGCCCGGTAACGACAGTAGAGCTTGGAGGCGACCTTGATGACATCTTCTCGGTGTCTGGACCGCAATGGCTCAACCAAGGTGAGGTTCTGGACACCAACTGGGTCTGCCAGGTCCTTCACATGATCCATCCACTTCTGATTCAACGTTTTGACCTCGTCATCAGTCGCTTTCTCCACCGGCTCATCCTCCTCTGCCTCAAGCTTAGGCAACGTGTCATCCTCCTCCACATCTGCAGGACCTTTGGGATCATCTTCCAAGGGGATGCGAGGAATGGCAATGGTGGACACCATCATGTACTTGGACTTCTCGCCAGTGCCAACATCATCACCAACCGGCATCGGTCCAACAATGTCCATGGTCAGGCAATAGCTCGCCCGATCTCCCGCCGTGCGACGGTGATGTCCATCAGAGCCCATCATCTCCAAGCACCGTCTGCAATCCCTTCTGTAGGGTCGGTGCTGATTCTGCACATGACGCTTCCAGGCGCTCATGTCCATCTTCTTCACCTCCATCTGCTCGGCCATCTCCTTGATGAGGTGTGCACGGATCTTCAAGGACTCCTGGATCGCTGCCACCAAGCCTGGAGACCACGCCGCCCATGTCTTTGAGCATCTGATGCGATCCTGAAGCTCTGGTCCAACGCCTTCGGTGGATCCACCTCCTCGAAGACCATTCAACTGCCCCATTCCCGGCAGATTCGTGACCAAACTGGTCGGTTTTCTCCTTTCATGACCCGCCCTTGATCAAAGGACACCAACTCCATGTTGTGCTCCTCCACCAAAGCTCGAATCTCGGGGAACTCCAAAAAGGAAGGAAGTTCTCGTCCTTCTTCTTCAGGCAGGTAGGATTCAGGGTCTTGAGGGGTTTCAAACAAGAATCCAGTCTCGTAGCCCTGCTCTCCCCTCACCTGCTCCGATTTCAGCCACAAGCCCACCTGCTTCAAAAGGAGGCATGTGTCGTTTTCCACAAGTTCAACCTCCGTGGGATCCAGCCCATCAAGGCCATATCGCTGAGCTCCACGGCCACGTACTTGGCGAGGTCCAGGAGGCCCGTCACGTAGACGTGAAACGGACCGACAAGGTGGCCCACCCAAAATCAGCTTGATAAGGCCCTTGTTGGCCAGCCCCCACAAGTAGCTCCACACTGCAGGCCTGTGCAAATCGTACTGCGAACCAAGGCAAGTGTCGACGCAAAGCCACTCCAACCCGCCCACATCGCAGTCCTTCCATTTTCTCACATTGGGGCCACAAAAAAGATGAAGGGCCACGCCTTTCTTCTGATGTGCCCGGCGTTGATGCCGATTCCAGGGCAATGCAGCAGGGTCCCAAGGTTCCACAGGGCCCACCAACTTCCTGATGATGCGATCAGGCACCTCCGGGAAATTCTCCTGCCACCACTTGTACTCATTTACATCCACATCCAGCGAAGATCCATCAACCTTCTCCATTTCCTTCAGCAGCAAAAGAGCATCGCCTCGGTCCATGATAGGGCATCCACCTCTAAGAGAACAAGCAATCACTCCTCTGGAAGGGTGGAAGATCCGGCAACCCTTCGACGTCCACTCAATCTTGAAGCCCATCGCCACAAGTCGGTGAAGCGGCACAATCGGCTCCACATCCTCCAAGCTGAGCAGCGTGCGGTGGCTTCTGTGGCGATACAACCATGTCGACCCCGAAGCAAGCTCCACCTGCACAGGTTCCAAATCCTTCCTTTCCCAAACCTCAGCTGTCCGCAAGCCATGAGTCGCCCCTCCATCCAAAAGTGCGACCAGTTGATGATCCTCACATGGGCTGTAGTTGATCTGCTTGACCTTCATCGACTTCATTGATCGAAGGGTCTTCAGCAGCACTGTCGCCTCGTCAATCAGCGAGGAAGTAGGGTCAGAGCTCTGACTCCCTGCACTCTGGCTCCTCGTCTCCTCCGCTGATGGTGTAGTCGTCTTCAAGGACATAGGGCTCGGCAGTGAAGAAGTTTCGGAGCCATTCCCAACCACCACGTCGTCCTTGGCCTTCTCAGGTGAATCCTTCTCCTTGGGACCGCCCTTGACCTTTGAGACCTTTGGTGTCCTTTGAGAACCTCCATCCTTCTGCCGATAGGGGCAATCTTTCTTCATGTGCCCTTCCGCTGAACATCCATAGCATCGTCCATCCTTGTTGATGTTGTCCCAGCTGCGAGAATACGTGCATGACTCACCACGTCGGCAGCCACCAGTGGTACCCCAAAACTTGCATGCTGGCTTCCCCTTTTCATCCGAACCACTTCCACCCAAAGCAACTGCCTTCACCGCAGCTGGAGCAGCAGCTCCTGTCGAAGAGCTCGTTGGTGGCACCGTCGTGGATGAAGGTTTCGGCCCAGCCAACATCAAACTCAAATCCTCTGCCTCCGCCTGCAAGAACTCCGCATACTCCTGAACAGCATGGAGTAGAGGTCTTTGATCAACTTGAAGCTCCTGGCGAACCGACGCCAGTCTGTAGGCCACCTGTGCACCTCCTTGTTTCCCCACAGCGTCCGACATCCGTCCAAGGACCTGCATCAAAATCAAGGGGTCCGGGATCGCCACCTTCAGCTCCAAAGCTCTGGACACCCACCTCCTCCAAAGGCGAATCGTCCCAAGCACGTCATGAATCGTTGTGCCAATTCGGACCTCTGTCAGGGACTTCAGAAGTGATGTCCTTTCTGCACCACCACCCGGCTGGAAAACCACAAAGAGCCTGTAGAGGATGGCAACCGTGGACACGTTGCGAGCTCCCACAATGTCGCGTCGAAGAGCTTCAGGAAGGATGCTCAGCAACATCGCAATCCCCCGCTGTTCCAACCTCATGTACCCTGGGTCCACCTCCACCTGCGGCTTCAACCTCAAGCGCTCCAGCGGAGTGGATTCCAACCATCTTCCATAAAAATCCTCTGCGGCTGCCACTGATCTCTCCCACCAACCCTTCGCTGAAATGCCCAAGTCAGACATCAAGGGAAGGCCATCGTCATCCAATCTCCAAATTGGAGGGCAGCACCATCCGATCCCACCACAGGCAAAGCAGGAAGTTCAAGGTGACGAAGAGATTCTGAAACAGTTGGACCCACCGTCCCATC
The DNA here is from genome assembly GCA_947184155.2 of Cladocopium goreaui. Classification (NCBI taxonomy): domain Eukaryota; class Dinophyceae; order Suessiales; family Symbiodiniaceae; genus Cladocopium; species Cladocopium goreaui. The sequence goes on along the minus strand of CAMXCT020001153.1, from coordinate 96,412 downwards.
AAAACCAATCCGAACTGAAGTCAAACCTGGTGGAGGTTCTGGGCCTTGAGGTGTACCTCGAGCTCGACCATCTGCAGGAGCACCTCCACTTCCATTTGGCACCTTCTGCATGCCCTGAGAACTGGAAGCAGTGTGATAGGACTCCGCCTCGGTCTTCTCGGCCACTCCAAGCTTCTTAACCTCCCTTGCAAAAGCTTCTTCGGCTTCACGCAAGCACTTAGCCTTGAGCTTCTCGACCTCTGCATCGAAGCTCTGCACACCATTGTTGCCGCTGGCTGCAACGTGATCACCTTGGCTGTGAACTGCACGCTGCACCCCATCACTCCAAAAAGGATTCACTCCCTGACTGGCCCCTTGAGCTGGAGTTCCATAGGGGTCAAGAACCCGAGGCTCCACTCCGTGCCTGTCAGGCTGCCCACTTCCAGGCGTCTTCAAACCATCATTCCGTCCTGAACCACTTGCAACACGGCCTTCAAGGTGTCCCGAACGTTCCCCTTCTGCACCACGAGAACTCTGCACAGCTCCTGGCGATGCAAAAAGCAATGGACCCCCTCCGGTATTAGGAACGACTCCATGTCTGGCTCCAGAATCGCTTCCCCCAAGAAGAGGACCAAGTAGACCTTGCTGAGGAACTGGACGTCCAAGTGCTTGTTGCAATAGTCCAAAAGAATGCCGAACCGCATCTTGAAGAGCTCCCAACCCCATCGCCTCTGCCCTGGGGTCACTCAGCGCATCTGGCACTGGCTGTGGTCCCGTCACTGGACCCTGCAGCTGCCCCATCAGTTGGCCTTGTTGGCTCGATTGAGCTCTCCCTCCTGCCACTTCCAACCGCTTCACACCTGGCCCAGCTGGAAGGGAAACAGCTCGACCCCTTTCCTCCTCTATCAGCGCATCCAACCTTCTATCGGCTGCACCAACTTCCAGACGTTCTTCACCACGCCGGGGAGGGGGACCGCGAGCTTGATCTTCACGTTGAGGTGCTCCATGTTGCGTGTCCCCCTCCCTCGGCCTCGAATTTCGGCGCCGCATGGTGGACAGCATGGCAACACCCGGGTCAAGTTGGGCTCATAACCTGAGCAACCGGGGAGCCCTGCGTCAGCAGCAAGGCCCTTTTCTTGAGCCACGCATTACGATCGGCAAGTCAAGTTGCCAGGTGCCATGCTAATCTTCTCTGTATCCCTTAGGACAATGAAGCGCTACAGCTTCCGATTCCAACTGCAAAAAAGGAAAAAGGGGGGCACAAAAAGTGTAGTGGCATTTCCATCACCACAGATACAATGGGGGTTCATTTTTCGATATTTTTCGGATATCATGGTGGACTGCTTGCTTGATGAGTCGTTTTTTGGCGATTTACCAGACAGAACTGGGGGTTTGAAAGCCATCCATATATGATATAATGGGAAAAAATACAATGGCTTATAATACTATAACCAACATATATAAAGCCAGCCATATATAAAGCTATGTATTACAATGGCTTATAAATTACATCATTATTTTATAATACATATGTACTGGGATATACAACCAACAACATGATATACTCTATTATACAACCATATTCCATTGCTTTGCTGCCCAGTAAGTGACACCATGACAGCCGTGGGGATTTTGCTTCAACCTCCGAAGATCCTTATCTCAATATACATGGATGGACTATATGGCGACTATGGCGGCTATGGCTATTACCCTCTGGTAAACTAACGACGATAGAAAATCACAATTTTATAGCTGGGTAAATCCACTATTTCGACTGGATCATTTTCAATAGCTATGTTAATTTACCAGAGGGTAACTACTAAGTGTTGGATATTTTTTATGGATATTCCATCTATAAATGGGATAGTCCATCCATAAATATATCCCATGGCATATATAGGCTATGGCTAAGTGTTGGATATTTTTCTGGATATTCTATAAATGGATGAACTGCGGTTAACTAAGCTGATTTTGTATCACTAAAATCGACCCTGGGATGATCCTGGCCAGGACGGTGTTTCTGCAGTGGTGTCCAAGAAGGTCTACGCGCAGCACCAGCAGAACGAGTTGGGAGCCCCAAGACGACCATGGTGGATCAGTGGTTGGGAGCTAAAAATATGGAGGTTTCCGTTTCGGAAAATGGGGGTACCCCTAGTTATCCATTTGGGCTGCCACCAAAAAGGTCTATGTAAGGGATATGTATTGGAGGTAGCTCATTTTTGGGATCTTCCATAACATAAACCATCGATTTTAGGGTGCCCCCATGACTATGGAAAGCCTCTGAAGTATACTCACATTGTGTTCGGGTTAGGTTAGAAGCGCCATGGTCTGCTAGCATGGTTTGGTTGCGAAGAAAGCATGGTTTTTTTTTCCCCCATTCGTAGGGATCTATTGATATACACAATGATGGCAATATAGTTACCCTTAAACTGACAGAAAGATGTGGAAAACCCATGGTTTCCTTAGCAGAATGATCTACAGTCTACAGCGGGTGGGTTCTCCACATCTAATCCTTTACAGGAGGGAAGACTCCCTCACAGCTGCAGGTCCACACATTGGGCGTACCCATAGCCCCTTAGCCCAACAGATGGATTTACCATCTGGTTGTTTTAACATAGCTATGGAATATGGTTCAATTGGTTCGATGATTTATGATGGTTGACCTATTAAAATAGTGATTTTCCATGGCTACGTTAAAAAACAAAGGGTAATCACTAGGTTTTAAGTATCAATTGCTAGCTGGTAGTTCAGAAACTTAAGCGTACCACAATGTTTACCAGTGGTACCAATCGGTTTTAAGGATCTGACAATGGATTACCTCACCATCCAGTGCTGGGCAAATGGTTTGGAGCCATATCACGGTTCTGGTCGAATCAAGAACTCTTGGACACTCTCTGCTGATGACGTTTGGAGTAGAAAAGGCTGACGCTTGGAACAAGACACTGGTCCAAATATGGCTAGCTATCAATCCATGACCATATTTTCGGGAGAAACATCTATAAATCCATATAAATCCATAAAAATCCATATAAATCCATAGAAATCCATAAAAATCCATATAAATCCTTAAAAATCCATAAATCCCATCATTCATGGCCGCTGATTTTTGCATGGTGAAAGTCCGGTCTCTTTTTGCATGGCATCGCAGCGGCCAGGGATCGCACCGAAATGGTGAGCAGGAGAGTCGATGGGTTTTTCCAATGGGTTTTCCAATGGGTTTCCCCCAAAATGGGTTTTCCAATGCGTTGCCAATGGGTTTTCCTCCATTTGATGGATTCATGGAGACCTGTTTTTGGATGTTTTTCAAATGCTTTTCCCAAGTGCGGGAAAAACGCACCAGACTTATTCACAGCGCAGGATGACGGGTGGACGTATGGGCCGAGCTTGCAAAGTGGCATCTTGAAGCAACGTCGTTGGGAATGGGTCATAGGGCACCAGCTCGATGGAAAAGTCACATTTTTTCCTGAAACTGTGATGGATTACTTTTAAGCTATCTTTCTGGGTATCTACACATACATACATTACATTGCATTGCATTGCATTGCATTGCATTGCATTGCATTGCATTACTGTACATTCCATTACATTACATTACACATATGTATATATATATATATATACATACATAGATAGAGTAAACATGTCTAAATCCTGATTTTTTTAATGGTCAAAGACAACCTGTCGCAAAGCCAGATTTTGACAAAGCTCAAGATGCTTCGGGTGCGTGCTGAGAATCCTCCATGTTTGTCATGGGTTCCAACTAAGATCACGTCAATCAGTTATCACAATATCGCATGTTTGATGCTTGAATTATTTTATACATAGCCTTTTTCAAGATTTTAGCTGGTATATCTCTCTATCTATCAATCTTATCTTATCTAATTTTATCTCATCTAATCTAATCAAATCAAATCTAATCTCATCTTATCTTATCTTATCGTATCTTATCTTATCTTATATTATCTTATTTTGTCTTATATTATCTTATCTTATCTTATATTATCTATCTATCTATCTATCTATCTTATCATATCTTATCTTATCTTATCTTATCATATCTCATCTTATCTTATCTTTTCTTTTCTTATCTATCTATCGATCTATCGATCGATCGATCTATCTATCTATTTATCTATCTAATATGTTCTTTCATCCTATTTTTTTCAGGCTTCAATCCCTTCAATCATGTTACCCTCTGGTACTCAACCATGACTGGCTCAGTTCTCCCAGGCCACCTTTGATCAGGGCTTCCGTTTCTGGGTGCGCGATCCCAGGAATACCAAGGCGGTTCAAACCGGGGGGCTCCAGGGATTGGTTGGTTGCCTCCAAAAAAAAATCGGTCTGCTGAAAAAGTGCGGAAACATAGCCATGGAAAAACACCAGCAATACAAAGGGTCTGCAGTAACGGCGTATCAGCTTAGCAGCGGGATTTCACGGCGTAACATGGATCATCTTCCCAAAACATGGTCGTGTCATACGTCATAATTTTACATGATAAAACACATCCCTCGAAAAAAGATACCCTCTGGTAAACTAACATAGCTATGGAAATCACCATTTTTAATGGGTAAATCCACTATAAATGGCCATTTTCAATAGCTATGTTAGTTTACCAGAGGGTACAACATATAGACACTCTCTGGAAAACACGTCCCATTTGCAGATCATTCCCCGGGTCTTTGTTCTGTATTCATGTTCCAGAGGGTCACATCCACACTTTTCCGGAGTTTACCCTCTGGTAATTTAACATAGCTATTGAAAATGGCCATTTATAGTGGATTTTCCCATTAAAAATGGTGATTTTCCATAGTTATGTTAGTTTACCAGAGGGTACATGATGTGTACCTGACGGTCGCACTGTCTCTGCCATGCGGCACGGCCAGATCCATTTGACGTTCAACTCGGTGTCGGACTTCGACAAGACGGACACGCATCAACTAGGCCGATGGACGGTGGTGTCGCTGGTGAAGGTTGACGGTTGGTCTTCAAAAACCATGGTTTTGGTTTACCAAAACCATGTTTGGTAGATGGTTTACCAAATAATTTGATGAAAGTGAATGACCATCAAACTAATTTGGTAAACCATCTACCATACATGGTTTTGGTATGTTTTGGTCTAACTATACATGGTTTACTACAGTTTAGTATTGGTTGATGTATGGTTCAACATGATTTGGTAAAGCCAATACGAAACCATCACCACTACCACCAGAAATGGGTAGCTATTCACCATCAAGACATGCGAGATCAATATTGGGGTTACATGGGGTTACGTCATTAGTATAGGGCTTCACGTTTCAATCTTTTTTTGGGGATACCTCAAAAAATCGCCTTTGAATATAGGCTGTGTACATGTATATGAGATAGGTGCGATAAAGGAGATACATCGATTAGATTGATAGATGATATAGATAGACTAGGGCTACCTTAAACCAACCCCAGGGTTAAGGCTAATGTAGGGCTACCTTAGGCCCCGGTTTGTTCGCCAAGTTTGTGACCTAACTCATGGGGCACCATTGGGTGGTTGCCACCGATTCATGGGATATCGTGAGTTAAATCCTATCATCCAGTTATCCATGGCTTATAATGGCTTTGAATCAGTTATATATCATGGATTAATAGATAACTGGGATATCCCATGGGATTTCTCTATGGCTTATAATCATTTATAATCCACTTACACCCAGTTGACCTAGTTGATGGACGCACATCGTAGGCAAACCACAAAACCTCAAAAAACTGTTGGTTCCTCAGCGATTCTCCGGGTGCACAGGTGAATTGACCTTGGAAGTCAACTCCTTGCTGAAAGAGAAGGATCTTAGCCTTGACATCAAAAACGAGGAGCTGCGCTATGCTGCGCGTTAACGGAGACGGTATGAGACGGTACAAGACGTGTTCGCGATCGATCGCTGAGTTGGTTTATGTCACGCATTTTTTGCTGAGTTGGGTTTGTGGTAATTATATGTAATTATGATATATCCAACATTATCCAACTATAGTTACTGGGATTTACGATTGGAAGGCACGGCGGTGTGATGGGGGATGACTCGAAATTTGACGTCACTCGTCCCGAGAAATCCTCCGAGCTCTGGCTTGGTAGCGCCCCAAAAATCTTTTCGCAGCCCCTCCGAGTGGGTGGGGAAAAAGAAAACCGCCGGGTCAGCAGATGGTTTCAACAGTTTGGTGGTTGAAACCAGGACCTTTTCATTAATTTTGCTTTCTGGCTGGTGACCAAAAAATGCTGCTCCTAATCTTTTTAGAATGCTGAATTCATCTTCTGTTTCGCTACTCTTAAAAAACACCGGACAAGTATGGACAAGTTCCCTAGGTTTTGGGTAGCCAATGCTTTTATCTCCAAAACTTTGGCTAATCCCTTCCCCCTTTCAATATGACATTTGACATATGTTAAATATCATGAAAACTATCATTGAATATGATCAAACATCCGGAAATATCGTTAAACTCATCATGAGCATTCAATCATCAAACATCAACTATACCGGATCCAAAGGTCCTTCCTGAGAAGGTCCTGAAAAAACCCAGCTCATGCCCCAGTCGTGCTTCCGAGGAGAAGGTACAACTGGATCCATAGGGATTTTGCCTATTTCTATCTATCATGAAAAGTATTATTCCGAACTATCATCAAATATTTAAGTCAATATCATATTAACTATCAGATTATCGTCAACGTTCATGAACTATCCCTTCAACGAATTGGATTTAGGGTTAGCTATCATCAACTATCATTCTTTATCAACTATCATTAAGTTCAAATATTAAGTCTCAATGATATTCACTAGCATTTTTACCATCTTACTATTTGGGTTAACTATCATTCTTTATCAACTATCATGAGATTTACTCTCCAACTCGTTGACTGTCATCAGCTATCATCAACTGTCATGAACTATCATTGCTGATTGGTGGTTTGGAACATTTTCTGTTTTTCCATTCAGTTGGGAATGTCATCATCCCAACTGACTTTCATATTTTTCAGAGGGGTAGGTATACCACCAACCAGATATATATATATAATGGTTGATATACTGTTTAATAGTTATATAATTGTTGACAGTTAATGGTTAATATCATGGTTAGTATCCGGCTACTATCATTGGATTTGGGTTACCCTCTGGTAAACTGTTACAAAAAACTATGGAAAATCACCATGACGAATGGGTAAATCCACGAACTAAATGGCAATTGTTTCAATAGTTATGTAAGAGTTTACCAGAGGGTAAATTCCATATAAATCATGAGAAATCCAGATTAGTTTAATAGCTATGATTTAATAGTAATGATTAATAGAAATTCCATATAAATTATGACAAAATGACAAAATGACCATAGGAAAATGACAAAATCAACTATTCCTATGGTCATTTTGTCATTTTCCATCTAAAATCCACCAGAAATCCCAGGGTTTTCCCGTGAAATCACCGGGGTGAAATCAGCAGGACCTGGACAACTGGGAAGGTGGTGATCTACCTGCACGATTCTCAGGACCGCACGGAAGGGCTGCTTCCAGGCAGGGCTGCTTCCAGGCGAGTGATTCAGTATCTTCATATATATATATATACATACACAGTATATATAACTTTATATACATATGTGTATGTATATATATATTGTATATATATATATATATGATCATATATATGATTATATATGACACTGTTTGATGATATATCATATGTACGAATTTTGTAGTAACAATATGTACTTACGAATCCGCGTTGCGTTGCGAATTCCTCGAGGTTTTACATCGAGGAGTCTGGGGCAATTTTTTCACCGATCCATCCGAGATGAACTTCGGAACTTCATTTTTTCTATCTATTGTTTGGTGGTATACTTAGATCAATGGCCATTTCAGGATCCAATTGATGGAGGTACCTACCATATATAAGGCCTATTTTTTAAGCCTATGTAAGGGGATATACCCCCCAAATATGGTAATTTTAGGATCCTGAAATTCCCATTGATTAGATGGGAAAATTATCATGATGGGGGCATTATGATGATGGGTATACTTAGATTATGGGAAATGATAATTTTACTTATGGGGGTATCATAATACTTTTTGTATACTTAGATGGGAAAATTATGATGATGGGGGCATGATGTTTTTTTCTTGTTTCACTCTTCAAAAAATATTTTTCTATCTACTTTTTCGATCGCTAGTTGATGATCTTTAAAGTTGGCTCCTAGATGGGCTGTGGTTACTTAGACACGCACTTGGGGATGGCCACGGCATCTTTTACCACTGAATAGGGGATATTACCGGTATCTATTGCTGTTGGGCTTGGGGTGGGGATGAACCATCGAACCATCCCTTACTTGGGGACCCCAACCTTTGGACCGCGTAGGACATTTGCAGCTGTACCAACTGCACGACTCCGCCATCAAGCAGGCCCGCGATGTGATGATGGTCCGGCTACTTGCGCGGGAGATCCAACGGCTTCTACGTTTCCTTTGAAGTTCAGTTGGTATAATAAGTTGAGTGGCCATTTCTAAGTTTCAGTTGGTATCTCAACTTGATGATTATACCAACTGAACTCATCAATCCCAGCAAAGCTATCCACTCTTGTTTTATTGTTTTTTCGGTTGAAAAAAAACAACATGTCATTTAACCAGTTTTTCCTTTTTTTTACAGCAAACATGTTTTTCATTGCCAACCTCTTCCCTTATTTTCATCAACACATCCTGTCATGCCAAACTCAAGTCTTTCCCCAAAAAAAACAGAACCAAAGTACACATCAACAAGTATAAACATCTCTCTAAGTCTATAAACATCCATAAACATCTATAAACATCTATAAACATCTATAAACATCCGAGATGTTTCCATTCCATCCCCTTTTTAAAAAACCGGACCGCGCCTTAAAGGCTGGGGCGATGACGAAGAGTCAAGCCTCGCAGCTGCGGAAGGAGCAGGCGCAGAGGGAGGCGCAGGCGCTGGTGCCTCGGTGGCGTTAACGGTGGCCCCGGTGGCCCCGTTGACGTTAACGGTGAGCCATAGGAAAACCATGGGAAAACCATGGGAAACCATAGGACCGAAAATGTACTGCTTCAACATGAACAAAATGGTGATTTATTGGGATTTGGGTTGCTGATAGATGATAGCTAAGTTGGTGAACATAAGTGTTTTTTTTTTTTAAGATGTTTTTGGCATTGTGATCATGGGGGTTATCTCGCTTTGCCCTCTGGTGGGCTGGCATTTTGCTGTGGAAGCTCGCCCAACATCCCGCCATGGAAACCCACCTAATTTTTTTGAGAATGTTTACATAACTATAAGACAATTTTACTAGGGTTTATGATATTATTGATATTATGAATGAATCTTTCGATGTTTTTTTAGAGTCGATTTCAATGACTTTTACTCTACATTTTTCCACTCAAAGAGAGGGTTTTTGTGCATGCTGGCGATGGGTGGTCAAGTCAATAGGCCAATGGAGAGGCAGGTCTATTGACCCAGAGCCGTATTGTTGGTTTAATTGAAATTCTTAAGCAGTTGGTTTTTGATTCGCAACATGTTGGTGAAGTTACTGTATCCATCTGTAGCCGTTAGAAGCTGACAGGTAAATGATGGTAAATGATGGTTAGCCAATACAGTTTCTGGCCTCTGCCCCCTTCACAGTTTCACAGTTTTACTGGTCCTGGGACTTCACTGGGCTTTCTGTTTGATGTATCTCTGACCCAAAATGATGGGAAAAAATATGGGCATGGAGGCTTCATCAGGTCGAAAACCAAGTTCTGGGAGATCACATCAGGTCGAAAACCATCTGCATTTCTCCTGGGAGGGATTGATACCTGTAAAATCTGCAAACATGCCTGACTGCAATGTTCATTTGGGTGTACAGTAGATGATTGTAGATGCGATTCCAATCCTGACTTTTGAAATCTGCATTTTGCTGGTCCATGGCTTCACCATTTTCGCTGGTCGCTCGTCATGATTTTTGGTGATTTTTCACCATTTCTGTTGGTTAAATCACTATGTTTGCTGGTTAAATCACATTAAATCAGCATTTTTTCCGCGACCCGTTGCTGTTCCGCGACCCATCTCCGGTGCGCTTAGTGCGCTTCGCGGATGAGGTGCAGAAGGCCTCGGCGCTGCGCGCGGAAGCGGAGGCCTTGGAACGGCAGGCAAAGGCGAAGGATAGCCACTGGGCAGAAGATATTTATAGTATTAATAATATTACGGTAAATATAGGATATATACGTATATATATATATATTATATAATATAATATATATATATAGTATATTATATTATATTATATTATATTATAAATTATATATTATATATTATATATTATATATTATATATATTATATTATATATATATTATATTATTATTATATATATTATATTATATTATATTATATTATACATTATAAATTATAAATTATAAATTATAAATTATATTATATTATATTATATTTTATTATATTATATTATATATTATATATTATATATTATATATTATATATTATATTATATTATATATTATATTATATATTATATTATATTATATATTATATTACATTATATTATATATTATATATTATATATTATATATTATATATTATATTATATATTATATTATATTATATATTATATTATATTATACTATATTATATTATAAATATTATATTATATATATTATATATTATTATATTATATTATATTATATTATAGATTATATTATATATTATATTATATATTATATATTATATTTAATTATATTATATTATATTATATTATATATTATATTTTATATTATATATTATATTATATTATATATTATATTATATTTTTTTTTATTATATATATTATATTATATATTTATATATTATATTATATATATTATATTATGTATATATCATATTATATATATTATATTATATTATATTTTATTATATATATATATGTATAATATATATATATTATATTGTATATATTTATTATATATTGTATATATTTATTATATATTATATATATGTATATATTTTATATTAGTATTATATAGTAAATATATCATAGAATAGATTGTAATAGTATTATAGTAAATATAGTATTTGTATATAGGATATATATATATATATTATATACATATATACATATTATATACATATATAGTCACTGGGGAGTAATATTATACTATATAATATTATCCCAGATATACCATTATATTGCTATATGATATATTAATAGTAATATTATCTGGAGATAGTATTACTGTCTATAGTAGTAATAGTAATACTACTTAGATAGGTGGATTAGTAACTAATTACTATTAGATATAATAAACCGGAGTAGTATTACTAGAATTACTATGGTAATAAGGAACCACACCCATTAGTAACCATAATTGGTGGGTATATATATAACTATATATATATCAGTGACTACTAATCAGTAACCATGTATCAGTAACCATAGTGGTGGATATAGTTAGTATAACATAGTATAACTATGGATATAGTTATCAATAGTTAGTTGGTTATTAATAGTAATGACCATAGTTACTAACTATAACCATGGTTACTAACTACGGTTACTAAAAGTAGAACTATGTATGTATATATACATAACCATACTAACCATATTTGAAACTACTATATATACCAGTATATAATACTATAACCATAGTAATACCATATTAAATACCATATATATATATATATTTGAAACCATAGTTGGTGGATATAGTTAGTATAGCTATGGATATTGTATTAGTATCCACTATGTAGATCTATGTATCAGTATGGGTATATTTACTACATAACTATGGTTACTATCGCAGTGTATGTATTAGTAACCATAGTTATGTGACTTAGGAGCCATAGTTGGAGGATAGTTCCTGGGTATAAAAGTTCATAAGCTGGAATACCAATAGTGGAAGAACTTAATAATTATTACAGCTGGAAGCTTAATCAACTATGGTATTAATACCTTATATCTTATATACCTTATATTCCATTAATAAACATATTAAATACCATAGTACTATGGTATTTCACTTTTTTTTAAACAGCGGAACCACATACATCAATAACTTGCTGGATATGTTCGGTTGATGATTTACCAGCGGGATTCACTGTACCCATCGGTTGCAAGTCGGAATTTCACCATGGGCTATAAAACAAAGAATCTTCCGATGGTAACTGGACATTTTTAGTGACACACATATTTCAATAACCAACTTAGTATTGCTCAACAACTAGATAGTAACATTTAGAACGCGCGGTTATAGTCTATTTGTGCATGGCAATTGGTTGGTAACCATCCATTTTCCCAATGGGATAGCTCACTGAATGGGATACCATCCTGTATTCCTATCATAGATTTATCGATTTATAGATACAGTATGATACAGTAGTATTTATAACTCTATGGATAAAGGTATTTATAGGTATTTATAGGTCTTTATAGGTATTGAAAAGGCATTTGTAGTTATATACCTATGGGTCCTGAAAAGCTGATAAAAACTCACCCGTTTCCTTGGAAAATCATCCCACTTTTTCTCAGTGGTTGGTGTCTGCTTAGTTCACCACGAGCTATTTTAATGATCCCAGTTGAAACCACTATGGTTACTGATTAATATGGTTCCTAACTATAACTGGATTATATAAACCATATATAAACCATAGTGCCAAATAAGAACTGGATTGCTTTTGGAAGAGCACTTTCCTTGATACAATGGTGGTTTTCAGGGTCTGTGTTAATTGTGAGGATGGGTATCATTTCTATTCCCAATCCCTATTGTATTATTGGGACGATGATTAAAGTCTTCGGGATAGACAAGAACATCATTTGTGCAGTACCCAAAATACCAAGTGGGAGATTGCTACAAGGCTTTTACTACCTAGTTATGCAGGGATTCACTGTGGGAACCCCTATTTTTAGTAGCCAGTTTTCATAGGATTGCACCAAAAAAGCCGGGCTTTGATTTCATGATTTCATCGATGGATATAGGACCCAACAACCCATGGGTTTTAAGCATCCACTGTACAATTTGAGGGGGATGTACCCTGATTTTTTATCAGACCAGGCAGCAGAAAGAGCATACTTGCATACTTTGTTTTTGGACACGTGTGACCTGCTGTGCTCAGTATTGCACATATACATCAAGCGTAGAAGTACGTAGATATGAATAGTAAGCACCAAAGAACTGCCTTTTTTTCAGTGTTTCCAGGTTGTTGGTGCGATGATATTCTGGTTGGTGGTTTCAAACATAAATGGATTATTTTCCATTTCATATATGGGATGTCATCCTTCCCATTGACGAACTCCATCATTTTTCAAGATGGTTGTTGCACCACCAACCAGTATTTTTCATCTCAATATAATCCTATATAATCTCCATATAATCACCATATATATAGTCCCATTAAAACATGTTATTTCACCACATTTCGTCCCAGTATTTCACTTCACATTTCCAGGTGTCCCAGGTGTCCAACGTCTGTTCGTGTTTTTTGTTTTGGACATCTCGTCCCCAGCTCCCAAGCTCTCCAAGGCGATAGGACCAAGAAGCAGAAGGGGCGCAACACACTGAAGGCGCGTCCTGGGTCAATCTGCGATGAACAGTTTGGTGTTGTTATGTTAAATTACCAGATAGTAATCATCCTGAAATAGATATTAGATATCTTATAATCTCGAACATGTGATTGTCCATTGAACATTTTTGAAGGCGATTCGGCTCGGACATTCCATGCCCAAGTTTTTGAAAAACATCTCATGGAATCTCATGGACATGTCATATCTGCTATCGCCCCTACATTGAAATGGAGATCCACTCGCTCATTGGCTCTACTTTCCAACCTCCAACAGGCAGTAGCTTGGGGCCTTGGGGCCCTATCCCGTGAAATATAGCAGCTGGGGTAGGTCAACCACCAACCAATCAACCATTTACTAAGTCGGAATCATCCCCGAAGGATGCAAGCTGCAGGTCCGCGTGATGTCGGCACGTGGCCTGCGAGCCGCCGACTTCACCATCACTCGCTGGTGCGCCGGTTTCGGGAGCTGAGTCCAGAATATCCAACAGGGGCCCCATTGAAACTAGCAGAAAATGGATGGGAAGGTGGGGATCTGACTAGGAAACATGATGAAACATGGTGAATTGATCATGAATCAAGCTATGAACTGCTGGTGGTTTGAGCATGTTTCAAGCTATTTTTTGTATTTTCAACCACCAAATGAAGGGAACAACCATTGGTCATGACTTCTCACTTACCCAGTTTTCACCCTCAGTGCCCCCCAAAAAATCTTCCACCACCGTGTCACCGTGTCACTGTGCCGAAGGGGAACGTCGGATCCCTACTGCAGCGTTGAGCTGGCGGGCAAAGCCAAGAGCGGCTTCAAGACACAGGCGACCTGGTGGATGGGCCTGGTGGGCCTGGCCTCTCATTTTGGGGGTTACCCTCTGGTAATGACTGTTACAGTTCGCTATTGTATAGATGGCCATAGAAAGTTCCTTGATTTTCCTATGAAAAATGGTGGATCTTTCCATAGTTATGTAACAGTTTACCGGAGGGTAAAGCCGTGGGGTTTCTTGACCTCAGATGTCTTCAAAAGATGTTCCATGGGATGATTTTCACAGACTCAGATGAGTTTGGAGTTTGACCAAAAATAGGCTACCCCCCAATATGATGCGTGGTTTATCATTGTTTTGCCTATTATTTAGAGTTCTTTTGGGCGAACATTTTATGGACTAGCAGCCATATCCAGCATATTATAGTATATTATTTTGTATTCTATCACATTGTATAGTATTGTATTGTACTATATTGTATGAGATTGTATTGTATCGTATTATATCGTGTTATATTGATTTATATTGTATTACATGTCATTACATTGCAGTGTATAATATTGTGTATTCTGAATTCTCATATTACATTGCATTATATTTTGTTCCATTTTATATTGTATTATGTGATACTATATATATATATAATACATTAAAATCTATTCTATTTCTATTGTATTCACTGCTTAAATCCAGAAATTCATTGTTAGATCCACATGCATTGGCTGGTTCAACCTCTATTTTCCATAGTCACATGAAATAGAATGTGCATGAGGATGATCAATAAGTTCTACTAAGTATATGAAATCCCAAACTCTTATCCTAATTGGTGTTGACGTAGAACGGACAAAACCTAGTGATCCCATAATATTCCCATCGTCGTTTTTGGTTGGTTTTGGTCCAGGGTAAGTTGAATTATTGCCCCTAAACGGCAATGGAGTTCCATATGATCCCCAGCAATCTTCATTCTGGGTGAAATATACCCCCATTGGTTACCCTCCAACATTTTTTTAACATAGCTACAAAGTGGGGCCCCCGTTTGATACTTAAGTTGGTTTATAACTACAATTGCACGTGTGGGTTTATGGTAGTTATAACGAACTACTTAGATTGGGTTATAAACTAACAAACATAACGTTTGGGGGCCCCATTGTAAAACCCTAAATCCTGAAATTTGCTATGGAAAATCCATGGTTTTCCCCGTTCGGAAGGTCCTGGAGAAGACACTCGAGCCCTACTGGGATTATGAAGGCGCTAGCTTCGTTGATCGGCTGGCGATGGGACATGAATTTTGGTTGGAACAAAAAGAGAACATGGGATAAACATTTCCACGAAACATGGGGTGATTTTTACGCACAAGCATGGGATTAACCATAGAGAAACGAGGATTTGGCCTGTGGCCAATGGGAATTCAATCCACAGACATGGGTTTTAAGCAGTCTGACTGCAGACTTAAGCATCTTTCCCAACGTAGTACTATATTAGGGGATGGGTCCAAAGCTCTATGTTGAATCCATATAATGACACTGGGGGGTATGAACAGCATCCAAAAAACTTGCGATGAAGAAAGAAGAAAGTTCAGATGGCCTATACTGCCTATACTGGATGGGCCATTTTTTCCGACTTCAGGCACCATCAACAACTACAAGTCTGGCATGGCTTTGAAGTTCAATGTCTATGACAAGGACTTCAGTTTGAAGGACCCTGGAGCCTGGGGATGGTGAAATCTGGATGAAATCCAAGGACCTCACGAGTCGTCCGAAGTCACGGCACTGGGTCATGGCTGTTTCTTTCAGGTTCGTGAAGTGGTGTAATTTACATATCCAGATATCCAGATAAATCCAGATAAATCCACTATAGTATTATAATATATTATAATAATATATAAATATTATAGTATCCACTAAATCATGATTTCCCTTGGCAAATAACATCTTTTTTCCATACAAAAAATCAGGGCCGCAGTTGCTGAACGTCACTTCTTCAGAGTTGAAGGGTTATGGCTATGGGTCAGAACCCTGTCGCGTGTTAAGTACCCCTGGTGAACACCAAAATAGCCGTGTTCATCCATTCCATATTGTATTTATTGATCCATTACCATCTACTTTTTTGTTTTGTCTGAACGGTTTATCATTTGTCCCATGAATACGGTCATATGGCACGATTTTCATTCCCAGATCCTCCAAGATTTTTTTTTGGTGATCGTCATCGATGTTCACTCCTAAAACGCACCGGCAGATGGTAGATGATTGTTACATTGTGAGAACATGTGAGAACCACCACATGTTTATGCATCGAAATGGTTGAAGAAATACGAGTTGCTTCACCCCATCAACAAACATCTTTTGGTTTGTGAAGTCCCTCATTTTTTTGTTGCTTAAATCACCCCATGAGTTAAAATATTGGTCCATAGCCTCCATTTTCCATGGTTGGCTCCCCAGGATTTTGTTGGTCAAATCCATCTATGTGGAATATACTGGGAATATTAATCTAGTTTCTCAAATCCAGTTTTCCATCGTTTTCCATGGGTTTGTCAAATGGTGTGGCAGGGAATCCCCCATTGGACGGAGCGATCTGGATCTTCTTAGTTACCCGGCCTGGTAAAGTGTCCCATAACTACACGGTGGTGCCCCAGTTCGGAATCGCTAAGTTGGTGCAAATAACTCCCATTTCACTATGGTTTATGGCAGATATAACGAACTAGTTAATGGGGTTTATAAACCAACTTATAACTGGGGGGCACCATCCTGTATGGATAATCAGCATTTTTTCATGGGTAAATCAACGAACTAAATGGCCATCTATACAATAGCTATGTTAATATGGGGCTGGGTCAAAACCGAAAAATTATCAATTTTAGTGGGATGAACATCCATTTACCATCCTATTATTGTAAATTACCAGAGGGTATATGAGCTACAGCCAAAATTTAGGTTAATAGAGAGAGTAGTATTCGCTTATATACCAAAAGTTGAAAAACGAGAATACATTCTTCAAAAAGTGATGACTTGGAGCTATGTACCAAATATTGACCGTGGCCCATACCCTCTGGTAAACTAACATAACTATGGAAAATCACCATGCTATTCATGGGAAAATCCACGAACTTTCTATGGCCATCTATACAATAGCGAACTGTAACAGTCATTACCAGAGGGTATATATCATGGATTAATAGATAACTAGGATATCCCATGGGATTATCTATGGCTTATCATTATAACGAGGGTATCCGCTATCTCCCAATTTCTCCCTTTCCGTGGCACGAAAATCCCTGCAGTGCAAGGACGACTTGCTGGGCAGCGTCACCCTGCGGCTTGGCGACAGTCCTATTTTTTTTCTGGGGGAACTTATTGGGACATCTATGGGGAACTATATGGGATGATAATGGATAATCCATGAACATGTGTATATATATATATGATATATATATATATATTATATATATATATGTATAATATTTGTGTATGTATATATATATTATATACATATGTATAAAAGCAATATTCAAAAGTATTGGGAACAAATACATAGTAAACTCCTCCAATTAGGATCAGAAATGTATGGGAATAGTCAACCGTTCTGATCCTTTTTGGTGGTTTCTATACATGTACCTATTCTGTTTAACATGTTCGACCCCACCCGGACGTTCGCCCATATCCAAATAACACACCCAGACAATATTATATGCTTGTCAAACGAGGATGAACGAAAACACTGGCTACACGCAGCGATTTAGACTTTTAGGTTTCAGGATTTGGGGTTTTATAGGGTTTAGGTTTTTAGGCTTTTAGGGTTTCAGGGTGTGCTGAAGTAGTTGCGTGTGGGGGCTGTCGGTTCCAACATTGTGCAAATCCACAATTCTCATCAAACCAGTCAGTATCACCAGAGTACAATTCCCACAGAAAGAAACAAATTGGTTCATCTAAGGACAATTCCCATGAAACCAAGAAAAGTATCTCATTTTATCTCCATTTTTGAGGTTGAAAAAACTCTTTGCTTCAGATCCCTCTTTTTACCCTCTGGTAACATGCTTTGCTGGAACATCCTCCATTTTTCTACAGATGTCCCATTGAAATGCCAATAAGAATAGATGAATTTCCCCCAACAAATCCCTCCAGTTATAGATGGTTTCCCAAAATTTCCGTATATATTTCCCTATATGTTCCTAGATTCTCCTATATTTTCCCGTAATTTTCCTATGATTCTCCCACTGAAACCTCCATTTAAGCCACAAAAAATACCAGCGCAGTGATTTTTCTCCACCAGGAGCGCCTCGCAATTTCATCCCAATGGATTTGAGGGTGAGCTGCCACTGCACGATGCTCCTTGGGCCGAAAAAAATTCGAATCCCGGTACAGGATGGGGTGTTATACTGGTAAATTTATGGTATATTTTTGCCTATACATTTGGGTGATTTTGTTTGGGCACATGTTGGTACATATTCCTTTTTGTAGGGTTAATCTACTAACAACTAGGGGTAACTAACCTACTAAGTGGGATGAGCCACCAATAGTTGGCCAAGTTGGTACACATAACTATGTCATAACAAGTTGGTGTATGATAGACATATAATTATTTTTACATAGATGGGGCTATAAAGCAACTTATAACTGGGGGGGCACCATCTGGTAGTTTTCGATGGAACAGCTATCAAGATAGCACGACTGGCAGAGCCAAGAATGCAAATGTGGGGAGGGTATGGAACCAAGATAGATAGTGGGGACATGGGAAATGCTGAGAACATTTGGACAACAGAGCAGCAAACAAAGGATCATAATTTATAATAGTAATGATAATATACTCATACTACGTAAGAACTAACAAAGTACAATAATAAATAACAATGGTAATCTGATAAACATCATCTAATCAAACATCGCTTGATATGATAGCAAATCAGAACGCAAAGGGTAATCCCCAACTGGGTAGCTGCTCACATCCACAATTTACAGAAGGTCATGGGGGCTTAACCAACAACAATGTCGTTGGATTTTGTTGGGATGTACCCTTTGGTTATTTAACATAGCCATGGTATAGATGGCCCATAGAAATAGATGGTTTACCGTTCTTAAAAATGGTGGATCTTTCCATGGCTATGTAACAAATAACCAGATGGTAGTTGGAACAATGGGATAATCCATGGTATTTATATAGCCTCTGGCGTCATCATGGCCATGGCGACAAGAACATCTCCGAACTAAAAAAAATGGGCACGGAAAAATAGGACAATCATCGAACTAAATGGGGATGTGAGGTTCATATGCCCTGTTTGATTACCACTGCATTAATGGCTCACAATTAACGCCAAAGCCAGCCATATATTTCGGTAATTGTATTTTATCCATACAGGTATCGGTTGATATCCCCACCAATGTGTAGGATAAGATGTGGTCATTCAATAATCCTAATTACTATACATTACCTGTAATATCCCAATGTTAGTAATATAATAGACATTCACAAAATTTAATACTAACACCACTACCAGTACTCAATTCACTACTGTGGATGGTTGCGAAATCCTGCACCACCAAAAGGATGGTTGAAACCCAAACACAATCATGGGATGTTTACCATCTATCAACTGGTGCAGGATTTCTTCCATCCACAGTATGTTAGGGGATACGACTAAAGTTACTAATGGGATTACATTCCAATGGAAATTCCCATGGTACAGTAGACATTTTCAATGTCCTATCCTTGGTAGTGTCTGTCACGTAAATATCCGCATACAAATATCCCAACATGTCCAATATGATACTATTATCCCAATGTTCCCATTGATCACCATTAATTCTCATTAACCTTTATTAACCACTAGTAACCATTATTAACCATTATTAATCACTAGTAACCAGATTAATCATTGTTAACTATTGTTATCCAATATGTATTCCTAAGTTTAGTCATAGACATTCCCCTTTTTTTCATCGTAAACAAAGGCATTTTTTTTATCAACAGCCCAGGAGCATGCAGAGAAGGGCCAGGAGTCCTTCATCCAGGCGTTGACATTTGAAAATGGTAACCCCGAAGATCCGATAGAAAAGCAACTTATCACCAAAAAAAGTCAGATTTTTTACTTTTCCATCTTTTTGGCAGGTGGCTATATGTATATCTGTATATATATATACACATATTCGCATATATATATACACATGTATATGTAGTATATATGTGTATATATATATCTATTTGATTTACAATAATTGGAACTGTCAATCCCATAATGCGCGTATCAATCATGGTATGTAACGTTTTTAGATATCTTTAGAAATTACATTAATATATGTATGTTGAATATGATGGTAAATACAATCATGGGTGATTTTGTGGATATACAGTAATGGGGGTAATGATGGTAATATCCAGATATTTTGGTCCAGAGATGGAGCATACGGAGAATGATGATAACGCATGAGATTTACCCTCTGGCAATTTAACAATTCGCTTTTGGACATGGCCTATTTAGTTCGTTGATTTACCTATTAAAGATGGTGATTTTCCATAGCTATGTCAGTTTACCAGAGGGCAAGGGTATTTTCAGGCAAACCCATATGGTGTTGCAAGCACCCAAAGCATAAACATCGGGCTTGAGTGTGCTACAATGTGCAAAAAATTACTGTGTATGGTTTTGGGCTTGTCTCAAAATGGGGTACCCTCTGGTAAACTAACATAGCTATTGAAAATGGTCATCTATAGTGGATTTTCCCATCAAAAATGGTGATTTTCCATAGCTATGTTAGTTTACCAGAGGGTAACCGATCAGTTTCTTCATGAACCTGCGAGAGCATTGGGGTACCCTCCGGCAATCAAATGTGGCTGGAAAATCTGTTATGAATGGAGGTTAATAGCTGGGGAAATCAGCAATGATGGACTCTCCATGACTTTCCATTGCCAGGTTTGGAGGATACCCTTTGGTAATTTAACATAGCTATGGAAAAGCACCATGATTAATGGGAAAATCCACTATAAATATCTATAAATGGTCATTTTCAATAGCTATGTTAAATTACCAGATGGTATACCCGCTTATAATTTGCCGAACTATTTGGCACAGTAGGGTGTTTTCCGACTGGGAGCAGCCTTGGTCAGTCTACTGTCAAACGCGACTTCAGGGGCGACCTCACCAGAAATGATGGATTTTACCATTAGGAAACCAGGGTAATTACCTCAAGAATTTGGGATTGGATTTGTTGCTTCAGGAAATTTGCGGCAAAATGAATCATTGGGATTTTCAAGGATAAATATGGGATTAAAACCCTCAAAAAAAGTCGCACCCATATGGAACATCGTCCATTTATAGATCACAGTCCCGTACTTTTTCTTATTGACATAGATCTGGAATACCCAGGGCTTCCAGCAGTTCGATGATCTATGAATTGTATTGAATCGTGGATCTTCCATATGTTAATTGATTGGAGGAAAGACACCCCAGACAAATCCATAAGATCCACACACAGTACAACTAATCAATGCGAATTTCAGGATTCGAAAATAGAGGTACTATATTGTACCATATTTTTGGCCATATTTTTTGGGATATATCCCCTTACATAGCTCTAAAAAATAGGCCTTATAAAGTACAACTAATGTCCCCACTACCCCCAAACCTTGGAGGGAGGCAGGGTTGAGTTATCCCCCTTCAATACCCACATATCCCACGAAATACAACATCATACAACTATTGGTTCAATCCATACGACTTTCATGGTTAAAAGTTAAAACTATCATCCGGTGACGATTGCATTGGATTATCCACAATTAAAATCCCCATTCTTGGTAGTGAAATCATGTTAAATCACCATTTTCATGTCTAAATTGAACTTCGACTAGTTCCTGAAAAACACTGAACTTCATTCCCACATTTCCCAAACTATTCAGCATGGGCAAGGCGAATTCGGTCCTGCAGATATTTTTCCCATGAGATTATTTTCCACTATTCAGCCCCCTCTTTTCATGGTGAAACCATTATTTTCTTCCATCTTACCCTCTGGTAATTTAACATAGCTATTGGAATTGGTCATTTATAGTTGATTTTCCCATTAAAAATGGTGATTTTCCACAGTTATGTTAGTTTACCAGAGGGTAAATCCCAAAATGTCATCTAAAATCCGACTTCTTGATAGTTCGATCCCAAATCTATGAAATCCTATAGTTTTTCATGGTTACTCCAAGGTAAACCAACATAGATGTGGAACACCCTATTGGTTTCAATAGGAACACGATCTACATTTCTTTTGGGTTGGTGGGGTTTCCACATCTTTTTGTAAACGGTTACAGGATGATAAATCGCCATCAATTCCCATCAATTTCCATTAAATCACCATGAAAAATCACCATTAGATCCCCTTAAAAGATCACCAATGGTGATTTAATGGTGATTTAATGGTGATTTAATGGAATTTAATGGGAAATCACCATTCAATCACCACTAAATCACCACGAAATCCTCATTAAAAAAACCATTCAACCCCCCTTGGACATTCCCCAAAAATCACCAGGTCGAAGTGGCAGACGTGCACGGCGAGTTCCCCTCAGACGCCAAGGAGAATTTTAGATGGGGGATTCACCTTGAAGAAGATTCGACCTGTTTTTTTTTTGAAGCCTTTTTAAGGTGTTTTTGTAAAAACTCCTGCAGTAAAACCATGTATAATATATGTCATCGATCTACTCTGAAGCGTTGGTTCAAAACAGTGCTGACCGCTTAACGGTTTGTTGTATTTATCCCCATTTCCGGTTGACCTGGTAAAATACAGGTTATCAGCCGTAGTCTCACTACTTTGCTATGGGGACCCCAATTGACCATCCTCTCGCCGTTCCAGGGTCAGGTCCATCGGCTATCGCTGTGCCCAATGTGGCCGGGGGCAACCCCGAGCCGATGGATGACGAGACAATGTTCCAACCCGTTGTAGCGTACTTTACCTTCATACAAAACAACCTGTCCCAGATCACTAGTGGGAATACCCTGCAAGTCATGAGGGAAGCTGAACAGAGGCACCTTCAGATAATGCACGGAGTAGTTGACTCAATTCGAAACGAATGGTCAAGTAGACTCGTAATGCAAGAGCAGGAGTATGAGCAAAGGCTGCAGGAGGTTGAAGGTAAGGCCATTAGTGCCGTCAACGAGGAGAGGAAACGAGGCGATGAGTTGGAGGTCAGGTTGAATCAGGCTCAGGCATCGCATGACAAAAGAATAGAGGATGTTAAGGCAGAGGCAAACACAAAGCATGATCAGAAAATTGCAGAGGAAAGGCAACGTATCACTAGTGAGTTCGAAGCCTCCTATGCACAGACAGTTGAACATGCAAAGAATGCCATAGCTGCCACAAAGAAGCAATATGAAGATCAGGCTGCAATTGATCAGGCCAGGTTCATCAGTTTGAGGACCGAGTTCGAGAACTACAAGAAGGAGATGGCCGACAAGATCAACGAGGCAGCGGCTCAGAACCTTAGCCTTCAGGACCAAATCGATGACCTTCAGGAGCAGTTAAAGCATGTTGCCAAAGCGCAGCATGCCTCCGTTCCGAGAGCATCCGTCCAGAACGCTGAGCCGGCCGCTACCACTAGCGTGCCCCACTTCAATATTGCCACTCCCAAAGCATCCGATGCACAGGCTGCCAAAGGTAGTGATGAGCCGATTCATGAGTTGAAAACGCCTGCAGTGTTGGCACAAGAAGCAAAGGCCAAGTTGGATGAGCTGCTCAAAGGTGGCAGTCCCAAGCAAAAGCCGGCTGTCGGCAACGACCAGCCCCAATTGCCAACGCAGTCAGGGTTTTTCACTCCCACTGAAGCTATCAAAACTCCCCCAAATGACTCCCCTAAGAGCGTAACCAAGCAACAGCAAGTGATGGGTCCCTCAGATCTCATTGAATTGGTGAAAGCCTTAACCCAAAGGGAAGAGAAGGATAAGCCAAAAACTAAGGAGGCCGAAATCATCAAGCTGAACAACATGCCCGCTCCGGAGTCGTATAGGACTTGGAAGAATCATGTCAGGGATGAAGTGAAAAGCTGTTCAGATCGCCCGGATGAGGCATGGCTCTGGCTCAACGAGGTGTACGATCAAGAGTGCACCAGAGAGCAGTTGGAGAAGAAACTCCAGGATCCTGGAAAGTTCCTCACGCTGGATACAAAGTTATCAGCAGCGCTCACACGCTCAGCCGGAGGGGACCTCGCAACCAGGATCTTGAATTTCAAGGAGCAGCAATCCCGAAAAGGCATCCAGGTCAGGGGAAGGTATGTTCTGCTCATGTTTGAGGACTACTTCAAGACATCAGAAGAAGCAGGTAGCCTTTACAGAGTAGAAGATCTTTTGGGTGTTGTCAAAGTAGGCGATACTGTCCAGGATCTCCGAAGATTTATCAACAAATGGGATGCTACCCTAGCTGGCATGGCTGTCACCCCCGATGATGCTGTGTTAAGGGACATCTTGTTGAGGCAGATCCGACCAAGTCAGTTGCTGAAATATGACATCGAGATGTTTGACCGTGCACATGAGAAATCCCATGAAAAGTCTTATAGTTTTCTTCACCAATCCATGAAGAACTTGATCGATCGTGAACGATTGAGGGAGAACAGGAACCGCATCGCGGAGAAGAACAAGGCTGGGATCAAGGACACAAAGGCCGCACCTGCCAAAGGCGATGGTCGCGGTGGCCGAAAGGGCTCCCCAAGTCGTGGTAGATCGCAGGAACGAGGTGGCAAAGGTGACAAGATTTGCTATAAGTTCCAAAAGGGTACCTGTGATAAGGGGAAGAAGTGTCCATTCAAGCATGTCAAAGATGACAAATCTCGAACTCAATCACCCAGAAGAACCAAAACACGTTCACCATCAAGGGGCAATAAAGATGATAAGGGGAAGAAGATGTCCAAGGAAGAAATGGCCAAAACCCCATGTATCTATCATGCCCAGGGAAAGTGCAGACGTGGTGACAAATGTTTTTATAAGCATGATGACAAAGCCGCTGCCGCCACCAAAGACACCAAAAGGGCCAATTCACCCGCTCCCAAGAAGAAGAGCAAGGATTCCACAGCCGCTCCATGCCTGATCCAGAAGTTTGCATGCATCGTCCGAAAACAGCCGAAGGCAACTTCGTGCTCTGATGAGTCAAGTGTCAGCATGAAGCGTCTTAGATTCCGAAAGGCCCCACATGTGATCGAGGTGAAAGCAGTTGGTCGTCAAGTCCCAGTCAAGCACCGTCCAAGAGAGTTCACTAAGGTGTACAAGACAGCTGAAGATGTTCCAGTTTCATCCAAGGTTGAACAACATGAGGCTCAGGTTCGTGCAAGACAGCTTCAAGAAACTGTGAAACTTCATGATTCAGATGTTGCACCTAGTTGTGGGTTTTGTTGTTGGAATGAGGACACACGTGACATCACATGCAAAGAGTGCAGGTTCATCAGCGGTCCCAAAGCTCTTAGAGACATTGGTCGTTTCCCGTCAATTGCCACAGCTGCGCCAAAGGCCGGCGTTAGTTGGCTTGTCGACTCAGGTAGTGAATCTGATCTTGTGTCCAAGGGTATGTTGAGGGATGTTAGCGCCAAGAACTGCCGTGCAGCCGAGCATCCGATTTCCTTAGTCACAGCCAATGGTTCGACCGAGGCTAATGAGGTTGCTGATGTCAAGTTGTCCGCATTGCCAGATCCCGTGCATCCGTATGTACTTGATCATACCCCAGCTGTGCTCTCCGTAGGGACAAGATGTGTAGATCAGGGTTACAGTTTCGTATGGCCTGCCAATGGCAAACCAATCCTAGTCCGTCCAGACGACAAGGTCGTCCAGCTCAAGATCGAAGGTCATGTCCCAGTCTTGGATGATAGTTGCAAGGTTTATCCCAAAGATCAATTTCAAAAGGATAAGCACCTCAGAAAGTTGTTTGCAATGCCGACCTCACGGTCGAGCTCGAAAGCCAAGCGGGACGAAGTCCAGGATGAAGAGCAATTGGACGAGCTGGTGGAGGATGACGCTCAGCAGGAGTACATCCGAAGCCGCAAGACTGAGGATTTGCTGGCTGAAGCTGCAAGTACCCAACATCAGTACACTCATTTCCCCAAGAACCCCTTTTGCAGAACCTGCCAACGAGCAAGGATGATGGCACCTCAGGCACGAAAGAAAGGTGGTCAGAAGAGAATCGAAACTGAAGTGTTTGGTGACCACATCATTGGGGATCATGTCATTATCAAGAAAAATGTAGAAGAGGGTTTCAGGGGGGAGCAAGTTGCATTGGTGTTGAAAGATCTGCACACCCAATATCGATATGTCTACCCTAGCCAGTCCAAGGACTCACAAAGCTGCGTTGATGGTTTGAATCACTTTATTGGATCAAAGGATGATGTTCAAGTTGTGTACACTGACAATTCCCCAGAATTGATCAGGGCCATCAAGGATTTGGGTTACAGACACCAAACTTCCATTGAATATGTAGATTCATCAAAGTCTTTTGCTGAGCGCGAAGTTCGTCAGATGTTGGAAGGTGCCCGGAGCAACTTGTTGCAATCAGGACTTCCTTTGAAGATGTGGCCATTGGCCATGCAGCATCACGCGACCGCGATCAATGCAAGCCCCCAGCTTGACGGCAGTGAATCCCCGTGGCAACTCAGGTTTGGTGAAGAGTTCCCTGCTATGCACATTCCTTTCGGTGCCAAAGTGTTGTTCTGGAATAACCCCAAGAGGTTGGATAACACATCAGGTAAACTCTCCCCAACAGCAAATGAAGGAATTTTCCTTGGGTATTACATCCAACCAGGTCATGATTGGAAGGGTGAATACTTAGTTGCCAAGTTGGAAGCCGCAGATTATCATGTCAACTGGGGTGCATTGGCAATCCAAAGAACAAAGAGGTTGGAATTGCCATCCGAGGGTTTCATCTTTCCTTTGAAAGCTCTGATTGACTCGAAAGCACCCAAAGCCGATCGCCTTGAGGATCAGGTCATTCCGCAGACACCTAAAGCTGTGCCACTTGAGTCCAGTTTGCATCCGCCACAAGATGAGTATGAATACGAGCCAGGAACGCCTCTACCAGCCGACAGCGATGTCGAGCCTGATGCACCCGAAGCGCCCGTATTTCCAGATCTCAAATTGACCCCCAAAGGTGAAATTATTCCAGATGGACATCATTGGGATGGTCACCGGATCGTACGTAACTACAAAGGTTCAAAGCGTCCGGAGGGGATCGACTCAGAACTGTGGAAGATGTTAGGACCCCAAGATAGGAAGTTGATCATCGAGGAAGAAGCAAAGAAAGCAGCCAAGGAGCAGGGGGAAAAGCCAGCGTCGTCATCTGGCAGCAAGGGCAAAAAGAAGAAGTCTTCACCGGCCCGGCTTGAGGCAACTCAATGCCCTCCTGCAACTGCAAAGCTCGTAGGCAATGTTTGGGAAATTATTCCAGCCACTTCCCAAAAGTTTTCCGTGCCGGCAATGCCAAAAGCTGCCGCGCCTGCCACAATTGAGCACCGGCCTCGAATTAGAGAGCTCGTCAGAGAGAAGATCAAGGAACTTGAGTTCAAGGTCGCACTCGAGCTTTTCGCTTCAGTTGCTAGGCTTGTATCAAAAGATGAGATTGCCAGCAACCCCAAGGCCAAGGCCGCCCTTGATAAGGAGTGGGATAATCTCCGTAATAAGGGTGTTTGGGATGAGAAGCGTGTTCGTGAATGCCGCGACATAGTAGCTGAGGCTCGTCGCAATGGCCAAACTGTGCACCTAGGTCGAATCTTTGAGGCTTGCTATGAGAAGGGTTCTGAATTGCCTGAATCAGACCCTCGCCGGAAGTTCAAGGGTAGGACGGTTTTCCAAGGGAACAATGTCAGGGACGAGAATTCCGATCACGCACTCTTCAACGAGTTAGGCTCTTCCCCAGCATCCATGGAAGCAGCAAAGCTGCTAGATGCTTTCGGTAGTCAGCCCGGATTCTCCAAACAGCAGGCAGATGCAATCCAAGCCTACATACAAATACAAGCCCTCTTCACAGGGGTGCCCACATGGTTGTCACTTCCACGCAACAGATGGCCCAAAGATTGGGAGAAAAAGTACTGGCAACCCATGGTTCCTATGTTACTAGCCCTTTATGGTCATCCTGATAGCGGGGGTATTTGGGAAAATCATCTCAATAGCCGTGTGGTAAAACAGGGTTGGAAGCAAATTTTACCTGACATTTGGCATTCAATTTTTCATCATCAAGAGCTCAACTGTCTTTTGGTTGTGTATGTAGATGACTTCAAGATGGCTGGCCCCACCGCCAATCTGGAAAAGGCATGGGCAAGCGTCAAGGCTGCAGTGAACATTGGTGATCCTGAGCCATATGACCGCTACTTTGGCTGTATGCACCGGGAATTTCAAAACATTCGGTTGCCTTCGCAGGCACACCCTTTCGCATTCGCCTTTGAAGCCAAGAAGTCAGCAGCCGCACAACACAGAACACAAGACTGGTGGGAGCATGATGAAACTAACATGGCATGGATCAGACACCACATACAACCCCGAAAAAGATTGTACCAGCCGGTTGATGAGGGGGGAAATGTAACTTGTCAAAACACGAGTCGCATAACTTTCTTTGACAAAAATGTCACATTGAAAAGTTGTCCTAGCATCACCGACGGGAACAATCAGGGGGGCTATGATGTTTATACAGATGATTGGAAAACATCTAGCAATCAAGCAAACGAATTCTGGACAGGAAAAACAGTTTTCTGTTATGGACAGGACGGACCTGACAAATTCAAGCAGTTTGCAATGGCAAGTAAAGCCAGACCAGGACCACATCGCGACAAACGCGAGGCGAAAAAGGAAGCCAAGGCCTCTAAGTTCAGGGGGGTTGAACACGCTGTGAAGAACAAAGCTGGCGTCATGGCCAAGCCCGTGAACTTAGTGAGGTATGACATGAGCGATTTCCTAGGGTCCTGTGTAGAAAATTACTGCAGTCTTGCAAAAGTCAGCCCATCGTCCTTGAAAGAGGTGCCAACACCATTCACAGATGCTGGCATCGCACGGCCCACACTCAGTGAAGATGAAAAGCCTGGCAAACTCCAGCCAGTGGCCAGCAAGATCTTGATGAAGATACTATTTGCCGCCAGAATGGCAAGGTTCGATTTGTTGCGTGCCACACAAAGCTTAGCATCAAGAGTGACAAAATGGTCCATAGAATGTCATGATGTTGCCTTGCACAGATTGGTGTCATACATTCATTGTACAAAGCATCATTTTCTAGAGGGTTTCATTGGGGATGCCTTTGATGAATGCCAACTCTGGCTTTTTGCCGACGCAGATCATGCAGGCGAACATGATAGCAAGAGTACCACTGGCAGTGCCATCGTGCTTGTAGGCCCCAACACGTATTACCCCTTAAATGCATTCAGTAAGAAACAAACGGTTGTTGCCATATCTTCAACTGAGGCTGAGGTAGTTGCCGCAAATCACAGCATGAGAGCTGAGGGTATTCCAATGCTGGCCCTGTTTGAGCAGTTGAACCTTTTCAAGAAGCTACAGGGTAAGCCAGCTCGCGATGCCGCGAAGCCCCAAGAAGATGTTGTGTTCACTAGGATCGACCCCGAAATTGATGAAATCCGTAATGGGAACGTCGATACGGGTTGTAGTGCTGCGGACATCAACTCCCTCAAGGCCAGTTTCCCTGAATTTTATCAAGTCAAGTTTATGGAGGACAACCAAGCGACTATCACAGTCATGTCCACCGGTTCATCAGCATCCATGAGACACATGAACAAAACACAAAACATCAACTTCAAATGGTTGAAACAGCAATTTGAATGTAAACAGTTCGATCTTCTCAACGTAGGAACCAGTTTCCAAGTTGCAGACATTCTTACAAAACCTTTTACCCGACCAGCCCTTTGGTTGCATGCCATTCATCTCATTGGCATTGGCCCGACGAAGGTGGAAGAAGCAGCAGCCCGCCACACCGCGGCGCCGAACTCCACTAAGGTGCCAAAACTAGCAACCGCTGCCGGGAATCAGGGGGGCTCCCAAAAGTCTTTTAAGCCCAGAATGTTGATCGAATTTTGCTGCTCTGATGATTCGAAGCTTAGTACCCCAAGAAAGTCCAATGAAGATTGCCACTGCATTAGGGTTACCGAAAAGGAAGATGGTACCACTATCAGCTGTCGGCAACGGCTAGCCTCCCAAATCCAAGATTTCAGAAATGATTTCAATGACGGCACTTTGATACTTTATGCATCGTTGCCTTGTGTTGGAGGTAGCCCATGGGGAAATGTGAATGGCCTTACTGTTGAGGGTCAAGAAAGAATCAAAGAGCAACAAAAACAGTTTACCAAGTTGTTCAAATCTTTTGTCAAACTTGTGGATGAAGTTTATGATGAACGAACCTTGATAGCATTTGAACTGTCCAAGAACTGCAAATATTGGAGATGGCCGATGGTTAGAAAATTCCTCATAGAACGATCCATGACTACTCATCACTTTGATGGTTGTATGTTGGGTGTTCTTGGAAACAACGGTCAACCAATGAAGAAAAGTTGGGCCATTGCAGGAAACTTCAAAGAACTCGCAGTGTTAGACTCGTTTAAATGTGATGGCAAACATGAGCATGATCAAAGTAGGGGCAAAGCTCTTAAACTTGCTGAGAACTATGCCTTCAAGTTGACCGACATGCTCCATGAGTGTTTCCGGGTAGCTGTGGTGGGCCAAACATCCAAAAGGATTTCACCCGCTGTCATTCGTGCCTGTCCTGCTAAAATGGCTGACTCGCGATTTGCCACAGCACACCCGGCCAGCCGCGAGGCTGCGCTCGAAGCCACACGTGAGGCTAACAAAGAAGCATGGTTGCTCCTTCACAATCGCATTTTGTTTGCATTGGCCATGCGCAATGAAGGTGAGAATCAGGCTGCTCAGGACCTCGTGGATGGATTGATGACCGAATGGACGCCGGCCTCGGCCCTGAGGTTCTACGGCCGAGAGGATCCGCTTGCAGAATACCTTAGCTTCTGCTTTTTGCCAAAGGAGTCCCACATCGAAAAGATCATGTTGCCAGAGATGCCTGTCAATCAAGTAATTCTGGATCTTAGTCTCTGACTCGTCATGTGCATTGATCACAGGGCGTAGGAAAACACTTAAGAAGTTTGACCTGTCCGAGCATTACCGGCAGCGCAAACCTAAGTATGTGACTGAGTTTATCCATGAGATGCTTTGGGGCAAAACTCTGCAGAAGTTGGTCAAACGTGGGATTGAATTGGCCGCGGACGCCCGCGAGCGCTATCCTGATGCCCGCATCAACCTGCATTTGTCCTGGTTCGGAAATGAATTGGTAGGTGAGGATGGGATTGCCCAAAATCCAAATTGGCCATACGACGGCCCCAACGGGCACTGGCCCACGATCTTGGATGATTGTGAGCGCCATTTGACTTGGTTTGTCAACAAGGCCCGGGAGTTGGATTTGCAGTCGGCCGGTCTCACGACCGCGCCTTGGTCCGCTGACTATGGCATCCATCCTATCTTTGACCAGTTCTTTGATGCATTGGAGCCAAGATTTAAAGCTCTAACCAGCAGCCTGCAAGGGCCTGCCAATCCGAAGTATCCGTGGCTGAAAGCGAAGGGGTACGCCGATGCAATGGAATTCAGAGACCAGTGGCATTTCGCCAACTCTGAAGAAAATCGCACGCGTCTTGCCACTTATTGGACAGCGACATTGTTCGCTATTGACTGCGGATGGCGGGTTGGCCGAATTGGTTTGGAGCTTACTCAGTGTGGCCAGGAAACATGGGATGATTTGCGGAGGAACATGAGCGCCGTCCTCGACGAGCTGCCAAGATCCTATCAGGAGACATGTGCAAACATCACCAAGTTGCTTTTTGGAGAGTCCCGAAGACACATCACGCCGACGGGTAGGTCATTCACCAAGGAGGACGTTGAAGCTCAACAACCAGACACCGAGGACTACATCGACACCAAGACGATGCCTTCTGGAACTTTTGCTGAGCCTCCCAAAGATGACCCTCCAAAGGCCGCCGGCGACGGCGAGCCCGCTGCACCCAGCAGAGCAACAATCCTGGTCCAAACGGCTGAGGTCATGTTGAAGTCGCGACCGAAAGCAGCACCAGTCCCAGTGGATGAGCCCGCAGATGACAAAAGAGCCACATCCAGCCAGTACCAGCCGCAGGCAACTGCGCGCTTAGAGGAACATGCATCCGGCCACGTGAAAGCATATTGGATGGAAGAGCACTTGCCTGAATACCAATATACAATGGTGACCAATGCAGACGGGGAAGATGTGCCCGGGATCCTCTTTGAAGGTACGGCCTATGAACTGGAACTGCTATCGGCATCCGACGTTGAGACCATTGCTGGCCAGACTCGTGTCGACAAGAAATTTTCCGATTTTGCAACCCGTGTCAACAAAGTTTGCAGGGGGCATGGATCCTGTGCCAAGGTGCCAATGGACAAAGACCTTTGGATCGACTTGGAGGATTTTGCCAAAGCCTTCCGCAAGGAAGTGCCCCCAGATGTTTTCATCACTGTCGCAAACCTGTTTGGCACCGCAATGAAGATCGACAAGCACGGCAAGAGTAGCTTCCAATTCTTGTGTGCAAAGATCTCCCATTTTCCTGTCGACAATGGCCTAGGCATGCCGTATTATCCTGTGAAAATCCGTGCAATTCAGGGTCATTCCGAAGCTGCCTTGAAAACCGCCGGGGGTCTTTATGCCAATTCAACCATGGTGTATTGCTCAAACCAAGTATCCCCCGAGCGAAAAGCCGCCTTCACTGGCGTGCCCTTGTGTGCCATGACTGAGGTCCCTGAGGTTGTTTTCCATCGCACGATGAGAAGCAGCTGGAAGAGCATCGCACAGAACGGCCTGATCCCAGGCGGCGGTGACACAGTCAACAGTGGCCGTGCTCATATCTACATGGCAGAACACTGTATCGGCACACAGGGATATCGATCTGGATTAAGAGCAAAATGTCCAGTCGAAGTCAAAATCGCAATGCGGCAAGCAGTTGAAGCTGGTGTCATCTTTAGTCGCACAGAAATGGATGGTATTTTGTGTTCAGAACGCATCCCACCGCAGTTTCTGGTCAGCATCTCAGAAGATGGACAGGTGCTTTGGTCCCGCGCCGAGAGCAATCTCGAGCCCAGCACATGGACAGGCGCGGAATCAGCCTCAGCACCGAAATCCAGAGCGGTCACCCTGACTGCCCGTGATGATGCAAATGACGACCCAATGGATGACACCAGCACGGGGCGACCCGATGCCAAGTCCACTGATGATGCAGCCACTGCCCCAATGCAAGTTGACCAGCCGCCCGCAAGGACGCGCCGTGTTTACATTGCACCAAAGTACTGCGAACCTTTCATGGGCTCCTGCCCCCTCTGCCAGGTCGAGTACGTCAGTGGCCAAGTGACATGCACCACATGTGGATATGAGCCACTCCCAGTGGACGAAAGTGGCGAAACAAAAGAGGCCGACAAACCCAACAGGAGGACCCGCATCCTTGAACGGCGAATGCAGAGTCTCGCCGGGTTCGGAATGTTTGGGAAAATGAGCGGCAGCTTGTTGACGGCTTTGACAAATGAGCAAGCCGATCTTCTTCGCCGGGAACTGGGCCCCAGGGGAATCACATCCGTGGAATCAGCAGTCCTCAAAGACTGCCGCGACAGGCATCGACGTGCAAAAGCGCTGGGCTACGAGGACGTGGAAGATAGATTCGCCAGCGACGTCACTTTTTGCGACCGCATCCACGGTGAGGGGAAGGGCCTGCAGGAATGTATCTTTGATGATATGTTCGCATACGCTAACCTCCCCGATCCCCCAAGGACCAAAGCTCAGATCTCGGCTGGCGTCGCCGCCAATGCCCAAAATGAAAACTGCTTATCAAAGTTGATTTTCATGTCCCAGCCTCGAGGTGTGGATGGGTTCCCAGTTGAGTTCCGCAAAACATGGAAAAAGGTCTGGGGTTTCATGTTCGGCCGCCACATTTTTACAGAGGATGAATATGTCAGCTACATCGGCCGTCGTGGCGCATTCCGTGGCCTGCTGACCTGGAAGGGCACTGTCCAAGTTCCTTTTGATGGCACTCTTGAATTCCTCGAAAAGCTGTATGAGGAAAACCTTCCATTGGTTCGGGGAAACCTTGAACGCAAAGAGAAGCAGAGCGCCGCTGCAAAGGCTGGAGGTCCTGGAGGTCAAAAGGCCGACCCCACGGTCGCGCCCACCACTGAGCGAAAGCGCAAAGCCGAAGCTGATGCATCCGCCACCTCACATGATGACACAGCCGCCTCAAGCTCTGCTCGCGCAGACGCCTCGCACGCTGATGCCCCAGTTGATCCCAACAATGCACCATTTCTTGCACCCGAACCACCAACATCCAAAGCAGGAGCACGACCATTCTTGGAGCCTGAGACGCCGCCCACTGCAAAAGCAGCAAGCACAGTCACATCAAAGGCTGCAAGCTCCGGTCGCCCGGATGCCTCTTGGAGTTGGAATCGTGATCACTATGGTGCACGCCGAGAATGGAGTTTCTGGCGTGGGGCTTGGTATTACCGTGATGAGGCCGGCGGCCGTTGGATCTATTGGAACCGCAGGTAGACGATGATTTTCTTTTGTAGCATAGCGCAAGATGCGGCATGGTAATGTGCCTTCCTTGCAACGCTGCGCTGGGTTTTACGGGCTTGAGCTTTTTAAAGGGACCTTTGAAAGACTGCATAAAAATGATTAAAACCAAATAAACAAATTTGGCTACCCGCGAGGGTATGCTCTTCTGGGTTATTCGTTCTCCGCAGTCATCCCTGCTCGCCCGAGGGGGGTGTAAAAACTCCTGCAGTAAAACCATGTATAATATATGTCATCGATCTACTCTGAAGCGTTGGTTCAAAACAGTGCTGACCGCTTAACGGTTTGTTGTATTTATCCCCATTTCCGGTTGACCTGGTAAAATACAGTTTTATCACTTACTGGTGCTTAGCAGGGAATGAGGACGTTTAGCACCAGTAAGATTATGTTGATATGAAATTAGAATCTATTGTTTCAATCTTTCACCAGAGTAGCAAGACACACTTTGATTTATGGGGGTGTTTCTCATGAAAGGCAGAGGTAGAAGCAACAAACTTTTGGGGATTTCACCATCGATAGGTTCCGAAATCCACAAGCTTCGCAGTGGTTGGTTGAGCCGTTGGCCCCCCCACCCGTAAATGTTGGATTGCTTAAGGTGCTTTTTACTTTGCTACATCCTCTAAAGTATATGGACAATCGATATACTGGAAAGTTTTTGTTTTTTTTTTGAGGTCATATGAATTCAAGCTTATTCTTGGTACCACCAGACCTTGGATGGTTGATAGACCGACCGGTGGAATCCTATCCTCAAAGGCCTTATTTAGAGGAGCGCGACGTTGATAGAAAACAGAAAACCTCCATAACGATTATGGTAGGTACTTCCAAATTAGGTACCCTCCAGTACTCGAACGTGACGACTTGTGATACTTTGTGCTATTCATGATTTGTACCCGGCCTGGTTATTTGTTACATAGCCATGGTATAGATGGCCCATAGAAATAGATGGTTTACCATTCTTAAAAATGGTGGATCTTTCCATGGCTATGTAACAGTCATAACCAGATGGTAGAAGTTTTTTTCCCATTAAAATCTCCAGTGAGGTCCGGGATTTCGGTACCTGATTCATGACACGGCCCCGTGGATCCTGAAAAATCATAGCCTTTTCTGTATATTTTTGTTATATTTGTGTGGATTAAACCGACTTATCCCACAACTAAGTGGGTGAAAAACCCTAGCTATAAGTCGATTAAGCCTGCTTATCCCACTTGCCAGGGATATACCCTACTTAGTAAGTGAGACGAGCGAGCAAGTATCGGATATGCAAGATGCTACAAGCAACATCATTACCGTACTTGCCGCCTAAATTACGATAGTTAGAATCATTACAAACAACGCCACGTTCCATGGCTTTAGCTAGGTTTGGCGTAACAACCATACCGTAAACAAATCCGTTGAATAATGTTGGTAAGTTATCGTTATATCACACTTCTATATCCCAAGTATATTCCAATAAAGTGCTAATAACAGTAATAATCATAATCATCATCCAATCCCCTTTATATCAATATATAATTATATCCCAATTGTAGATTATATCCCATTAATTTGTTGGTTCTTAGTTCTTGGGGACATTTCCAATTCATCGGAATAATTATCAACCGTATTTCCATAGTGACCAATGAACCCTGTTTTTTACTTATGGATCCCATTATATCCTGATTGCATTATATCCTGGTATTTTGGTTATATATCTATACATATTTCCATTCCAATAAAGATGTTGGCTTTCAATTGGGGTATACCAGTAATAGCAATAACGGTTATATACATAATATATAGTAATCAAGAAGTAGATTATGGAATTTTCAAAGATATTTCCCTTTCAGTGAGGGTTTTTTCAAAGAAAAATCCATATTCTATCTACTCCAGGATGATTATGGCTAGGGGTCAACACCCTGACACCCTCGGTACCCTAAAAATAGCTGGTTTTTCTGGATCTTTACTCCCCAAATATGGTAATTTCAGGACGGTAACTCGACCCTAAAAAACCGTCCTGACAAGCCAGGACACCTCTGGTCTCAAGGTGCTTCCAATTGGGACGGGTAGGGGTCTCCAATCGGGTAACAGAAAGATGTGGAAAATGCGTGGGGAACCCTAAGAGACTGATTCAGAAATGGTGGGTTT
The DNA here is from genome assembly GCA_947184155.2 of Cladocopium goreaui. Lineage (NCBI taxonomy): Eukaryota > Dinophyceae > Suessiales > Symbiodiniaceae > Cladocopium > Cladocopium goreaui. Next base: position 59,419 of record CAMXCT020001153.1, on the reverse strand, counting down.
TCCACATCTGTGTTGAGTTACAGGAGGGTAATTCAGCAGCAACCATATCTGCTTGGTGGTTTGGAACCATGGAATTTTATGACTTTCCATATATTGGGAAGAATATTCCCAACTGATTCATATTTTTCAGAGGGGTAGGTCAACCACCAACCAGATATATTCCATGTATAATCCATATATAATCCATATATATATACATATCACAATTTTTCATGGGTAAAAAAAGAATTTGAACTATCAAAAGGAGAGATTTCAAACTGTCAAACATGGAGATTGAACCATCAGACATAGGAATTTCACCATCAGAAATAGGCATGGCGCCAATTAACAATGGGGTATGTGTATGTGTGTGGAAATGGGGTATATCCTCAATTGTGGCAATCATTCACGAGGAAAAAGACGATTAAGCATCAATTTGCAGCACCCTATTCGCAGACAAACCCGCATGGTTCCACTGAAAAGATGGCACTGATTTTCTCGAGCTTGTATAACACAAAATTTATTGCACGGATGTTGATATACCCTCTGGTAATTTAACATAGCTATTGAACATGGCAATCTATATAGTGAGTTTTCCCATTAAAAATGGTGATTTTCCATACTTATGTTAAATTACCAGAGGGTATTTCTTAATTCAAGAGGATTCTATCGGTTTGCTCTTTGAAATCGACCCTTTCTCGGAGTTGTTCGGGTTCACCCCATCGGGAGAACGTCTGATTTGATGCTTGGAATAGCGCGTCATGGGGATCCACAAAATCAACCCATTCGTCGTAGCATGTCGTAGCCATGGTTCTCTCTTGTGGTCCTCCAAATGCTCAAATTTCGAAATCCGAGTTTGTTTTGGTGAACCAAAAATATTCCTTTTCCGTTGGTCAAATCATCCTCTTTGTTTGCTGCAGACCCCCTTTTTCTTGCGGTAAATCCAATAATTTTGTCGATGGAATACCCTCTGGTTATTTATATAACATAGCCATGGAAAATGACCCATAGAAATAGATGGTTTACCGTTCTTAAAAATGGTGGATCTTTCCATGGCTATGTAACAAATAACATCAAACAACCAGAGGGTACGATTTCTGGTCGGTCAAAACACAGCGTTTTGTTGGTGAAAATCCAAGCGTGACTCCCCACGGTCTGGCCGTGGATGAGCCATGATGCCAGCGGAGAGTGAAGGTGAAAAGACGTTGCTTCTGACCCATGGTTATTGCTGGATATGAAGCAATTTTGCAGCCCATATACAAGCCATTAGTATTTCATGAACTGAGGATATACATGATATACTGAGGATTAATCCAAGTTAGGTAGTTAGAATCCATTAGTATTAACCATTATAGTATAACTAATCCAACCAATTGATATCCATTAGTAGTTAACTAATCCCCACTAGTTAGAATCCATTAGTATATCCTAACTACCATTAGTATTTTCGTAACTACCTAACTAGTATTAGTTGGATATACCATTAGTAAGTATGTTATAATCCATTACTATAGTTAGAATCCATTAGTATTCAGTTCAGCACGACCAATCCCAAAAAATCTCCATGACATCTCCATTTTTGAAGCCCAATTTAGCCATGATTTTGCTTGGCGAAGTCCAATTTTTTAATCGTAAATTTCCGTAAACCAATCCATTGATAGTTGGTTATACATATCCATAGTCCTAATGTTTGCTAGTTTAATCAGTGAAATCCACATTCATTTTAGCATTCATTTTAGCTGGTTTCATCCCATTTATATCGGTGAAATTCCATAGAGTTTTCCAACCAACAATTTGATCCACATCCATTTTTTTCGGCCTCCCAGTGGTTCTCCCATTCTTGGGGTGAAATCCACCTCGCACTCCGGGGCGGCCGCGGCCTCCCAGTGGCAGGTGAAGATTATCTCAGCTCGGGGCTTCATGGATGACAGCCCGGAATCCTGGGTCTCCAGCAGCGAAAAAAATTGGCAGCGCGTTCTCGATGTATTTACCCTCTGGTAATTTAACATGGCTATTGAAAATGGCCATTTATAGTGGATTTTCCCAGTAAAAATCGTGATTTTAGCATAGCTATGTTAGTTTACCAGAGGGTATCATATATTATAATATATAAATCCCATCTTACTTTTCATATCTTGGCATATATTATCTAATTGTTTGGATCAAGATAAGATGGGATTAGATTAGATGTTATGCAAATCTAATCCTTGTCTTATGATATCATAGGTTATTTCGGTCTTACATTGTCTTATCTGATGGTATCTTATCAGGTCATATCTTATCACATTTTTTCATATCAAGACGCATCTGATCTCATCTTATCATATGTTTTATTTGTTCATATATTTTATAACATCATTTTATCATATCATATCATATCATATCATAGCTTTTCTTATATATCTGACCCCATCTTATCTTTTCATATCTTATCATGTCATGTCTGATCAACATCTATTAAATATCCTGCAATCTAATAATGTCTTATCAACAATTATCATATTATACCACATTTTATCTTATCATATCTTGCATTGTCTTCTCTTGTCATCGCTTTTCATGTCATGTCTTATCATTTCTCATCATAATGTCATAATATAATCTTACCTAATATTATCATATCTAATCTCATCGCACAGTGACATTCTGAGTATCTGATCTTGTTATATCTTATTGTATATTATCATATTCCATCACGACCGTTCTTTTAATATACATTATATACATATTTTATTATTATTATACCTTATCATATCTTATAATGTCAATTTTATCACATCCTAGCATACAATATGATCTAGTCATATCTTATCAAACCTTGTCATATCTTATGTTATCATCAATTCTTGCCATATCTTAACGGATCTTACCATATTGTATCTCATCATATCTTGTCATATATCATCATATCTGATCATATCACATATTCTCCAATCTAATCTTCTTATTTTCTATTTTTTATTTTGAAATAATGTGTCTTATTCGTATCTTCTCATATCTTATCTAATCTTATCATATCTTATCATGTCACGTCTTCTCATTTCTTTTCCCATCTTTCCGGATCTTATATTCTCGTATCAAATCATATCGTATCATATCTTGTCTTATCCCATCGGATTTGATTATATCTTATCTTATTACATGTTGTCATATCTTATCCAATCCTATCATATTCGATCATGTCTTATCATGTCATATCGTTTCCTATATTCTGTATCTTATCTTAGATCGTGGCATATTTTGTCTTGGTTCTGGGGCAGAGCTCTCATACTGAGATTATCCTTGAGAGAAGCAAACAGTTTGATTTATGGCTGGTTCATGAAGCACACACCTTCTTAGTAACTGATTCCTGGCTTGTCCCAATGATTGTTGAACCCTTTTCTTGAATAGATAGAAGTTTGTCTTGAATGTGAGCGCGCATAGCCAAGATCAACATGCCGAAGCCTTTGTGCACAATCAGAAAGTTTGAGCATGTTTCAAAAACAGCATTGGACATGGGAGCAACGCTGGTCAAAATGGTCAATGGTATGGCTTCAATCTTGGAGTCCAGGGCAATTTGCAGGGAGGGCTATGGTGGATCAATGGATCCTGGTAGCTCAGACCTTTTTGATCTTCGGGTGCAGTGCATGACTGGGGAAGGATTGCTTTTGAAGGTCCCTCCTGCGATGCTGGGCCGGGATGTTCGACAGATGGTTTCGAAGAAGCTTGCTTCAAAGAGAGGTGCAAAGCTTGTCCTACATCATGGCACTGCAGCACTGGGGCTTAACCAAACCTTGCAAGAGCAAGGAATTGTGAGTGATGCCACAATCTTGTCCTGCACTTACATGCCAGCAAACCTCTATGCTGCAGGGTGTTACATTCAAGCACTATCAACCTCTGAGGAAGCTTTGGAAGGACTAACCTGTCTAACCTTGAAGAAACATGGAGAGTATTTGCGTTATCTCCCCGAAAGCCTTGAAAGCTTGACGATTGAATTCAACTCCAATGAGGGCTTGAGGAAGACGCACATGCCAAATGGACTTCAAACATTAGCTTTTGGTGTTCGCTTCAACCAGAGCCTGGAGCGAGTGACCCTGCCAGCTGGTCTTCTAACGTTGACTTTTGGCAGCGACTTCGACCAGAGCTTGGAGGAAGTGATTCTGCCAACCAATCTTCAAGCGTTGACTTTTGGTTGTGACTTCAACCAGATCCTGGAGAGAGTGACTCTGCCACCCAGTCTTCAAACATTGGCTTTTGGTGCTTGCTTCAACCGTAGCTTGAAGGGAGTCACTCTGCCACCCGGTCTTCAGACGTTGACTTTCGGCTATAGCTTCAACCACAGCTTGGAGGGAGTGACCCTGCCACCCAGTCTTCAAACGTTGACTTTTGGTTGTAGCTTTAACCAGAGCTTGGAGGGAGTGACTCTGCCACCCAGTCTTCAGTCGTTGACTTTTGGTGATGGCTTCAACCAGAGCTTGGAGCGTGTGACTCTGTCCTGCAGTCTTCAAACATTGACTTTTGGCCGGTGGTTCAACCAGAACTTGGAGCGAGTGACCCTGCCACTCGCTCTTCAAACGTTGATTTTTGGTCGAAACTTCACTCAAAGCTTGGAGGGAGTGACTCTGCCACCCGGTCTTGAAACGTTGACTTTTGGTCGTAACTTCAACCAAAGCTTTGAGCGAGTGACCATGCCACACAGTCTTCAATCGTTGACTTTTGGTCGTAGCTTCAAGCAAAGCTTTGAGCGAGTGACCCTGCCACACAGTCTTCAATCGTTGACTTTTGGTCGTAACTTCACCAAAAGCTTTGAGCGAGTGACCCTGCCACACAGTCTTCAATCGTTGACTTTTGGTGATGACTTCAATCAGAGCTTGGAGGGACTGACTCTGCCACCCAGTCTTCAAACGTTGTCTCTTGGTGCTTGCTTCAACCAGAGCTTGGAGAGAGTGACTCTGCCACCCAGTCTCCAAGCGTTGACTTTTGGTTGTGACTTTAACCAGAGCTTGGAGCGAGTGACCCTGCCACCCAGTCTCCGAGCGTTGTCTTTTGGCCAGCGCTTCAACCAGAGCTTGGAGCGAGTGACCCTGCCACCCAGTCTCCAAACCTTGACTTTTGGCGATCGCTTCAACCAGAGCTTGGAGCGAGTGACCCTGCCACCCAGTCTTCAAGCGTTGGCTTTTGGTCATGACTTCAACCAGAGCTTGGAGCGAGTGACCCTGCCACCCACTCTTCAAAGTTTGACTCTTGGTAGCGTTTTCAACCAGTGCTTGCAGCGAGTAAGCCTGCCACCGAGTCTTCAAGCGTTGACTTTTGGCCGGTGCTTCAACCAGAACTTGGAGCGAGTGACCCTGCCACCCAGTCTCCGAACGTTGTGTTTTGGCTATCGCTTCAATCAGAGCTTGGAGGAAGTGACCCTGCCACCCGCTCTTCAGACGTTGACTTTTGGTTATGGCTTCAACCAGGGCTTTGAGCGAGTGACTCTGCCATCCAGTCTTCAAACGTTGACTTTGGGTGCATGCTTCAACCAGAGCTTGAAAGGTGTGATTTTTCCAGAGAAGCTTGAAGATCTACTTTTTGGCGGTTTTCAGCAGGGTTTAGAAGGCGTTGATTTGCCAAGCAGCCTGAAGACTCTAGGCTTGCGAGAGGCAGTGTTGAGTGGGCGCTAACTGGGACCCTGCAGGGCGTATGTGGCCACAATCAGAAAAGTGCGGACAGTGTGGACTGTGCTGTTTTGAGGGACCACATTATCAAGAACATGACTACAATACATTATAATGGGGATTGTCTCAAAATGAGGAATGCCTCAAATCGCACCTTTATGGAACATAAGGAGAAACTATTATTACTTTTTGATACTTTTTGGGCTTCGGGTACCGGGCAAACGCAAAGCCGATTTCGGTTTTGGAGCTCTTTCGAGAAGAGTTCCCATCAAGTAGACGATCAACGTGTTTTTTTCGCGCAGAAGATTTTCGCTCAGAAATGTTGAAGCCTACCCTCTGGTAAACTAACATAACTATAGAAAATCACCATTTTGAATAGGTAAATCAACTATAAATGGGGTATTTTCAATAGCTATGTTAAATTACCAGAGGGTATGTGTTGATGGTCACATTACCCCTTTTGATGGTCAACATCGCAGTTGTGAGTGGTTTTTCATTCAATTTTTGTCTCTGGTTGAATCCTGATTTTGTTGGCGAAATCATATTTTTTGATGGTGACGTCATCATTTCGAGTGGTTAATTAATCACCATATAATGTGGTCAAAATCCAAGAAACAACAAGGTAAACATCCAATTGTTTGATGATCACGTCCCTCATTTTTCTTAAGGTCGAATCAGGTCAACTAAAAATCCCAAGTTTCGGTCACCGGTGGCTTTTTGAACACCTTTAGGTATGAGCCTTTTCGGCCGAACGGTGTCATGTCTCTTCAGCACCTGTAACTCGGAAGCGTTTCACCGTTTGCTGTGGTGATTGATGGTATATTCACATGGGATGAAAAAAATGGGTGGATCATGGGGTTATTTTCATGGGATATTTTACAGGGATTATTTTCACGGGATATGGGATTTTGAAACAACAATACGGTATGGGGATTTTTACGTTGACCCTCTGGTAAACTGTTACATAGCGAACTGGACAGATCACCACCATGCTATTAAGAACGGTAAAGCATCTATTTCTATGGGCCATAATGGGCCATCTATACCATGGCTATGTAAGAAATTACCAGGCCGGGTAACTAATAAAACATGGTGGTGTATATAATGGGATACCCTCTGGTTATGTCAAAATAGCTATTGAAAATGGCCATAGAAATAGTGGATTTTCCCATTGAAAATGGTGATTTTCCATAGTTATGTTAGTTTACCAGAGGGTCTCATGTGGATCCACATGGATAATCGGATAATGACAGAGACGATTCCCTACTAGCCTACTAGCCTCTACTAGCCTCGTGTCGAAAAAAGCGCTTTGTTTTTGAAATCCCCAGTGCTGTTGGTTACCCTCTGGTAAACGTTTACATAACTATGGACAGATCCACCATTTTTAATGGTTGAATCCACTATAAATGGCCATTTTCAATAGCTATGTTAGTTTGCCAGAGGGTAGATCCTCATGATGGTAGCTAAACTCCCTACGAAGTGTCCGCGAAATGCGCTCAAAAATTGCTTGGAATCAGTGATATTCCCACTTTTCCTTGCTTGAAACGCACGTTTTTGCCAGTTCAATGGGTTTCAAAGTGGTTACATCTGCAATGGAAATCACAGCACATGGGACTGGTCCCTTCAACATCCTTCACTGTTAACTGGCTGGTTCTGTGTGAAAATTTTCCCCACTTGAAGCTATCAACCACACCGTAGTATTACAATGGTGAAATCGTATTTCAATGGTGAGATGGTGAAATCAATGGTGAAATCGTATTACAACCACAGCGTTTTCAGTTCTCTTGCCGCTTTTTGATGGTATTCCCCATTCAAGTCCCAACTCATCCATTTGATTTTCGGATTATCCATTATAAACCATCCAGCTATTGGGCTATCCCATTTCTGGAAACCCCCATACGTGGATTATAAGTCGTTTATAACCCCATCTGACTAGTTCGTTATAACAACCATAAACCCACACGTGAAATTGTAGTTATTTGCCACAGCTTAGCCAGCTTAGCTATATAAAACCATCTTCTTGCTGGGTTTACCACCTATATTATATATTGACCACCCTAACAAACATCCCAACCATCGAACCTGCCACCCTAAGTCTGAAGATGTGGCCAAAGCGGTGATCACCTGTGCACAGATCAGCCAACTTGTAGGGATACTAGGGATATATGATATAATGTTGGATGCTGATTAGTGTAGGGGTCCCCTCCCCCCAAACAATTTTTGGATCCCATTCTGCTTGGTGGTTTCAAACGTTTTTTTTTTAATTTTTACACAATATATGGGATAATCATCCATACTGACTAGTATTTTTCAAGACGGTTAAAACCACCAACCAGATAGTGGTTTATAATCAGGGATATAATGGTTAATAACCGTATTGAAACTAGTTTTACCCTCTGGTAAACTAACAGACATAGCTATTGTATAGATGGCCATTAGGTTCGTTGATTTATCCATAAATAATGGTTATTTTCCATACTTATCCAGAGGGTAAAAAGATGTTGTTGCCTATATATTTATAATATATTCATTCGCCTAAAAAATATCCCATATATAATTATTATGTTACAATTATATACCCATAAAAGGGTTGGTTGCATACCACCATTTTTGATGCTTAAATCATACATGTACAGCAACTTAAAATTTTATATCCTTATTATCCACATGTTCCGAATGTTGAATCCCTACTCTCCTAATGTAGAAACATTATCCCCTTATTATCCAATTTACAATCCCATTCTTCCATGTTCCCGTCCAATCATGTATTATCCTATGGAAACATCCCTCAATTAATTTCCTTATTATCCTATAATACAATATATATATATATAATTATATATATATATGCATATCTCCCCTAATTATCAACATCATGGACATCTTCCTACTTGAATACTTGAATCCCTACTTTCCCATGCAAAAAAAGGCACCATGTTTGAATCGAGGTGAAATCGCCGGCAAAGCGCGAAGCTCCATGCGGACGCAGGAGCGCTTTGTGGCGCAGCCACCGGATGCTGTGGGGAGGGATTTCGCTGGAAAAAATGGGCATTCCGTTCTGGCGAAAATGGGTGGATTATGGTGGATGTCAGCAACCCAACTGAAGATTTTTGGTTGCAAGAAAAAACTATTTTTGTTGAGCAAAATGGGGATTTAGCCAGCCAAATCTTGGTTTTTAACCATCTGAACATTGGATTTGAAGATGTTTTAACAGGCCGAAAAACATGAAAACTGAAGGATTTGAACGACCAAACAAGTGGAAGCTGAAGCCACAGGGTAGAATGGGATAATGCAATCCACAAAACATTCAGTATGGGACCCCAAGTCATGAATAGATCCAATACACTCCTTAATACTAAACCTGGATTGCCAGGAAAGTATGACTCAATTGGGTAGAAGGGATTAATATAGGATGATCCTCTAACTTTGGCTCAAAAGCCATCAGCAATAGAGTTTTTTTTTCACTAATTGCCCTCTGGTATCAATGTGAAATTTGTCCCCTTGATGTAAGCAAATCCAAGAAGGTATACCATCCTGTAAACGTTTACGTAGATGTGGAAGACCCACCATCGGTAGATCATTTTCCAAACGGCTGGGCCACATGGCTTTTTTTACGTTTACCCTAGGGTAAATCGCCATGAATTCCTACATCTTCCTACGAAAATCCAGGGTCAATCGCCCTTGAAAAATGGTTCATCCCCTGCCAACTGCAGCTGCAGCTTTTTCCCACAGGCCATTGCGCACTCATCACAGCCCGAATGGACTCTCGTCACTGCTGGAGATTAGATCCCACGGGGGAAGTGATCAGATTGGCTGGTGATATCAGGTTCGAAAATCAACACGTAGGAAAAGGTAAACTTAGATATCAAAGTAATGTGGTAAACCATGCATACTTGCGGGATCCAAAATAGTAATTAATCCCCATATTATGTGGGAACCATCCATAGTAATGTGGTGATACCGATACCAACATTAGATCTACGGGAATGGAGAATTCATAGTCTGTGGTAAACTCAATAGTAACCCATCCCTGAAATCACAATGTTCATGGATGGGAATGGACAAAACATAGTATTCATAGTGAATATGTGACAATTTCGAGTGGGTCTTTCCTTTGTTACCGAGAATTGGATGATGGGAAAATCCAGGAACCCCCAACTAGATGGTAAACATGTAAAAACACAATTTTTCTACAGGAAACCAATTCATTGATTGAGTGTTATTGAGATTATTCAAATTTAATGACTCCACTGGAGCATGGCCTCGGGGTGCAGTTGGGGCTATAAGTTGGTGATAGATCCGCTACTGGAACTATTCAAGTGTAGGGTTTAGGGAGCCCCCAGCTATGTTTCTTGTTGAGCAATCCTATATACATAGTTGAAACTAGAGAAATCATGTATATTTATTTATTTTTATTTTATATATTATATAATATATATATATATTATATTATATTATATTATATTTATATTATATTATATTATATTATATTATATTATATTATATATATATGTATATTATATATATATTATATTATATTGTATATAAACCCCATAAATCCAATTCTTGGCCTATGTAGTTCTAAACCAATTTACACATCATCCACCAAGGGCGGGCCCGTTTATCGGGGCCCTTCCGGTATGATCATCCGTCTAGGAACTACGAGCGACAGATGAGAGGTTTTAAAGAAGGCCGACGGATTTTCGCTGCCGTGAAAAACCGGGGGTAGATGGGTAGAATATGGTTTGACCATGGTTTATGGTAGATATATCTATATAATTCTATAACCAGGTCAATCTTAGATGGGTAGAAACCGTAGAAACCAATCCCAAAATAGCCTTATTTCAACTTAGTGAATTAATGTATCTTACCCATACATATATTACCATTGCATACCATTGCTGTAAATAACATTAACATATATATATATATATCATAGCTATATGAGCCTTATTGGGTAAAGTAGTACCATTCGCTAAAATGGTCACCCTTATAAATATCTTAAATTTCAGTATTAGCCATCCAATTATTGAGGTACCCTCTGGTAAACTAACATAGCTATTGAAATTTGCCATAGAAATAGTGGATTATCCCATTAAAAATGGTGATGTTCCATGGTTTTTTGTATGTTTACCGGGCCGGGAATCTAATGACTTAACCCATACCCAACAGTCTTGACATCACTTGGAGGATCATCCCATGTCGTGGGATGATCCTCCAAGTAGTATCAATGTGAAGCTTATGAGGACCTAAACCTTGTTGCGCCTCCGGAAATTTCCGATGGATTTGGACGTTTTGAATATGTTTGAACCTAAATTACATTTTCGTGACGAATTCAAAGCAAGCATTGTGAACAAATCACCATTATATATATATATGTCAGTGTTGGTGAACCCCTCGCTCCTTTCAAGTTGATTAGATATTCCATTCCATTCCCATGATATGCCCATGATATCCCCATGTTTCTTGGTGAAACCCCATGTTTTTCGCAGGTGAGTCGCTGGTGTTTAAGGTGCTGCAGGACAACAACGGCAAGGCACCGGGGCGTCTGGGCATGGGCGAGGGCTGTGGAGCCAGAGTTTTTTTTTCCTCCAGGGAGAAAAGGAGGCAAGCATATAAGTTCAACAATAAATAATAAGAATAGTGTTTTTGAGATGTTTTGAGATGGTTTTTGGATGTTTTTGGATGTTTTAAGGTTTGCAGATGTTTTCAACAACAAACAGCATGGGGTTTCATATGATTCAATGAGAAGAATTTGGGGTAAGAACACTATTTATGGGAGTCCACGCAACAAAAATATGCTTTGAACCAGCCATCACAGGGATGGAACCAGAACAAGTGAGGCTTTGAGGAGAACAAATGGCTGGGGTTGACCAAGATTCATGGGGAGACCCAACCGTCCCACATGGGCATGGGCTTAGAAAAACCATCAACAATCTGATCGTGAAAAACGATGGAACTTAGCTCCATCCGTCGCCCGGAAGTAGCTCGGATGGTAACTTTTGGGATGCTATGGAACCACCTACCAGGCTACCTTTCCGTTTTTTTTCAGGTGTGAGATGGATATGGCATGATATGGGTGTTTCTCAAGTCATTGGAGCACCCCGTTTCCATCCGTTTCCACCCTTGATTTTACTATAGGAACGTACCATGCCCCATCACTCGGATCATTCCTGGCAAGGATCAACCGCTGATGAGCAAAGTCTTGAAGTGTGAGGACCACCGAATCTGCCCATGAAATCTGGCAAATCCCATCCTCCGCATTGAAGGCGGTGGTTCACCCTGTGTTGATTTCTCCCCTTGGAAATTCCATAGTTTCTGGAGGGTGTTTGATTATTGGGGGGTGAAGGGAAGGGATTAATTAATCCGATAAATGGTGGTTCTCAAAAGCCTACGATGTATCTGGGTGAATTATACAGATTTCACCACATCAAAGATGGTTTCTGGAAACTGGGTCTCCCAAAACCAGTGCTTTCCCGATGTAAAAATATGATAAAATCATATAAAATATGTAAAATTTTAAATGAGCAATCACTTGGACAATTTAAATACGCTGGTTGGTCCCCAATGATTTCCACCGTATTTTCCAAGTGATAACTGATTTCCCATGGGTTTTCCCATGGGTTTTCCCATGGGTTTTCCCATGGTTTTCCCATGGCTTTCCTAATGAGTCACAGGAGTTTTACCCTCACGGCTTTGCTGGCGAGTTGGACCTGGTGCCAGAAGGCCTCCCGGGACTCCCGGGACTGTCGGAAAGTGTACAACGACCCGGTCGAAACGTGGTGAAAGTGGGAGAACTTTGGATGGGTAAAATAAAATCAATGATGATAATGGTATATTATATCAAAGTAATAATAGTGAATATTGATATTATGCCATATTATTAATGATGGGTAAAATCAATAGTATAAGTAATTAATTGTGTTATTTTAGTGAATAATGGTATATCAATAATCATGCTATTGTGATATTGTGATATAGTTAAAATCAATGATGATGGTTAATGATGGTATATTATATCAAAGTAATCATAGTGAATATTGATATATATATATATATTGATATTATACCATATTATTAATGATGGTTAGTGGTATATCAATAAGTAACGAAGAATGGTATATCAATGGTTAATGGTGAATATTAGTGGTTAATGATGGTCAATAATGATGGTTAATAATAATGGTTTATAAACTGATTGGTGGTTTGGAACATTTTTATTTTATTTTTCCGTATGTTTCCATATATTGGGAATAGTAACCCCAACTGACTTTCATATTTTTCAGAGGGGTTGAAACCACCAGCCAGTAATGGTATATAATGGTACTCTCTCTATATATATATATTACTGTATATCATATATCAAACTTTATATTAAACTTTTATGATTATTGATTACTCATATTAATTCATTAATCACCATCCATATAACTGGGTAAATTATAGTGACCTCACTGTGACCGAGCCCTGGAATCATGGTTAGATGGGGGAATTCTCCCAATAAAGCCTTATTTCAGGTTGGTGATTTTTTTTAAAAAAAATTGCCCAGATATAGGTAATTAATAATGGTTTATGAATTAAGAAACCACGAATTAAGAAACCATGAACTAATGTCAACTCCGGATTAAGAAACCATGGTTTATGAATTATAGTAATCAATAACCTATAATTTATAATTGATAATCATAATCATAACACTTGTCATCACGTATAATGAGATCTTATATTAATGTTGTAAACAGTCGATTGAATGTAGAAAAGTGACATATAAATACATATAATATATAGTTTATAATACTAATCACGCTTATCATCACAGAATCAATAATTTATAATTGGTAATAACCATCAGCCATGGTAATCATAATGTAAATCTCTATATATAGTTAATTAGTACAATGAAGTCAATATAAACTATGGTTGAACATACTTACGATTCTTAGATGTATCTACAGTTTCAATCGTAACAACATACTCGTATCAAATAATCAGTAAATGATAATGTAAGACCATAGGTAATTAGTACTTGGTATGAGAAGCCTATGTATGTAGTGGTAACAAACATATGACAATCAACTGTGATAATCTAAATATACTTACTTTATATAATGGTAACCTGGTTCACCTGAACAATAATCAACAATATGATACAACTAATCACTAGTCTATTCTATAGTGTTAAACGACTTGGTACACAATACTGTTTAGTACTTTAACTTTCTACCATCAAAAATATAAATAGCTACTGTGAATATATTGCATAGGTATCACCCGTTATTACCCAGCTCAGAACAAGTCTTTAGCAGAGATGAGGATTATAGTTGGTTCTGATCCATCTACCAGACATGCCCTGAAAAAAAGGACAGATGGAAAAAGATGTTCGTCATGGCAGCGAGCCATACAACTAGATAATATTAGATAACTAATTCTTATTCTATACTATCCAATTGGATACTATCATTGGATCATATACACAAGTTCAATCATACCCTGGACCCACAATTTGCGGAGGCATGGCATTTGATCAAGGGCTATCATTGATGGTCCCCTTCATCTCTACGGAAACTGATGGTTTAAAACCATTGGATTTGAATTTCCACTCCTTTTCAGCTACATATGAAACATGATTTTAATATAGATTAAATTAACGATTAATTCTAACTATAAAATTTCCATAGTTTGACAATATTCATGGCTTCCAGAGTGAAGCATTGGATCTCTTGTCTTGGACGTCGCCAGGAAAAACCCGGCTTCCCATGTCGCCAGGAAAAGGTTTGAAGATCGATCCAGACATGAAACCCGTCCTGGAGGTGCTTATCAGTGACAGCGAGGCGGCTCTGCTGCGCTGCTCTCCAAAAAGCCATCGGATGTTCCCCTCAGACCGAAGGAAGCCAAGGTGATTTTTCACCAGCAAAAGGGGAATTTTTTCATGGGATTGTGGTTATGAGGTTTTCGTAGCGAACTGGAAAGTCTCAGTTCTTGATAGGTCAATCATCATTTTATCATCTATAAATGGGCCATGTTCCACAGCTATGTGAAATAACCAGAGGGTAACCATAACAAAATATATATGTTTATGGAGTCATAATAGGAATCTAATGGGATATATATATAGCTGATGCAACTCTAACCAACTTAATATGATGTTTTGGTTAAAATGGGATATCATATCCTAGTTTATGGGATAGAACTGATACAAGCAACTTGATATGATACCCTCTGGTAAACTGACATAACTATGGAAAAACACCATTTTCAATGGGAAAATCCACTATTTCTATGGTCATGTTCAATAGCTATTTTGACATAACCAGAGGGTACTTGGGATGTCGATTTACCCCCAAGCAATGGCAATTCTCAACGACGAGTGGATCAAATCTTCAATAAGGGGCCACCCAACTTTTGAGTGGTAAGTTGTGATCCACATGACCAGGCTAACAATTGGATTTATTGGATATATACCAAGTGGGGCCCCCAAGATAGCTAAGTTGGGCCAAATAACTACAATAACTAGGGTTTATGGTAGTTATAACGAACTAGTTAGATTGGGTTATCAACCAACTTATAACTAGGGGGCCCCACATTGTATATATATATATATGTATTATTATATGTCTATATTATATGGTTTGAAGCTCACCGTCCCAACAGCACTGTCCCAACGGCTCAGCGCGTCAGCTGGTTTTGCACTCGCACATGCCGAGGTCTCTTCAGGTTCTTGAGCCAAAACCACAACCTTTAAGGTTAGGCAGCTCCCTGAACCTATATATTTTAGGGATCCCCGTGAGGATCCTGGTCGACAAGGCCCAGACCGGCCGTTGGCAGAACAGCAGCGTGTCCTTCGAGAAGCTTGCAAGGTAGTAGAAGTACGATTGCAGACTGGTGAATCACTCAGGCAGCATTACATAGTTTCTGGAACGGGCCCGGAAGGAGCTATGGGAATCCAGCATGCCAAGTTGTTGCTCATTCGATATGATTGCACCTCTCTGGCATTCTTTGGGAGCTCCAACTTCACCACGGCATCCCGTGGAAATCTGGAGATTGCCTGGCAGCTCTCGTTGAAGAGAGGCTGCGGCTTGGAGATTCAGCTGGAGCATGCTGGAGCAATGGGTCCTGAATTCCATCGGGGGCGACTGTGAATAGGAGGTCCTAACCCTTTGTAAAGTGTTGCTCAGATCCCCTAAAATATGTAGCTGAGCAGTTGGGACAGTGCTGTTGGGAAGGTGAGTTTCGCAATGGATATAATCATATGTATATGTGTATTTATTGGATATGTTTATTGGATATATAATGATATATATATATATGTATGTCTATATTATGATTGGATCAGATTATAAAGGGGCACTTGCCCGGACCAAGTCTTTTCGCTTTTGCGGTTTATAAACCTTGTGGCCCGCGAAGCGTACATTGTATTTAATGATATTTGGGTGGTACATGGTTGCCATGCTGGAACTTGGAACATCTTGGAACTGTTTCCAGCGGGGTTCCAGGGTTACTCGTACTTACCAGCATTCATGTGGTAAATCCAATAAACCTACCTTTTGGGGACGTTTTTTTTGCAAACCATTTATGGTGATGACTTGGGGATGTTTACCAGCATGAACCATGGTGGTTGGAACCCAACAATAAACAATTAAACAAGAGGATGTGGCGGAAGGGGGCGACATCAGTCATCCATTGTCCAGGGCAAGTATCCAAAGATGATGCTGTCCGACGGCAAATTAGAGGTGGGGTCGGTCAAGGGCCGGTGCACGTTGTGCCCAGTTGACCCCTCCGGGTGCATTGCAGTCCTATAAGCTATGGGATTCCTCAGTGATGGAAAAACCTTAACTTGCAATTGGTTTATGGGAAAATGATATCTGGCCGCCACTATATTTCTTTAAACCAAGATGCTAAATTAGTAACAAAGAGCGAAAACAACACTACACAAACACAAAAATCATCCAGTTCGGGGGTGGTTCGAAAGCTTGTTACATCCCTATGACCCTATGACAACAACCCTATGACACTTCTGATAATTTGTCCGTTTGCCATAGGAAATTTCCCTATGACCATTAAATTGTCCTTATAACTTATTTCCCTGGCAGGCACCGTTAATGATTTCCCTCTGATTTCCATGACCATTTTCCACGGTTATTAGTGGACCAGAAGATAAAACCACAAAACGGAATAGTTAAAACCCGGTTTTGAAATAAGCCGGAAAAATCATATCCACCCACATCTTTTTCCACCTATATTATCCTATAATATCATCATATATCCTATATTATCCACCTAGTATCTGTGGCGAAGATTCGCCGGCTGTGGCTTTCACCTGCCATTGAACACGGTTTTTTTTTGGGATGTTTATGGCATTGGGTTTACCACATTACATCCCATTCTATTCCAGTATAAATGACATAATCCCATGTTATCATATTATTAACATTTATTGACGATATATTCCATTATAAGTGGTTATTCTATTCCATATAAATATTATACTCCATTTTATATGAGTGCTTATTCTAGTCCATATTTCATCATCCTGCGCTACCTTGGATGGTGGAAAACCTAGATATAAATCAGTATAGTGATGGTATAAACCACTTATCTATTGGTGCGGGATTTCGCAACCATCCACAGTATACCCCTAAATCCATTTTTGGGCATGTTTCTGGCATTGGGTCTACCAGCATTACGTCCCATTATGTTCCCATATATTCCCATCATGTGGGTAAAACAATAATCAACCATCCCCCAGTCATCACCATTTTTATAGGTGGTATGCTTACCATTCCCAAATGCTTGGTTTATGACATTGTTTTACCCACATTAGCCACATCCCGACTTATAATGCCATAAGTATCATGTAGTCCCATATATATAAATATACCCATATATATATAAATATACCCATATATATAAATATACCCATATATATATAATAGATAGTCCCATTATATTCCCATAGTCACATCCCGAGTTCTAGTGCTATCTCAGCACCAGGTGCGAATTTTGGCGGCGCGCAACTTGCCGGCCTCGGACGTGGCTCGGAGCTGGTACTACCGAGACCTGAAAATCGTGGCACGGGGAAAACATATGGAGTGGGAATTTCAGGATCCTAAAATGGAGGTACGTTAGTACCATATTTTTGGCCATATTTTATGGGGATATTCCCTTACATAGGCTTGAAAAATAGGCCTAAACTAATGGTAGGTACCTCCAATTTAGGTTCCTGAAATGGCCATTGAACATATGGAGTGGGAAAACATGCTGGGACCCTAAATGGAGGTACTTAGTACCAGATGTTTGGCAATATTTTGGGAGATTGCCTGAAATTTAGCCCTTACAGATATATGGTAGGATTATTGTAGGTACCTCCATTTTAGGTACCTGAAATGGCCATTGAATGGAGGTCTCTTGACATTGTGCTACCCCGAGTCACCATGGTTGTTTCAATACCAAGTCGGTTTAATGACTTGGATGATTTGGGGTAGCCCAATTTTAGGAAACCCCCATATGAAAATAGCGATTCCACCAACAATTCAATGGGGAGTTTTCTCGTGATTGGACTACACGGTGGGGAAAACCAGTACAGTTCACCCAGTCATAAACCCATGTGATACATAGATTAATTTGTCTGAAAGGTACCCCTAAATCCCTAAATCCACTGCGGTTTTTCATGATTTTTCTAATCATTCGATGGCCACAAATCCCAGATGAATCAGCCATTTTGGGATACACCCAGTCATATCATAACCAGTTGGTAACATATCCCCATGTTTCATGCTCTATTATAACCAGTGGGACATATCCCATATATATATATATATATATCTATTTTAAATCTTTGCCCATAATCCAATTCCATAGATGTCCCACATTCCCATTGGTTGGTTGATGAAAATAGAAGGGCTTTGAAACTAGCCCTGAAAAACAACAGGTTTGTTTGATGATAGATGGGATGATCACCAGCTCCCGGGCCCAAGCTATTCTTACCAAAAGGACATATTATCCGCTTGCTGATCCCATCAAATTCATCCCATAAGATACCATGAGCCATCCATCATTTGGCCCCTTTCATTTTTAGTATCATGTGGGTAAAACAATGTCATATATCAACTATCCCGCAGTCATCACCATTTTTATAGGTGGTATGGTTGCCATTCCCAGTCATGGGTGGTAAACATGGCATTGTGTTATCCACATTGGCATCGAGTTATAGTGCCATAAGTATTAAATATAGTCCCATATATATATTATAGATAGATATGATAGTCCCATGATATTCCCATATAATATTCCCATGAGATTCCCATAGATTCTATCCACATAAAACCCCATGGTTTTCACCAACAAAAAACGGACAGCTGGGACCCTGAGGTCTACTTGTTTGCGCAGGGTTCCTCGGATCCTTATGTCAGGTGCGGAAAAGTCGACCGAACGCGTTGGTTGAACAGGGTGTATAACGTTAGTTAGTGAATGGTAACGGTGTTTTGTTACTAAGGATATATACTTGTTGATAGAAATATTTAAGTGAAAGTAATTTTCTATTTTTTCGGATTGATCTTATGTTGAAAAAACAGTTACACTTTTTCAGTACATTTGATGATTTCTGAATTTTTATTTTCTTCTTCTACATACTAGTTCAAGATAAATTAGTTCAATATAAACTGATTTCACTACAAAAAACTACTATTTCAATTTATATGCTACTATTTCAATTTATTTGTTCATCATTTCAATGACCATTAATGCATATTAATGCTGACAACACTGCTGATGATGCAGATGTTGATCATCATGATTATTATGATGATGACTACGATGACATACTTTCATGAACGGTGGGAGTCATCGTTGATTTCATGCTTCAACCCCAATTCCTCAGCTGTTAAATCCCCTCCAGTAAACATAAGATAGAGAACATCCACCAAAACTGGTTGGTGGCTTCAAACATGTTTGAGTTTCCATTTCATATATGGGATGATATTGTCCCATTGACGAACTCCATCATTTTTCAAGATGGGCACATTGCACCACCATCCAAAAATTCTCCATCATTTCCCACCCGAAAACCTGTCATTTCCATCCAAGATTTTTTTTTCAAAAACTCACCGCGACGCGCCGCGTCAGGTGCGAGGTGGCCAACAAGCCGCAGAGTGGTCGTTTCCGCACCAAGACGGTGGACAAGTCGCTCTTTCCGCAGCTCGGAACGATCGGAACGAGAATGGCGGACTCAAAGGGGGGTCATCCATGAAAACAGATTGGTTAATAACAATGGTTAAGAAGATTTAATAAGTGGCTAATATCTAATACATGGTGAGTAGTTGTTCATAGTGGTTAATATCTAATAGTCTATTAGTATACGTATCTCTAATGAACGGGTTAATGGTGGTTAATATCACCATGAATAGGAAGAATCTAGCGATTTTATCCTCTTAATTGAGAAACTCCCCTCATGATTCTGGGATGGCCCTACTATTAACCGCACATGGCACAGGTGATTTTGCTGTGTTTTCCCAACAACAATGGGTTCAATGGGCTAAGAAAGGAATTCACAAATTCAACAAGCACAAAATTTGGCTTTGTCTGAAAATTGTGTAGATGTCAATGGGGAAACCAACAAGAAATATGAGACACATCCAAATTTATATATATATATATGTAAATATATATATATAGAGAGAGACATAGTTTCATTAAAAGAACTTATACACGTATACGTGTCATACGACAAATGCTATTTTAGACACATTCATTTAGTTGCATACATGTTGCGCAGTATACAAACGTGTATCCATACATAAATGAATCTACATGTATATTATATATATTTATAGAAGATCATGCATCATGTCGTAAAAGATCAGCGGCACCGTGGCACCACCTCCCATGTGCGTTCAGGGTTTGGAACCATCAGCACCGCATGCGTTGCTGGGCTGCATTTTTTTGGGTGGGATGGCTTCAAGCCTTGTTGATGGAGGTTATTGACCTACAGTACCTGGTTATACTCTCTGGCAATTTAACAGTTCGCTATTGAACATGGCCCAGTCGAAATAGTGAATTGTCCCATTAAAAATTAGGTGGATCTTTCCAAAATGACCATAGTAATAGTGAATTGTCCCATTAAAAATTGTGATTTTCCATAGTTTTTTGTATGTTTACCAGGCCGGGTACCTGGTTTATTTGGGATCATGACCTCACCTTTATTTGGGACACCTTAAACACCCCGGGGGCAAGACTGCGATGGTCTCGGATTCGCAAAATTCTGGATCTCCTTAAATAGCAAGATTTTTTTCCGAAACTGATCATAAATTTAGGATATTTTTGGAAGAAACATGGGAGATCCATAAATTTAGAAGATTTATAAGTTGCTAAACTTTTGGTTTCGATTTTTCTAAATCATGGCATTGGTTTGCCCAAACTTATTGATTTTTCCTGCCCCAGTGCTCTACAGGAGGATACGAAAAGGGGGACAATTTGGTCTTCACCATTTATGATGAGGCCCAAAAATGGGAGTTGGGATGTGGCAAGGGAGATGGTTATCACATGGCAAATTTCAAGTCATTCCATAGACTTTTCTACCCGAAGACTGGGGCATGTGCAGTTTGGTCGGGGCCGAGACGAGGAAAAATCTGAAACCAACAGATGGAACCACAAAATCATACAATTCCAGATTTAGACTCCTCAAAAACGGTAACACAGCGGTTAAAATCATATTAGGGGATGGCCATCGCACTATTAACAGGGTTTTTATACCCAGTTGGCTCAAGATTGGGATGCCCATTGAACCACAAAAACATGCCATTCTTTTTGTGCCACGTTGATCCAGTTTGAGGGTGAAGTTTGAGCTGGATTTTCCCTTGAAAGGTCGATAGACTCACTAAAATGGGGGGGATGCTGAGCCATTTTCTGGTGGTTTCAAGCTTGTCTGGTGGTTTGGAACCATGGATTTTTATGACTTTCCATTCAGTTGGGATCAGTTGGGAATGTCATACTCCCAACTGACGAAGTCCATCATTTTCCAGAGGGGTAGGCTCAACCACCAACCAGATTATGAACCATCATTAACCACTAATATTCACCATTCTTAACCATTGAAATGCTATAAGGATATCACCATGAAATTTCACCAAAGGTTATAAATCTTCCAACCCTCGTTCGAGATGTTGACCTCCAATCATCTTCGCTTGAAGTCCCTAGATGACAGACCCCCAGTGATTATGTTTGAACATATTTTCTTAAGGTGGAACCACCAAGCATCTTAGATTGATGGATTGTTTGAGCATATGTCATGTTGATGTAATGTACCACATATTTCCAAGTTATATTATATTATATCATATCATATTATAGTATAGTATAGTATATTATTATATTAGATTATATTATATTATATTATACTATATTATATTATATTATATTATATTATATTATATTATATTATATTGTTGTTGGTAGATATCCCCATGCACTTAGGTTTTCATCGCCATGGACATATCCGAGTCATTGACGTAAATATCGTAAATTACATCCTCAGTTTGCGATAAAAATGGCTGGTTGGCATCCCCCATTCTATCCCCATTCATGTGGCTTTTGTCAGAACATGATGGGAAAACCCCAAATTCACTGATTAATCAGCATTTTCTATATTAAACATTGCATTTTTTGGGCGTATGCTCCATTTTCAGTCCCAAATACCATAGTGTTGGCTATATCCCAGCC
This sequence comes from Cladocopium goreaui, assembly GCA_947184155.2. Classification (NCBI taxonomy): domain Eukaryota; class Dinophyceae; order Suessiales; family Symbiodiniaceae; genus Cladocopium; species Cladocopium goreaui. The sequence goes on along the minus strand of CAMXCT020001153.1, from coordinate 37,088 downwards.
ATTAGATCCCTATTATATCCCCATTCTCATTATATCCCAATATACCCCAGCCAGACAATTAATTATTGCCATACACATCCATCTCTATCTGTATCAGATCCCAATGAAATATCTCCACGATAGATATTCTCTTATTGAGCCGTTACCCTCTGGTAATTTAACATAGCTATTGAAAATCACCACTTCTAATATATAGGTAAATCAACGAACTGACTGGGCCATGGCTTCCATAGTTATGTAACAGTTTACCAGAGGGTAAATCACCGTTAATTCACTATTAGCCATTAATAACCTCCATTCATCACCATTAATCACCATTATAACGACGGTAAATAAGCCCTTATTGTTTGGGGGGTCGCACCCATCCAAACTCGCAGGATCAGTTCACAGCAGATGATGTGCTGGGGCACGCTGTACCTCGGAGTGCCGGGAAAATGGGGGGATTTCACAGGGAAAATCAATGGGAATATCCCCACAAAATATGGCCAAACATATGGGATTATGTTGGATATTATCAATGGGAATTTCAGGAACCTAAATTGGTACCTATCATTATTTTAGGCCTATTGTTCAGGCCCAAATTTCAGGGAATATCCCCACAATTTATATGGCCAAAAATATGGTACACACGTACCTCCATGTATTGGATCCTGAAATTCCCATTGAGAAAATCGGGGGCCATTGGGATTCGACCAGGGGTTGATGATGGAGCTAGCTGATGGTCTGAAGTCTGAGCCAGGGATCTTCTGGTACCATCTTGGAATTTCTTACATATGGACAAAAAAGCTTCCAGTTCGCAAAATTGCCAGAGAATACAGTAAAAACCACTGGTTGGTGGTTTGGAACATTTCTTATTTTTCCATATATTGGGACTGTCATCATCCCAACTGACGAACTCATATTTTTCAGAGGGGTAGGTATACCAGCAACCAGACACAGTAAAAAACCAGCTCTCAAAACTAACATTGAAACCCCAAAAGTGCGGCCAAAACTCAAGGATATTCCCCTTGGACATGACAATTTTTTCGGACAAGGTGCTGTCCCCCATCAACTCTTGACATATCAACTCCATCAACTTATAGATATACCATAAATCCAAGAGTTCATCAGTTAAACCTATATATATATAGTCATGTTTACCTTAATTTAGCGATTCTTATATATATATATGTATACACATATATCATTTGAATATATGCAATATATATATATATGTATACATGTTCACATTATGTTTCATGGGATTCGAACTTTACCCAGCAAAGTAACTTACTAGCTGATTCCTGGATTTTCCTGATGCTTGTTGAATCGTTGTCTTCTATAGATAGAAGTTTATCTTGTGTGTGGGTGCAGATAGCCAAGATCAAACAACATGCCGAAGCCTTTTAGCTTGTCCAACAAATGCATAAACAGCAAGTTTGAGCATACTTGGAAAACAGCATTGGACTCTGGACATCAAACAAACATGTGAGAGTAATTGGTGGCTACACTGTTCAAGCTGGTCAAAGGCATAGCTTCAATCTTAGGCTCCGCAACTGCAACAGTTTGCAGAAAGACAGCCAGTTGGGTGAGGCAGATGGCGCTGGCTATGCAGGGCTATGCAGGTGGATCATTCGATCCTGGTAGCTCAAACCTCTTTGATCTTCATGTGCAGTGCATGACTGGGGAAGAATTGCTTTTGAAGGTCTCTCCTTCGATGCTGGGCCGGCGGGTCCGACAGCTGGTTTTGCAGAAGCTTGCTTCAAAGAGAGGTGCAAAACTCCTGCTGCATCATGGCAGTGCAGCACTAGCGCTGAACCAAACCTTGCAGGAGCAAGGCATTGTGAGTGAAACCAAAACATTATCCGCATTATCCGCGACTTACATGCCAGCAAACCTCTATGCTGCAGCGTGTTTCCTTCAAGGACTATCAACCTCTGAGGAAGCTTTGGAAGGGCTAACCTGTCTAACCTTGAAGGAACCAGGACAGTATTTGCGTTATCTCCCCGAAAGCCTTGAAAGCTTGACGGTTGAATTCAACTCCAATGAGGGCTTGACTGAGATGACTCTGCCATCCAGTCTGCAAACGTTGACTTTTTATCATTGCTTCAACCAGAGCTTGGAGCGAGTGACCCTGCCACCCGGTCTTCAAACCTTGTCTTTTGGTGATGACTTCAATCAGAGCTTGGAGCGAGTGACCCTGCCACCCGGTCTTCTAACGTTGTCTTTTGGTGATGACTTCAATCAGAGCTTGGAGCGAGTGACCCTGCCACCCAGTCTTCAAAAGTTGACTTTTGATACTCGTAGCAACTTTAACCAGAGCTTGGAGCGAGTGATCCTGCCACCCAGTCTTCAAACGTTGACTTTTGGTGATCGCTTCAACCAGAGCTTGGAGCGAGTTTCCCTACCACCCGGTCTTCAAACGTTGACTTTTGGTGATCGCTTCAACCAGAGCTTGGAGCGAGTGACCCTGCCACACAGTCTTCAATCGTTGACTTTTGGTAGCGACTTTACCCAAAGCCTTGAGCGAGTGACCCTGCCACACAGTCTTCAATCGTTGACTTTTGGTAGCGACTTTAACCAGAGCTTGGAGCGAGTGACCCTGCCACACAGTCTTCAATCGTTGACTTTTGGTGATGACTTCAACCAGAGCTTGGAGCGAGTGACCCTGCCACACAGTCTTCAATCGTTGACTTTTGGTGATGACTTCAACCAGAGCTTGGAGCGAGTGACCCTGCCACACAGTCTTCAATCGTTGACTTTTGGTAGCGACTTTAACCAGAGCTTGGAGCGAGTGACCCTGCCACACAGTCTTCAATCGTTGACTTTAGGTTCCATTTCTAGCTTCAACCAGAGCTTGGAGGGAGTGACCCTGCCACCCAGTCTTCAAGCGTTGACTTTTGGTGATCGCTTCAACCAGAGCTTGGAGCGAGTGACCCTGCCACCCAGTCTTCAAACGTTGACTTTTTGTCATGGTTTCAACCAGAGCTTGGAGCGAGTGATCCTGCCACCCAGTCTTCAAACGTTGACTTTTGGTGATCGCTTCAACCAGAGCTTGAAGGGAGTCACTCTGCCACCCGGTCTTCAGACGTTGGCTTTCGGCTATGCCTTCAACCACAGCTTGGAGGGAGTGACCCTGCCACCCAGTCTTCAAACGTTGACTTTTGGTGATGACTTTGACCAGAGCTTGCAGCGAGTGCCGCTGCCACCTGGTCTTCAAATGTTGACTCTTGGTAATGACTTTGAGCAGAGCTTGGAGGGAGTGACCCTGCCACCCAGTCTTCAAGCGTTGACTCTTGGTCATTGCTTCAACCAGAGCTTGGAGCGAGTGATCCTGCCACCCGGTCTTCAAACCTTGTCTTTTGGTGATGACTTCAATCAGAGCTTGGAGCGAGTGACTCTGCCACCAAGTCTTCAGACATTGACTCTTGCTTATCGCTTCAATCAGAGCTTGAAAGCTGTGATTTTTCCAGAGAAGCTTGAACATCTACTTTTGGGTTGGGGATTTCGGCAGGATTTGGAAGGAGTTGTTTTGCCAAGCAGCCTGAAGACTCTAGGCTTGCGAGAGGCAGTATTGAGTTGCCGCTGACTGGGACCCAGGGTTCACGTGGCCAGAACAAGATTACAGAAGGCGGACAGTGCTACTTGCTGTGATGACCTCATTGCAAGAATATGGGTAATTAATTAGTAATAGGGGTTTTCTCAAAATGAGGGATTTTCCAAACTGGCAGCTAAAGGTGACTTGAGTGGAACATCTTTAGAGAAACGACCAGCCTTAAGTCCCAAATCTTCGATGACACCGCCGACCAGCAGCCGAGATGCTGAAGAGCAGTCAGTTCCACGACACGGGCTTCTTGGGCGAACTGCGTCTGGAAGATTGCGACGAAGAGTCCTACCTCAAGGCTGTCTGGTTGAGCGACCGGACCGATGGCTGGCTGGACTGGGGAGTTGATGTAGTTTTGGATGTCATCTCTGGTAAACATACAAAAAACTATGGAACATCACCATTTTTAATGGGTAAATCAACTATAAATGGCCATTTACAAATCTGAATGATCCATGGAATCTATGGTCTATCTTCAGGAAGCCGCACCCATTTCTGAGTTTGATTTTCAGAGAAAACACCCACATCCACACATCCTCATGATCTTCCCTATTTCAATGGCCATAAAATCCACTAAGGACGATTTCCATTCACTTTTTTGGATGCTTTTCCCATATTTTCCCTGTTGAAATGGCCAAGACCGGAGGGGTTTATTGTTGCTAATTCCCCATTTTCAGACAGCTACATGATATTTTTGTCATACTGTGGATGTAAGGAATCCTGCACCAGGCAGGGGAACTATTAGGCACCTATGAAACACTGTAAATCATGGCTGGTTGGTGGTTTGGAACATGAATTTTATTTTCCCCAATAGTTGGGATGATGATCCAATCTGACGAACTCCATCATTTTTCAGAGGGGTAGGTCAACCACCAACCAGATGGGATTGGAATGGGAGAAACCACCTATCAACTGGTGCAGGATTTCGCAACCATCCACCGTATTTTAAGGCCCGCTGGCCCACGGTCCGCTCCTCCCTTTAGGAATAACCCATTCGCTGGGGATTTCGAGTAGCCAAACTGGAACATCACATGTTGTTCATGGGGAAATCATCATTTTTTATACATGTTCAGAATCCTCTGGTAAACTAACATAGCTATAGAAAATCACCGTTTTTAATGGGAAAATCCGCTATAAATTGGCAATTTTCCATGGCTATGTTAAAATAAGCAGAGGGTCATGGAGGAATCCCTCGTGATGGTGGGATGACCCCAATCTACATCAATCTACCATGTTTTGATCATGGTACTTCTGAACAACACCAGCAAACACCCGGGAATCTGCCAAAAATTGGAGACGCAGTCCCTAGGGTATGGAAAATCCATGGTTTGCCGTTTGGAAAATGATCAAATGGTGGGTTTTGGTGGGTTTTCCACATCTATGTTTGCGTACAGGAGGGTAATCCCTATAGCCTATACGTATAAAAACGTATAAATATCCATGGGAATTTCAGGATCCTAAAATGGAGGTACTGTACCATATAAGACCATATTTTGTTGGGATATTTCCTTACATAGGCCTGAAAAATAGGCCTAAACTAATGGTAGGTACCTCCAATTTAGGATCCTGAAATTCCCATTGATAATATGCAACAAATACTTGTTTTGGTGATTTTCAAAATCACCAAAAGGGGACATTTACCAACCCCTGTTACAGGAGGGCAATCCCTATATATATACTATGGGCCATAGTATATATATATATATGGAGGTTTCCTAAAATGGAGTACCCCCAAATCATTCATTTTAGTGGGATTTTCCATTATAAACCATCATTTTTTGGGTACCCATATTTTAGGAAACCTCCATTATGTATATATATATATACATACTAATATGTATGGTCCTAAATATAATGATCTAATATGTAGGGAACCTCCTCTATTAGTATATAATAATATGTATGGTCCTTAATAGTTGGTTGAAAAGAATGACCTGACACATCTGTGCAGGTCCAAGTCTCGAGCTTCGAAGGCGTTTTCCACGATGGAGTCCCTTGGAAGAACACACGTTTTTCCGGGGATGTCGCCGGGCAGGGAGCACTGCGACATGGGTACCATCAATGGATTGGTTCAAGGGAAGAATTACATCAATTTATCAATTGGTTCAAGGGAAGAATTAGATAAATTTACGCCATTTTACATCATTTTCATCAATCTACAGGATACATCAGGGGGGTTCCATGTTTTTTCTTTTTCTCCCAGTAAATCTATAGATTTCCTGATGTTCGTTCCAAGTCTAACATCTGGATTTCACCACTGCGTTTTGCAGGTGCAAGAGGAGAAAGAGGCGGGCACTTCCAACCTCAGGGCGAGGGGCTCCAACTTGACATGTTTCCACTATTGTTCACCATCTTCACCATCTTCAAGCCCTTGGAGGGAGTAGAAAACACCGAGGAAAACCCATGTAAATGGCTTCATTTATTGGTGAAATCAAAAAAATCAGGAACAGATTGTGAAAAGATGATGAAAAGATGGTGAAAAGACGAACATGTCTTGGATTCAAAAGGGCCCATTGATGCCCATTTTCTGCAGGTTTTTGGAGATTTCCCGCAGTCCCCCCACTTTGATCACCGATGGGATCTGGGACGCAAGGCAGTGGTGGTTCTCAGCAAGTTGCAGATGCTGAGGAACGGCCGGCGGCCCAGAGATCAGCCCTGGAAGAGGAAAAAAAACAGACGGAGAACAAAAAACATGGAGAATGACGTGGGATGTTGTCATGTTTTTTTTGATATTGATCGGATATTTTTGTCGATCGTCAGTGAAGATATGAACATCATTTCTGTGTTGATGTTCTGCGTTGGGGTCATCCGGTCATCCCATCTTTGGTGGCCAAATTCACATCGATTGGCCCAACATGCGAACCGAATCAGTCGAAACTAACCCAATTTGAGTCCATGACTAGTTGGTGGTTTGGAACATGAATTTTATTTTTCCGTTCAGTTGGGAATGTCATAATCCCAACTAGATAAGAGTTTACACACCCTATACATCCCTATACAAAAACAACGTAAGGAATGAATGCCATGACCATCCCATGATTGCAGGACCATCCCATCCAAAACTTGCGGTGTGGGTTCTGAGTTTATAATGTGGTAAGCCCAATCATAAATCATGCCCAGATTTGATCAACAATTGCTTGTATTCATCCAAAATAGGAGGTTTTGATTGGATCTAGCACATTACTCCTGTTCCCAACCCCCCTCCTTGTGTTGAACCTGTTGAACCTTTCCATGGCACCCCCCGGGGACACCCGGCTTAGGATTGGGCATGATTTGTTCCTTCATCTGTGGCAGCAAAAAGAAGTGAGTTGGCGTCGGGCCATGGTGACCTGGCCAGGGCCATGTCTGGCCATGCCGCGAAAACTGGATGGAATCAGCTGCTGAAGGCATTGACGTTTGGGATATACAGTACAACTAAACATTATATGTATTAGCGTATTATATATATATATATATATATATCCATGTAATATACACATATGTATCATATTGTGAGAGCACATCATGAATAGATACTTGGATAGAAATCATATACTCAATATGTATATATGTAAATACATGGCAAATATTATACATTATATATATAATATGTGTATATATATAAAAGCTTCTCTCACAAAGCAGGACCTTTGCTATGTGGAACCAGGTCCTTGATGTTTGTGGCCAGATTGGCTCAATTCAATAATTGAAATAGGCAGCCATGGAGGAGGTATCTTCTGACTCTGATGAGCGCAGCCGGAGTAGTAGGGGGACACAGGGAGGAGCTGTGCCCGGAACTGGTGGCACCTAATCTCAAAGATTGAACTTTTTACTTTTTTTTTCCTGGGTTTTAAATTTACTTAGTTACCCCAATTACCCCTATGTAAATGGATTTTTTCCCATGGTACCTTGGCTGCCACTGGTGACGTTTCAGGCCGAGTGGAATTTGATGATTCTGATGCCACTGGTGACTTTTCAGGATGTTCTAAATCCTCGTCTGGCACTAGTGACTTGGAATCCAATGTGGAAGAGTACTCCTTCGATGTGCAATCTACTAGCTCTGAGAAGTCAGTGACTGCAGAACTCGACCCATTGAAGACAGCCAGGGAACACTTGTTACTTGGAGGGGATCACCATATTTTTTGTTCAAACCCCTTCGCCTCTAAATTTCAGAAAACTTCACTGGTGGCAGCAACCCTTTTATCAGCTGCATCCACAAGGTATGATGTCCAGCGGTGGGAGTACAATCTTCGCCTGACCGATGCGCAACGCAATCACTTGGAAAACTGGGGATACGAGATGATTCGCAAAGCAGGCCCAAACTTGTGGAAGAAGGGGCCTAGCAAGTGGCAAACCCTTTAAATAGAATTTGTGGAAGAGGGGTACCCAACAACTGATGAATTCCTTCAAATAAAATGAATTGTTTTACACTTTCAGCTTGCCCCCTGCAAGAGGTTTGATCGATTTCTGCAAGCAAATGCATCCAGTTCATTTGCAGAGCGATTGCAGTGGAGCTGAAGGAGCGTTCTTTGCTTTGAAGGAATTGCTGGGGAAGAAGTGTGTGCTCATATCTTCGCGCCTTGGAACACAAATTAAAAGGGTTGCCCAACCACTTTCTATCACCCCAAATTTATATGGATCAGATTTTTCCCATCACGCCAAATCATGCAAGGTGTGATCGTGGAGTGGGCCCGCTGAAATTTATCATGAGCAATGTTAAGCCAAAGCGGATGCTCAGCCCAACGAATGTTATCTTTTCCCTTTCTATTTTTTATATTTCAAGTTTTTTTTTCAATTTTATTATTTAGTTTCAACCAACTATAGCAGCTAGGATCTTCTCGAACATGGAGAACAGGGACACCAAAGAGGTCAATGATCACTCCAACACCTATAGTTGTGGGTTTCCATGTACTCCGCTGCTAGCTTGTCATTGTGAGGGAAGTTTTGTAGTCTTTACATGTTTTTACCCTTAACAGTCCCACACAAAAAAAACATAGTTCAATGTTATTCGTTGCATCATGCCAGGTATTCGATGTTGAGACACCAGTCTCGCCTGCTTCGGGAGGAGGCTGCTCGCCCCTTCTTCTTCTGCCTTGCAGAGCTTGCTCGGGGGAGGCACATGATTGCATTGTTGGAGAATGTGCTAGGCCAACTTCGAGTTTGGCCACAGGTGAGAAGGGCCTTGGACCGCTTGAAGCCATACGGGTATTTTGCTGCAAAGGCAACATGTCAGCGGTTGATTTTTTTTTGGTGGGGGTTCAAACCTTTTTTTTTTTGTGGGGCCTTGGGGATTTGAAACATGTGTGTCCTAACTCTGACCCCCCTTCTCAAAATCTAAGGTGGTAGTGGACCCATTGGAACTTGGAGATTGCACCAGGCGACGCCGTATCTACATTGCAATCGTCCACCGCCAGGTGTTGAGAGATGACATTCAGTCTGACAAGGCTTTGGAAATCGTTCTGCAAAGAACGCTGGATAGGCTCAAGGTGATTGGGCCTCCCCCAGATCCGTCCCTCAATTCACAACTTAATGGTTTTGTTCATTTCAGTTTTAGCCCCATGTGCCATTTACCTCCAGGTTTTTAGTTTTAGCCAACACTGTCTACTCAATCCCAAACTTTACAATGTTTGTCCCATTTACTTGAATATAATGTTTGGTGCGCTTACAATGCCTCTGCCAAGGCGAAGGCTCATGTATCCAGATGATCACCCCATTGTGACAGATGATATCGCAGAGAGGATGAAGAGGCCTCCCCGGGAACCAAAGTCAGAAAATGTTGACCTTTCAGTCAAGCCCCTCGGTTTGCCTTTATTCAACAGGTGGTTTATTTTTTTGTATCTTGGCTAATCATGACTAATTCTTTGAGGGCCCCATTTGTAACATGTACATGCATATATATACCCCTGCGTAGAATGCACAGCCAAGGCCACGAAAGGAGAGGCCTATTTGGCCTCTCAAGCATTGGAAAACGCTGAAACTTTTGAAGGCTGGTCCAAATTTTTTGAAACTATTTGACATACCTGTTTTCCAATTGAAGAAACTTCCTTCCCCTGGCCCAGTTGGATCCAGTGCAAGTGGCTGAGCAATGCAAAAGCCCCGATCTGGCAGTGGTCTCCAACCTAAGGCAGCGCCATGCAACATGGTCAGAATTGTGTAGTTTTTCGTTTGGTCCTATGTCCCGTATTTTTGTGATGCCCAATTCAAACCCCAAGAATTGAGGCACTGTGCATCTTGAAGGCACAAGGGAAAGTCTCTGGCTACACGAACCTCTCACAAAGCATAGAGCGCATGGGTCTCACTTCCCATGCTCCATGCATGACACCAAGAGGCGAATTCTTTGAACTGAGCAAGGGTCGCTATGTTACAGGACAGGGTTTTTAAAGTGTTTGTGAACTAGTTTCAATGGTTTGTTTTTATGAAAGGGTTTCTGGAAGTATTTGCCTACTTTGTTCATAATAAAACAATGGGTTGTTTGATTCTGTAATCAAGTAAACATGTTTTTCATTAAACTCTCAAAGTTGGTCCCTGCAGACGTGGAAAAGATGCTGTTTCAAAGCTTTCCAGTGCACCAGCTGGACTTGAAACCCCTCTCCCGAAGAGATCCTTGCATGCACTCCTTTTTCTTCCACAACTTTTTTTGGGTACCATTTCACATGTGGCACCATCTCCCCACTTGCAAGCCAAGGAGCTGGAAGACTTGGCAGGCAACAGCATGAACATCAGAGCCTGTGCAGCTGCCTGGCTGTGCCTCTTCTCCACGCTGGACCTGCAGAAATGGAATCAAGCAGGGATCACAGCCGACACCACGGATCCATTGCTCCATGATACCTACTGAAATTGGCTGCTGGCAAAAGATATTGGCTGCTGCTTGGCGTCTCGGAACTTCTCAGTTTCGACTATCAAGTAGGGTTGACTTTTGCTAGGATTTGCAGTGTTGGATATTACCTGCAGCTACTTTGGGCATCAAATCCTGTTTGCCAGAAAACATGTTTGAAATAAAAGTCAGAGTCTAACAAGTTCCCAAAAGCTAATAATAATACTTGGAAGAAATTGGTATTTAGTGTTTAGGATACACCACCAAAAGCTCTGGGATTTATGGGAATGTCCCCCACAAGCTATGCGTATTTGGGTAGGTCCTCAAAACTATGGATATTATATCATGATATATCATAATATCTACATCCCCATACATAAACCGCACATAAATTGAAGCACCCCATGGCCTTGCAGCGCTTCGATGCTGGGACTTCGGGCAGCAGCAGCAGCAGTTATGATGATGCCAGTAGCTCTGCAAGCTCATCCCCAGAGCCTGCAGCGAAGAAGGCGAAGACTCAGGACAATCCCACCCGTAGTCTGTGGTGGAACCAACTGCAATCTTTGGAAATAGATGATTCCAGCAGCTTAACCGCAGAAGTAATATGTGGCAAATAGTAGTTGCTTTTTTCTGATCCTTCAATAACATCACCCCTAAAATATTAGAAGGGCTTGTGGTGCTACCTCAGGCAATGCCACGACATATCAAGTTCAAGGCCGATCAGAAGAGCGCATACGGATGAGTTTGTGCAAGAAGTGTTGCCAGCGGAAATGCAAACGTGGAATTTCACTACGTGTTGCTATGGCTGTTTGCATCAGCTTCTGGTCACTCACCAAGGGAGCGCAGGATTCACTGCTACTTGGCAATTTTTGTCCTATGTTGATCTATTTTGTAACTTCCAATCCCCAATCAATACTTGGCATTGGCAACTTGTAAGTGTCATCAGGTTGTGGAGCCTCCAGAACCCTGACTTTATGGACCATAGGTCAGAGGAGGAGGATGAGCATTCTGATTCTGATTCGGGCAGATCCTCTGATTCTAGATCCTCTGATTCCTCTTCTTCCCAATCTGAGAAACGCAAAGCGTCATGGTTTATTCAAGGTGCCTGGGCAACAAACTCATTGCCAAAATCAATATATTATTTTTGGGGAGGGGGGAGGAACACATAAAATAATGGCCACTACTGGTACCAAGTTGCTGTGCCTCCCATTTGCCAGGAGTGAAAGTTTGCAGAGAAGCGTGGCTCCAGATCCTTGGCATTGGCAGGGAGCGTTTAGCAAGGTGCAAGAAGAACTTCCGTGGAACTGATCTTCGAAGTTTGGGAGCCTTGCCTTTTACCATCGGTCCCAACAGTTTTCGATTTTGAATGCTGTTCCTAATTTTTAATGTTGATTGTGGCGTTTCGCCCACGGCACACCTTCAAAGGACATCAAAACCACACAGCACGAGCGGCTGCTTCTGTATCAGCTTTCCTGCAAAAGATTTACTTTTCCATTGCTGAAACTTTGCCTCATGAGTACCTGGGCCTATCAACTGTTCTTCCTGAGCTTATGAAGTGTTTCATGATTTGCCACTTTGAATTTATTTCAATTTTGGGCGCCCCTGGTGAGGATGCATTTTGACCCCAAAGAGCAATGGGCTTCTACAGATGAGGGTCGCCAAAAGCTACTTGATGCTTTGATGGAGCATTCGCTGCAACCAACTTTGGGTGTTGGGAATCATGACCCTGCTACTTTGCCAAGACGGCATTTACCACCCGGTACATACTCAGACCTGTTCCGCCTCTACCAAGCTGAATGCCTTGCCCAGCAATTGCCTGCATCCAGTGCCTCTACCTTCTTTAGGGTGTTGAAGTCATCTGGTTGGAAAAGCAAGATCAAGTTCAGAGGCAGTTCAACACATGCACAATGCAAAATATGCCACCAGCTCAAAAGCAAGATCCGGACGTCCAAAGACATCAGTGCTCATGCCCAAGCAGCTGATCGCTATATGAGACATTTGGGTGGTGTCTTTGCAGACAGGCAGGTTTATGCACAGACCAAAATTAGAGCCAAAGTTCAAAGAGATGTTCTGTGCTGCATAGTGGACTCCATGGACAAGTCGAAGTTCCGGTTGCCTCGTTTTGCTCAAGGTCGCACCCCGAAGCCCCTGGAAAACAAAAAGCGCCCAGAACTAGAGTTCACAGCTTGTATCATGCATGGCCATTCGGTCAATGTGTTTCTAGCTGACGCTGAACAGAGCAGTGGTTCAGATTGGTCTCTTGAAGTGCTGTCACGAAGTCTGGACAAGACCTTCTCAAAGCTTCAGCGCTCAAATGGATCTTGGCCAAATCACTTGAAAATGGTCACAGACAACACACCAAAGGAAGCTTGTTTTTGCATAGCTTTGTTTCAAAGCTGTAAGCTTTTTTTTCATGGTATTTAAGCTGACCCTGGAAAGATAAATCTCATTTTTTTGGCACATGAATGCATTCTACACCACAGGGTACCATGAACATCCTAGGAATATCGCAACTCCCATTTGGGGAGGTATTGCTGCAGTCTTGTATCTACTGGGCAATTTGCCTCAATATCACACGAATCATTGGTCGTTGGACACACACATGAGGATGTGGGTGCCTGATCAGAGACCAATGTGTTTTTTATTTTGCAAGATTATCCCCTTCAAAAAGCTCATTTCTGGGAAATCTGCACAATTTGCGCTGAGATGCATTCTTCGGAATGGTGGCCAAATTGATTCGTCAAGCTGATGAGGCGATGTACCTTGGTAGCAAGGCAGGTAATTCCACCATTGCTTACAAATTGCTTGGAATAAACAAACCACTGCCACATCCAAGGCAGAGCCCAATGGATATTCTCAAGTTGCTAGCTCTGCATTAAAGAATCTTTGTATTTCGTAATATTTTGGCCAAGGCCCAAAAAAAAATTAAATGTTTTTGGGGCCATACCCATGGGGCTTCCAGTTAAGGTGGCTTAAGCAACGTCTTACAGGTGGCTTCCAAAAAGCTGGTTTGGAGTTCAATGTAGAGTACGTGACAACTGTCAGAAATTGGTGTGATTCCATGGAGCAATTTTCGACACTTTCTGGAGCATACCGAAAAAGGAAAGGCAATGACCCGAAGGAGATCCCTCACTCATTCACTTTCGCACGGCGTGACAGTGCCATGGTTAACCTATTGGTTTGTTGTCCCCAAATTCAACCCATTAAATGATGGATCCCCCAGGTATGCCACAGAGACACCCAGGTATGCCACAACATCTGGTGGACAGAGCTGTCAACAAACTTCCACGTCGTTTTGGTGGAGACTCTCCCAATGACGTTTTCTTGATGGTCAAGGCTTTCATGAGTGACACTGAGCTTTGTCAGGATGTTTTGGTGGTGTGGCCTGGCTCTGAAGCCAATGCAACCATGGGGGCACTACGAAGGATAGCATCCAATCAAGTACCAGGAGCTGGGCTGTCCAAATTGAACCATGTTAAGAGGTTAAGAGGGGGTTGAATGTAGAAAATGAAAAATAACTCCATGTTCTCCCGGTTCAGGTGTTGCAGTTTATCTGGACGATGAGCGGAAAGAAGTGTTGCTGGAAGTTGCCTCATACTTGGAGGAGAATTATGATCAGTACGGCAGGGCAATCTTGTATATTCGTCAGCTGGCTGGCCTTTATGCAATGCCCCGGACACCACCACCCAGGATTGAGTTCCTGCTGATGAATCATGCCAGGCTACAACGTGGTGCAGTTGTACTTCCAAATGCTGAGGTTCACACTTTGCACACTATGAATGTGCGGTTTCATCGGTATCACTGATCGATGGGCTAGTATCAAAAAGTTAGACAGCAACCTTGCTTTCCATAGGGGAACTAAAAAAAATTGTTTCAACATGTTGGATTTTAATGTGACAACAATCGAGCAGGGTTAACCACTTGCTTACCAAGTGCTTGTTCTCAAGCCAAGCAGCGAACTGCTTGCGGTTGTTGCCATGGAGCCAGCAGCTGCAGCGCCAAACAATGGCAACGAGCCCAAGTTGCCTGCAGCCAAGCCAGCTGTAACTTGGTTGCACTAGAAACATGTTCTTCAAAATCTTTCTTCCCCACTCACATCAAAACATTGGTTCAGGCACATGACCCAGACTTTAGCATCAAGAAACACCTGATGTCGATGATGGAGGAGGCATGGAATTTCAAACCGTTTCAAAGATGTTTTCAAGAAGTTTTCAAATGTTTTTCAAATGAAAAGCAAGTTTTTTACTCGAGTTTGCCTGCCCTGTAGATCACAACCACCAAAAACATGGGCCAGTATCTGTGGGACAAGTATGGCTCTGACGAGGGCAAGACACGTTTTCGTGAGGCCCCTTGTCTCAAATAGACAAATTTTTTTCTGGGTACCTGGTTTCCAGCGTTTCCGGAACTTCGTTACCAGGCTATGGAAGAAATCTTCAACTTTGAATGTGTGGCAAAGCATGTGGGAACCGAGAGACCTGTGTTCAATGTGCCCATGACAAGCATGAAGAATATCTTCCTGGAGTTGCACACGCTTTCCTTTGCAGAGAATGCAAAATATGGAGAGTTTGGGAGGTGGCCTGCGACGCATTTGTTCAAGCAGCACTTTCCTTCCTTTTTGGAAAACGGCTTCGAGGCACACAGGGAGCCCTTGGACATCAAGTTCGACTTGTCTACTATCGAGGCAGACAAGGGGTTGTACCAGATCAAGTCTTTCTCCGTTGGCTACATTGATGGCCAGAACAAGGCCATTATTATGTTAGCCATTGTGGCGCTCCTGCACCAGATGGTATCCTGGCAACAAAAAACAGTTGTCCCAATGTTGGTTCAAAGCAGGTAGTTGTTCACCAGTCTATGTTACTTTCTTTCTGTTCCCGTCCAAGCAGTTTCAATTTCAGGAACTGCGTCAAGAGATGCTTGAAGAAGATGAACACATGTGCAAAGTACTGGCATCTATGTGCTATGTGAAGTGCAACTACAAGAAGCACTCCACCCCAGAAGGGTTTCTCTATGAAACTTTGAGTGACTTGGCATAGAATTTCATGAACTATATTTTAGATTTTATTGTCTCATACAAATAATATTATACTATTAATACTATATCATAGTGTCCCACCAAAATATATTTGAGGTATTATTTTCCAAATATCTTTGTTGGCCCTTTGTCAACTGCATCCCAGGCCTTGCCAATCGAACGGCAGAGAAGGTCAAGCCATCTGCCTTGGATCTGCTGCTCTTGTTTCGTGAGTCTGTGAGGTTGAAGCAGGCCAGTGCCAATGGGAAAAAGGCTGCCGTTCGTGACTTGCTCTGGGGGTCAGTTGCAGACTACAACAAGACTATTGGCCAGCACCGTGCATCTTGTCTCATCCTAGTGGGAAAATGGTTACTATTTAGTAGTTAGATGCTATCCCTTTTTTTTAGAGTTCGAGCCTAGGCATGGCGTGTCAATGACAGCACACGTCGCTTGATCTACAATCTTCTTCGCAGTCCAAAAGGCCTATGGGATGCTTTGAAGGAATGCTACAATGAGTCAAAGCCACAAGACGCGGCCCTCACCATGGAGAACATGGATGGTGACTTCTTTGTCGTGGGCACAGAATTGGTCGATTCCCCAGAAAACTGGAAGGAGATACAGGCATGGTTGGTTAAAGCGCCTTAAGTGTTCAAACCCTGTTTTAAACCCAAAAAAAAACTGTGTAATTCCTTTCTCCCTGCCAGACCGTGACTGCAGATGCTGTGGAGCTCTGGGCTGACCGTGCCATGGGTGACTTTGAGAAGAAAGTTGGAAGAAACGCACCATCAAAGCAGAAGGCAATGGTTTGCCAATGTTTTCCATATTTTTTTCTCCCAAAATCATACTACATGCAGTTTTGACAATATTTCAGAGTATACCCCTGTCCCCTGCCAGAAACTTGCTCAGAGAGATCAACCAGCGATGGTGGAGCTATTGCAGATATGCAGCTTAATGAACTATGTTTGGCCAAAGATCGAGACCCACTTGGGCAAAGGCAAGTTGCTGGAGGGCATTCTCGAGCAATGGAAAATGGGGTGCCTCAGATTTAAGTTGCACAGTGGGTCAAAACCATACATTTTGGAGCCCAGAAATCACAACCCTGAACATGATGTGGTTTGAAAATTGCAAAGTGGGTCAAAACCATACATTTTGGAGCCCAGAAATCACAACCCTGAACATGATGTGGTTTGAAAATTGCAAAGTGGGTCAAAATCATACATTTTGGAGCCCAGAAATCACAACCCTGAACATGATGTGGTTTGAAAATTTCACGTCACAAAATGCTAGGATTCCAGCTTACCAATCATTCTGGGGGTATGAGAATCTAAGCTCTCCAAATCATTCCCTCTATCAAATCATAGGGTTTTGTGATGTGGAATTTTCAAACCACGTCACTAGAAGGACCAAGAAATCAACTTCATTTTTTCATTTGTTTTGGGTTAATTTGGATTTCCTGGTGGCTTTCATATTTTCTAATCCAAAACTCTGGGGTATGGAAATGGTGAGTTTGTGATGTGGTTTGCCCAAACCACGTCATGGGTAAGCTAATCCCAGCAAATCGAACCATGGGCAAGGATTAGCAAAACTAACCATTGATTGAATGGAGGGAGCAAACTACATCATTCCAGAGCATTCTGCAATTCAAACCACGTGATGCCAGCAGGGGTTGCAAAACAAACCACGTCATTCAAAACATGTTAGCGCTTCAAACCACGTCACTCAAAGTCACACTGCAAACCAAACCACATCACTCCGTATTTCTGGTCAGGGCAAACCACATCATCCAGATTGGTTTTGAAAACAAAACCACATCGTTGAGAGTGTGGTTGAGGTCCAGTCTTGGGTGTATGGTGTGGGCTCCCCTGAAAGGAATTTTGATAGTTGGGTGGGCAAACCCTCTAAAATAGGAAAGCGTTTTTTTAACACTTGTTTGTCCTTACTTACAACAAGTGACCTGGAAACATTTTTTTGATTTAAAAAAAGGTTGCCCAGGTCACTTGTTAAGATTTAGTTGGAACCATTTCAAATCAGGTAGTAATGGCTTTTCCAATCCCCATTTGGATTTAACTGTTGAATCTATCTTAAATTCAAGTTCCCTATATTTGATCAGTATGATGATCCATGCCAACCTCAAGGGAATCCCGTTTTTGATTTAGATTAAATTCTAGATCCCAATGTCAAATCCTTTACCATGGGTTTTTACTATCCCCATACATCTAATCTGCACTCCATCTCCCAAAAGTTTGGGATTTCCAGGGGTAACCTTTTCTTTCTGACTTTGGGACCCTTTTTGATGTAAAAAGGGTCCTAAAATTTAGGCCCCTTCTTAATGCCAAGCCAACAAGAGAATTGCCATCCACTGGGCTTTAGTATTTGATTCCTGCCCTAGATCACTGTATCTCAACTCTTATATGCCTGCATTTGGTTCCATTTTATCATAGTATTCCAGTTTTTGGATTGTAGGTAAGATTTAGTTGTTAGACGATCTTAGTTTTGTTCAAGTCTGCATTTTACAACATATAGCATTGTATATAAAAGTTCCTAAGTATGATCTTTAAAGAAGGATGGGGGATCCAATGTATCAATTTCCACCTTCCACCCACCATCTAAATCTCCAAGATGCCATCCTTCTCAAATTCCAAGAATCACATAGTATAGCCATTGCTTCTTCACCACGCCATGCTGCCAAGGGCCCTGGACAGCGAGCTGCGGGTTCAAGTGACACTTGGACTTCGAGTGGCACTTGGTTTTTATGGCCCAGAATTTTGAAACCTAGTTTCAAGGGTTTGTAACATCTTTTTTTGGTAAGCCAGAACCAATTCAGGAAAGGGTTGGATCCTACATTCGACTTTCGGAAATTGGCCTTTGTTCAAGAGGCATGTTCCATGCAACATGAGGAAAGCCTTGTGTCAGCCCAATCAACGGTGAATAATGCACGGAAAAATTCTTTGGTGGCAGCATTCAACTTGTTCTCAACAAACCTGCAGAATGATTGGATTCTGCAAGACAAGTTCCTTGCCTCGGCAGAGATGACATCACAGCGGGCACGCTCTGTCCTTGTGCACAGCTTGGAGGCACATTGACCATTCCAAAAATTTTGAGACACTATAAATTATATTAAATTATACTTCATATATTATAAGTCTCATACTATTAATACTATATTATGCCATAATACTATAATTACTATATTATACTATCCTATTCTAACACCTACTATATTATACTATATTATAGTATCGATATGTTTGATACTAAAAAATAATATTGTCGAATCAGACGTCCAGGTTTTAACCTAGCATGCCTGTTTTAACTTGTTGCATCTTCGAACCACGTGGGAAAATATAGATAGTGTAGTATGTTTATTATAAATTCACATGCTTATCTATCTGTCCCCAAAGTTTTGGGAATGTATCCCCAATCATTGTTAAAAAGAAACCCAAACCACATTTAATTCCAACACCCTTCAGAAAATGCACACCACGGCATGGAAGCTGGTGAATGAATACGTCAGTGAAGTGGTGCCAACATGGGATGTCTCTGCTGCCAAGACTGCACAAGGACAGGGCTAACATCTATGATTATCATACTTCATGGCCTTTTTTTCCCCTACTATTACATGCATTAAGGGGTTTGTCATACCCAAAAGATATAAACAAAGTTTCACATCTCAGGGTTTTTTCATACAAACTTTCAGGAGCTGAGCCAGAAGGTGAGGCAACAACTTTTGCTGCCAGAAACGAACCTTGGATTCAAGCTACCATGACAGCGTTCGGGCATGGTGTCAGGAGGCCAGAAAACGAGCGGCTGATTGCCTGGGTGAACTATGTCACGGCTGGCGTGGTCTCAGGCAAAAAGCTTGTGTTCACCATTGAGCAGGTGACCCAGTTGCTTCATTCTTTTCCTCGAACTGGTGTGGCTGTGATTCTGCTACCCAACCGGGCATCAGATCTCAGGGCTTCTCCCAAGTGTCTGGGCTCCACAGTGTGTGTGTGTTTTTTTTTTGGTCCGTTTTTTGGGGATTGTTTTTTTGGTCCGTTTTTTGTTAAAGGTGATTAGCTTTCATTTTGATCAACAAGGAAGGATGAAAAGGATGAGTGTGATGAAGATGATGATGAAGGACCAGAAGACAAGGTGAAGAAACAAGAAGGACTGGGGGTGGGTTTTGAATGAACAATTTTCTTCAACTCTTTGTCTTGTTTTTTTGGAATGAGCTGTTGATGTTTGAACACATGGGGGACAGGAAGTGACAACGAGAACGATGGAGAGGATGATGCTGGAACCATGGCATCAGCTGATGCAATTCTTCGTGACTTCAAGTACAAGCTGCAATGCACGTACATGGAGCCAGCCAGGGATCTTCGGGTGGGGGCCTCAAACAAAAGGGCTGTGCAATCTTTGTTCTTTGCTGAACATTGTCCATTTGGGATGACTTAAAAACAGTGTTTATTATACTATGTTTACCATAAATAACATAAAGTCAATAAAGGGGCTTACATTTATCTGATAAACATTTTTCCCATGTCTTGCCCCAGGGCTGATCAAGATTGATCAAGGGTCATGGTTGAAGGTTTTTTTGGTCATTTTTTGCCCAAGGTGCGACCAATCTCAATCTTCTTTGACCCTGCCACAACCTATGGCACGCGAGAAGGATTTCATTCGGGATTGCTTGTGACCAGCAATGACCGTGGGAACTACTTCATGAAGATGCCAGTGTTCAAGTCAGGAGTCATCTCTGGAGTGGGGATGTTGCCAAGGTGGGTTGAAAGAAATGGCATCTTGTTTTTGAAGCCCCCGCTAATTTTCCATTTCTTAGAGTTGTTCCAGGCAGGACTTGAAAAACTAGGTGATGCTCTGTCTTGGTAGATTTTACTTGCAAGGTCTGACATGATGAAAGCTGAGAAGGGGAGCTCCAAGTTCGCAACGCAGTCAACTTTGACAAGGGTGCAGGAAATGAAGCAGGCAAGCAAAGTCTAAAGTATCGAAAACATAAAGTGTTTTATATATATAATGTGGTTCTGGTTGTAGATATTGCCTTCAAAATCCCTGCATACAGTTTTCAATCTGAAATTTAATCATTGGCCCTGCAGCACCTTGCTGGCACAAGCTTGGTGGAGAAGATTACATCGGCATTGCTTGGTGGAGATGATACCAACAATGCTATCGTTGACCTTTTGGGTTTTGATGGCTGGCCTGCTTGCTTCACCATGAAAGAAATGGCAGCAGGACTCTTACCTGAATGGCACCTTTTCTTCCCCTAGCCCCAAATCGTTTTAGATGATACTTTCCTTTTGGTAGCCTGTTTCGTTTGTGGCAAAAGCTCAGCAAGGAAGGAAGATTGGTTGCTCTACTGCATGCCACAGCCAGCATGAAACAAGCTATTGCGTCTCAGCAATTGGTGAAAAGGCTTACTCGATGTGCCGAGCAGGGTCCCTCAAACTGCCAGGTTTCCCGGAATTTGAGCAGGTGATCAATGACTTGAAGAAGAACAACACAGACCTTGCACCACCTGATTTTCAGGTTTGTGTCCCTGTGCCCAACGGTGTGGCAATCAAACAGAACTTGATTGACTACTGGTCTGGCCAGGAGCTTTTCCAAGTTGAGATGCTGGATCTCTTGAAGAAGCACAATGAGAAGTACAATCCGCATGGCATCAAGAGGGGTTCCGATCCACCAGAAGGTGTGACAAAATTTTGATTTTGTTGGATCCTATTTCACCCTCTCGTTTTTCAACATTGGTTCCTTTAAATATGTTTCAAAATGAGGTGCCCTGAAGTATGGGGTTTACTGTTATCTATAGGCCATGAAATATGGGTTAAAATTTTTATCTATATAGGGTATAAATGTATACATTAAATAATATATTATATAATATCTGAATGTATGGGGTATATATAAATAATATAATATATAATATACAAAATGATATATTATACATTTAATGTATGGGGTAATTATATCTCATAAATATATCATATAATGGTCATCTCCATCTGCCACATGAGGCGCAGCTGACATTGCCACTGAACCTGCTGTCAAGAAACTTCGCATCGATGACAGCGTGAAATCTGCTGAGCAGGAAGCCAAGATCCTGAACAAGCAGCTTGGCCAAAAAGGTCACAGTAAGAACATATTTCCCCTGGATTTAGGTTAAGGGAAAACCATGTCAAGTGTTACAAAAAGAAACCAATTTTGGATAAAAGTGCCATCTTTGAATCATTTTAATTTTAACATATTTTAACCAAATTGTATTCAGTCTTGAGGCACTTGCTTTCCTGTGGCACCTTCAAGTTGATTTATGGCTGCGATCAGGATGTCTTGTGGGTTACCAGCGAAGGCAGGAAAAAGGATACCTTCGACGTCAAAGGGCCTGTGGAGCTTTTTGGCTTTGGTTCTGGTGATTTCCTAGAAGGGCCTGCTGCCCGTGATGTTCAGTCAGACTTGACGGGAAGGTGGGTCACTTTCAGGGTGACATCTGGGACTGAAGCCTGCATCTTGGAGGCTGACAGGCGCCTACCAGACCATATCAAGAAAATGGACATCTTTGGAAAAGTCACTGGGTTGGATTTTATGTATCACAATTAACTCTGGGATTGTACAGTTTCTATCCTCTATATGGGTTTTGATTGGGATGCAAACCGCAAACCCAAGGTGACAACATATGGGGCTGCAATCAATGAGTTGGAGAATGCAGGGGAGGTCAACCTGAAGCTTTCCATGCACTCCATCAACAAGAGTGACGGGTCTGCAACTCTTACCATGACATCCGCCAAGAATGTGTGCTTCGTTTTGGACCCGCCCAAGAACCGAGATGGGAAGAAGAGAAAGGCACAGTGTTTCCAAATAATGTTGACTAATTGCTATTATTATAGTTTTGGGCCCATACATACGTCACCTAAAAGCCATGAAACAAATTTAAGATTCGAGGGGGAAACCATTGTCTATATTTTGCACATGTCAGGCAAACAGTTCTGCAGTCACCTTTGG
Organism: Cladocopium goreaui; assembly: GCA_947184155.2. Classification (NCBI taxonomy): domain Eukaryota; class Dinophyceae; order Suessiales; family Symbiodiniaceae; genus Cladocopium; species Cladocopium goreaui. Next base: position 14,714 of record CAMXCT020001153.1, on the reverse strand, counting down.
GGCAAAGCTATCTTTGGCAAAGCTGCGCACAGCCGAGAATGTGAAGCTGTGCTGGCGGCTGAGGCACATTAAAAAAAATGGTTGACAGTGGGTAATACCATCTTTATACATGTAACGTTGTGAAATCATATAATATAAGTTACAATATCTTATATAAGTTCCCCAAAGCCATCCTTCCCCTGCCAATCCATCACCTGCATCCAGGCTTCAACCTTCGGAGAATGGTGGCAAAGATTTGATCCCCATTCGTCCTGTGGCGATGCTGACCACCAGTTTCGAGGGAAAGGCTGACGAGATGTACCAACTTGTTTGAATTGCGCTCACAAGTTTGGGTCAGGGGGTGGGTGGCAACCAAATTCATTTTTGACATAAAAACATAAAACATGATTTTAAACCTCATAGAAAAACCCTTGGACCAGAGCTTGGAGTAGCGCAATCTATGCTTTTGATGGTACTGGCTCTAGATGCCAGGGCTTAGCACTGCAAGCAGTGCTCCAACAAAGGGGAGGGGCCTAAAGCACCTCAAGCTCACATGGAACACCGGTGCAGATGTGCCAGTGACTCAAAAAGTGCAATGTCAAATCGTTTTGAGTAGCACATGTTCTTGAGCATTTACCCACAAAAATCAAAAGACATTGTAAAATGGTGTAAACATACCCCTGTACAAGTGTGGCAATGCCAGTCTTTGTGTCACAGGAATTTACCGGCTTGCATTTGCTCAAAGGTCTTGGGTGTGAACAGGCCAAACAGGTATAGATAGCATGGAGACCCCAGGCAAAGGGATCACAGTGTCTTGCGATGGAGATTCCATTCGCACTCCACGCTTTGACATTGCCAACTACCAGTCTTTGCTAAACGCACCAGTTCGAGCAGCAGCAGCGGCAGAAAGGGGAAGGGCATCCAGTTCTGCGAAAAGCTCAGGAGGCTGGAGATATTTTGTTTTTTTTCAGTTTGAAAAGAAACATTTGAGAAGGGTATGTGCACACCATTTTACAATGTTTTTTTTGTGAATTGTAAATGTTTTGTTTCAAAGGTTGGGATGTAATAACCACTAGGCCAGTAGATCCAATGGCAGCTTCAAACTAAATTTTAAACGGCGCTCGTTGGGGGTAAAACGTTTTTTTCGCTATGATAAAAAAACATTGTGACAAACACTGAGGTGACAAGCAAGCCAGCAAAGGGATGAAGTCCGCTTCTCTTCTTCAGCGCTGTGAATTGGCAAGTTCTTCGGATGACAAGTCTGGTGAAGACAAAGTTCATGCTGAAGGTCTTGAAGAAGAAGAGGAAGATGCAGAAGCTGAGCCAGCATCTGCAAAGCCAAAGGGTCGAGGAAGAGGAAAGGGTTCAAAGCCTCGAAAAGAAGGAGAGCCTGAAGTCCTGAAGAAACCTGCCTCCAACAAGTCCAGAAAGAAGAGCAAAAAGGAGGATGAGTATGATGAAATGTTCGCTGACATGATGGACCACCCCGGTGATGATGATGATCAAGGAGATTACGAGGATGAAGAAGATGGCACAGCAGAGAAGAAAAAGAAAAAGAAGAAGTCTGAGGGCAAGGGTGAGAAAACAGAGAAGAAGAAAAAGGATTGATTCTTCTTTGTTCCTTTTATGGTTTTTGGTTGCAATTTATCAATTTGTCTCTTCCAGGGTCTTGTTGAAAGTCTCTGTCATTCAGACTGCTGCAGGATGACCGCAACTCCGAGAAAAAGAGCAAGACTGAGGGGAAGCGCAAGCGTCATGGAGCAGAAGATGAAGAGCCCATGGACACAGGCGAAGTACATGAGAAGAAGGTAGACAAGGCGATGAAGTGGGGTCTCAACAAGACACAGCCTGCTGGAGATGCGAAGTACAGGAGATGCTTCAGCTCGGCCAACCTCGATGCAACTTGGCAACTATTTTAGTTCTTACTTATTTCCAATTTTCTTATTCTAGTTCTTTAGTTCTTTAGTTCTTAGTTCTTATTCCTCTGATTTTAATTTTGATTTAGTTTTGATTTCTCCCCTTCTTGTATATTTTAGTTCTTGCTGTTTCCAATTTTTTATTTTCAGTTTTGGGACCCTGTCAATTTCCTGGTGATAATTGAAAAAAGAAGGCTGTGGCTTTGCCATCGAGAGCTACTTCGATTCCTGTGGTCAACCTTGAGGAGCCTGAGAAGAGCAAAGATTCAACAGAAATCCCCAAGACAAATGATGACAAGGATGAGGAGCCTGAGAAGAGCAAAGATTCAACAGAAATCCCCAAGACAAATGATGACAAGGACTGACACAAATAAATCCCCATTCTTTTTTGCAATTAGTTTTCAGTGTTTAAGAAATTGTTCAAAACATCTCTGACCTGGCGCAGGACTTGCTGAAGGCTGACAAGGTTATCAAGCAGGCAATGGACAGCCACGTTGTCCTCATGACTGCTGAATCACAAGGACGCATCGAGGTTCAAGAAGCTTTGGAGTTCCACACCCGCCTGGCCACTGGAACGTTTTTAGAGTCTTCGGGGGAGAAGGAGAAAAGCAAGACTAAGGATGACAAGTTTGACGATGACAAGACACTGGTTCTTGGAGAAGAGAATCAGGACCCGTGGACTTTACAGCATATCTTTCCACCATAAGTTTTTCTACAACTCAAAATTGAAAGTGTTACTTCATGGCTCTAAGTCATCCATACTTGTAGGACATGGGTGATGTGGCCCCTCTCGAAGATGTGGCGTCGCCAGAGCCAAAAGAGACACCAGAAGGCATGCCAGAGCCAAAAGAGACACCAGAAGGCATGCCAAACACCAAGAAGGACCTTAGGTTACTAATATGGTTTGTTTTCCAAGATTGTTCACACCCAAGATTGTTAAGTTTCTGTTTGTCTCTAATCCCATATCATAATGTTATAATTATACAGCAAACTTGGCAGGATACCTGTGCTTCAAAGCCTATGGCAAAGTGCTCAGCAAAGGCAAAGGCAAAGAATGGCAAGATGGACACAAAGAAAGGCAAAGAAGGACATACCGATGAAGCGAAGGGCAAGGAAACTCCGAAGGTCAAGGTCAAGGCCAAGTGTAAGGCCTTGCCAAAGGCCAAGTCTAAGGCCTTGCCAAAGGGAAAGCCCAAAGCGAAAGCAAAGGCGAGCAAGGCAGGTATTGACAAAAATCACATTTTGAAGCAGTTTGAAATTTTACATAAGCCTGGGAGAGTTTTGGGTTTAAGATTTATTAAGATTTCACCCCAAAGATATTAAAACCCAAAAAGTTCATTAAGAACAATTTTTAATTTTTGCAACCATGCTTTTCGCAGACTGCAGAACGCAACCGCATCTACAGCAGGGTCTACCGGCAAGCCATTGCCAAGGGCAATGGTGCAGAAGTGGCACAGTCAGAGGCTTCCGCGGAGCTTGTGCGCTTGGGGTTCACTGTGAGGCCAAGGCGTCAGTAGACACAATGGCAATGCTGCGTAAGTAGCATTTTTTGCAGGCATGTGTGCCTATGGAATACACTACTAGATTTAATATCTAGGCGTCAGTAGACACGCGATGGATGCTGAAGAAGTCAGCACTGTGTGTGTGTCAGTTGCGCAACTTACACACTGAACCTCCCTGGGGCAATGGTGAAAAACTGCCTGTCCTTGACCGAAGCTGCAGCTCATGGCGGCGGCAGGTGACATGCGTCAGCTTGAATTCACTTAAAAGTCATGTTTGAGCCCTTAATTTTAGGGATTTATTAATTTATGGATGCTTCTTTCCAGGCATGGATGCTTAAATTTAGGGATTTCTGAACCCTCATTTTCAATCATCCATCCATGTCTTTGTTTCAATCATCCATGTCATCGGAGCCTTCAAATCTTGCAACAAGAGCATGCAAAAACCAAGTATATCCAAGACCTGGTTTGATTTGGGTCAAGACCTGGATAGCATGACAGTGTCTTATATATATATATATATTTACGTACACAATATATATATATATACATACTAATACACTATAATATATTTATATACACATACTAATACACTATATCTTTATAATATATTATATGTATATAATATCAATATCCTCATGCGCATTAGGGCGTTCGCTCGCCAGGATGTCTTTGAAACATGGGGTATTTCGCCGACCTTGGGGACCACAGATTGAAGTCCAATACTTAATGGGATTTTATGGTGATTTAATGGGATTTAATTATGGGATTTTATGGTGGTTTAGTGGGATTTAATGGGATTTTATGGTGATTTAATGGGACTCAATGGGATTTTATGGTGGTTTAATGGGATTTTATGGTGGTTTAGTGGGATTTAATGGGATTTTATGTTGATTTAATGGGATTCAATGGGATTTTATGGTAGTTTACTGGGATCTAATGGGATTTACCCTCTGGTAAACTAACATAGCTATGGAAAAATCACCATTTTCCCATTTTCAATAGGTAAATCAACTATTTCTAGGTGCCATTTGCAATAGCGAACTGTAACAAATTACCAGAGGGTAAATGGGGTACTCCATTTTTGACTAGCCAAATTGGATCAAATTGGGAGATCCAACATGATCTAACAACCCGAATGGAATTGAAATGGATTTATTTAGCAAACGTTGGAAGAACATGGAAGAACACTATGGTGGGTTACCCTCTGGTAATTTAACGTAGCTATGGAAAATCACCATTTTTGATGGGAAAACTCACTATAAATGGCCATTTTCAATAGCTATGTTAGTTTACCAGAGGGTTAACCTGAAAATTATTGGAAGACCATAAACATTGCTTTCCTCTGACCAGCGATTCCTCCATGTTCCCTCTGGTAAACCGCTTCGCAGGTTTCGAAAAAAAACCGACCTGCGCGAGCTAAGGGTGTCATGTAAGCTCTGCAAGGACGTTGGACTGAAGATGTCTCGGCATTTGGTTACTTGGTTTCTGAACAAGATGATCTTCGGCCAAAAAGGACTGGCGTATGAGATCGTATGAGTACGTCTCGAAATTGGGTACCACCAACCGCCATGTTTTAGCATCATTTCCCTCTTAAAATCAAACGGGCAATGCAATTAATGGTGCTAGTATCCGAGTAAACCAACCTTAATTTTGAAACACACCCAGATCCAGTATTCACTGCTTCAGTTCTCATTTTTCGTGGCTAAATCCACCTGCCGAAAACCTCGACCAAACCAGCGCCATGATTTGTAGAAATCTTCGGACTGTTTTCCGTCCGGGATTCCACCTGAAGGGTGATGTCCAACGGAACTCGTCAGAGGCTTCTCAGCTTCTCAACTGGCTGTGGGTCAAAGTCTCAATCGTAGGGGATGGCACAATGAAGCACACTTTTCTGGAGACACTGAGGATGGTGTTTTTGTTTTGTTGGTTCGCATGTTATTCCCCCATACAAGCTATAGAATGCTATAGATACAACTGGTGGCTATTGGTTTTCGCATGTCATTCCCCCATAAAAACATATAAAACCATAGATATTTGATGATATTTGGTGATGTTCATCCACCGTTGACTTCGATGACTTCCCCACGATGATGCCCATTTGCCATGGCAGCCAATGACTTGAGCGACTTGACCCGTGACCCGTCAATGTTTCACCAAGCATCGTTTTGATCCATCGATTTCCATGCCTGAACTCTGGTAACACCAGCGGCACCAAGAGCCAAGGGAGCGATGAGCGATTCGGATCACTTTGAGGATCCCATGTAGCCAGTTTTTCCTGCGATAAATCCCATATCATCTTAGTAAAGTAGTAATAAACCAGCCATATTTTGATGGTTTATATATATATATATATAATATATATATATACCATAGTTTTTACCATTTTATGGCCCGAATTTATGGCAATTGTTTCAACAGTTGACCTGGTTGACCCTAAAAATTAGATGTTCACACAATGTGGTTAAAACAATGCCATGTTTACCACCCATGACTGGGAATGGCAAACATACCAACTATAAAAATGGTGATGGCTAGGGGATGGTTTATGACATTGTTTTCCCCACATTAGTCAAAATTTTAGTGGAAACATGTGGAAACTTATCTTCCAACCCCCTATTTGGCAGGGTCTATGTTCATTTACTGGAGGGTAGTTCGTAAGTGTTGATAAGCCCGTTATTGGTGGTTGAATCTCTGAGGAAAAAAGGAATGTGGCAAACCCAATAAGAAAATTAAGAAACCATCCCCAGTTATCAAGCGTTTGGGTGATTTTTCAGAAATTTACTGTACCCATAAAGGTTTCCGAAGATACGGGTACCCCCAGTCATCATCCATTTATAGATGGGATGTTCCATTGTAAATCATCCAGCTATGGGGTATCCCCTATTTTAGGACACCAACTATCAATGGATTGCTGGTTGGTGGTTTGGATCATTTTTTATTTTTCCATTCAGTTGGGAATGTCATCATCCCAACTGACGAACTCCATTCTTTTTCAGAGGGGTAGGTCAACCACCAACCAGATTGTTTTTTTATTGGGACTAAATTAGTACATCATAAAAATTGGAGTTCTCCAGAGTTCACCAAGCAATTTTTTATGATGTAGTCATTGTCCCTTAAAAATCTGGTAAATCTCCAGGTTGATCTACGACGTTCACGAACCTGGGCAGGCCAACTGGTTCAAGATCCTCATCGGCGCCTGGGAGCCCGTTTTTTTTGGTAGGTCGGGTGGCTTCTCCCATGTATGGATTAACTGTGATAAATTTAACATAACTATTGAAAATTGCCATTTATAGTGAGTTTTCCCATTAAAAAAGGTGATTTTCAATAGCTTTTTGTATGTTTACCAGAGGGTAACTGTGATAAACATGGATGATCATTAGTATGATTATGATCAAATGATATAAAATCCATGTTTTGATCATCCATTTTTTTGTATGATAACTACAGTATCCCTTATCTCATGTTTTGACAATCCATGAAAACTATGAAACTTAGGCTATCCCATAGTATGATTCAGATTGATTAAGGATATTCTTAGATTAGAAAGTTGTGAGATTTTTCAGTTCTGACCATAAAAAGATGGGTTGTAAATTATAGCAGTTATATGGGTACTAGCCAGTGACCAATCCGCGAAGTCTTAGAGCTGATTCACCATTGAGAAATAGATCCATGGGGTCTTTAGGAAAGCCTGGGATCTTTCGAGTTTTGTTCCTCAGACTTAGGAGATAAAGCATTGCTGATACATCTAGGAACCACCAAACCCATCCAAGCCCAATGATGGCACCAAAATTCCTCTCTGACTGTGAGCAAACCTGTTACAAGCCGCAAATCGTTGACTCAGTTGGTAAAGATAACTAGCTTGACCATAATTTTTGCTTTGTTCATCTATATTAGCAATTAGGGGCTTATGATCAATAGATATCAATAATGATTTATATTTAATGATTTCATCCATAGTCAAGGGGAATATAAATCAAGAAACATTACTGATGGATCCCACCTTGTCGCAAAAAGTCGCATCGGATTTTTGTTTGCAGCTAGGGTCATGGCTAAATATCAATTTTTACATGACGCACATGGTTCGTGGGCTGTTTTTGATGCTCCGAAATCCCATCCTTTTCCTGGTACTGTCGATCTGTTTTCGAAGGTTGATATCACGTGAGGTTGGGCAGCTTCCGTCTTCAATTGGGGATTATTCTCTTGTTACATTGGTTGTTACATTGTTGGTGGCAAATTCTTCCATTTATTGGAAGAATCATCAACCATATTCCGGTTCTGACTTTACATCCCCAGAATAATATCCTCAGTTTTGCATCTACCATTGTATCCCGAATATATCCGGGTATCCCGAAGATATCCTCATTCTCCTCAGAAAATGTCTCCCCATTTATTTCAGGTACGGCACTACGGTATTTTTTCACATAGCTATGGCAGCTATGGTATAGATGGCCCATAGAATTCGTTGATCTGCCTATTAAGATGGTGATTTTCCTCAGCTCTGTTAGTTTACCAGAGGGTTTATCTATTATCATCTATTATCAATGGTTTCTATATTTATCTTGAGTATTCTACAATTTCTATCTATTATCTATTATTTATTATCATAGTATACCCCCTGGTAATTTAACATAGCTATTGAAAATGACCATAGAAATAGTGAGTTTTCCCATGAAAAATTGTGGATCTTTCCATAGTTATTTTGACATAACCAGAGGGTAGTCATAGTATTACCCATTAAAGTCCTTCCATTCTCAGGCCGTGATCTTCTTGAACAGCCTCTGGCTGTTGGCGCAAGCAGCCGGGCCCTTGAACGGGCTTCAACTGGGCTTTAAGCATCATGTGTAGGGGGTTTAGTCAGAGGGATATCAATTGATAAATGCTGGTTGGTTGATGCTTTTTCGGCGATTATTGACATACCCTTAAAACCAACATGTTTTTTTTGTTGATTTTCCACAAGGTTAGTGACACTGCCTCAAGTGACATTATCCCATGGATGTGTAAAATAAACTGGGAATGAACAAGATGTTCCAAATGTGCCGTGGTGAAGACATGGTTTGTCTTCTCATAGAAGGGGATGGTCATACACCCATCAATAGGGTTTGATATATCCATTGTAATGGTTCCCAATATAGGATGGATGACCATAGCCCATATACAATGTTTTGATGAGGGCACACATGAATGTCTTCTCAGGGGATCTGGTGTTTTGCTATGTTTTGCTCAAACACGTGGCGCTTGGAAAAAACATGGACAAGTCAACAGGCACCATACCCTAATCACATGTATACAATCCCAATTTTTTTAAATATAAACATGTTTTGACAAATCTTACTAGATTTCCCATAATTTGTTCATGATTGAAATCCCATGAGCTCCCATTTTATAAAATATGATCCATCATTAAATCCCAATAAAAACCCGGGATATTTTACCAATGTGTAGCCATTTTTTCGCTGGTTTTTCCCCAGGCCCTTCCCTGGCTGCGACCTTGGTCCTTTTGGATGGACATTGTAGCTGGGCACAGTGAAGAATGCCATCCCTCAATATGTCAATATTTAAGGGTATCCCCCAGTATATTCCCAGTAGATTCCCAGTAGATTCCGCCAATGTTCATGGTGACCTTCTGGTAAATTTTTTCACTTCGACCCATTCGCAGATAGGAGTTGGAAGATGAGTTTCCACTAGAAATCAAGGATCTTTCGATAGGATCACTAGGAAACAACGCTGATTTTTGTGGCATTTCGCGGAAATCCTGGCCATTTACAGTAAGAAAGCTGTTGATTTTCCATAGTCATGCTGAATGTTCCATGAGCCGGCAAAAATCAAGGACTCAACCTTGGATTCTATGGCATTTTTTGCTGAAACTGTTGTGTTTCACTGGAGTGTTGGGATATCTGACAGGAGCATTTGGGCAAACAAAATCGTGAACAAATTCCTTCAACAGACCTGGTGATGTTTGAGTGCTATAAAGAAAGTGAGTGTGTTAAGCAACAAAGAACTGGGGATTCGACGCCAGAAAACCTGGCTTTGACGCCAGATGAGGCTCCAGACAGGGAAATGGCGATTGCTGATATGAAATGATAGCCATACATCAGGTGAGATTGGTTTGATTGAAGTTACCCTCTGGTAATTTAACATAGCTATTGAAAATGACAATTTATAGTGGATTTTCCCATTGAAAATGGTGATTTTCCATAGTTATGTTAGTTTACCAGAGGGTACAGTAGATTGCTTGATTTTAAATATCTAACAGTGTTTGATTGCTCTAAATTGGATCCATGGAATTGGCAATGACGCATCGGGGAAAAGTGCGAAACTGAATAGGAATGATTTAAACCCTAGCTTTGGGGTGAACATGGATCAAGGCTCCCACAAATGGGATGATGTTGGTGATGACCCCCGAAAAACTTTGGTGACTGATATGGGGTTCATGGCATAAGCTTCGCCACATTGTTATTCAGAATGCAAATTGCGAATTCGTGTGCTTTGCAACAGGAAAGATGCAACAGGAATGTCCTTTACGAATCTTTACGAGATAAACAGATCACGGATATCATGATTTTTCTGTGATGAGCGGTCAGGATTTTGGATCACCCTTAAGCCAGAGGTAGATCTCTTCCAGATAATCTCAATATAATCCTATATAATTTCCATATAATCACCATATAATAATATAGTCCCATTATAATCCCCACCATCTAGTTGCTATCCATGGTTGTTGCTCCACCAACCAGATTGTTATTAACCATATAATAACCATCAAATGGGGGGATTTTCCAGCCATCTTTGACGTTGGTCGATCTGAAACCTGGGTCAACCGACTGGTTAGATATATGAGTTGTAGCTGGAAAAAAATACTGATGGTTAATATATGGTTAAGATAAAAGATACTGAAAAAATACTTGAATCTTTAGCTTTGGTAAGATGATTCGATCCACTCACCGGCTAAGTTTCCTTGTTTCTCAGGATTCAATGGCGCCAATTTTTCGTCGAGCATGGAAAGTTTGGTCACATCTCCTAAGGTCCGATGTTAGAACCTTGTCGGATCAAACTCGGGAGAATCCAATCTCTGACATTGCCGCATGGTAAATTCTACGGTGAAATCCTAATTTTTGCTGGCAATTCCCCTAATATCCCCTATACTTGATTGCTTAAGTCATTTTAAGTGCCAATTTTACTGGTTAAACGCTCATGGTGTCTTTTATATTATATTTTGAGGTGTTTCGGCATGTTTGACCATCACCATCACCTTTTGCTGGTGGTTCCTAGGCCTTCCTCGCCGTCTATGTGGTAGAGACGATCTTCAGGACAGCGTTGTCGAAAGAAAAGTGGGATTTGTATGGATTTGTTCAATGATTTGAATGCTAAACAAGAGATTTTCGGCTGGAAACATGGGGAATTTTCGAGTTATTTGGCCAACATTGGCCGACTAAAAGGTGGGTTTCGCCAATGGAAACGGAGATTGACTGGTACGATGTATCGTTCTGGGTCCTGTGATTGGGGTAGTAATGTAATTAATAGCTGATCATGTTCATGTTCATCCAATTTGAGTTCATAGTTTTGACAAAATGTTACATTCAAGGTAACCAGATCTATATTCAGGGTATGTGGATCTAGTGATTCCCTCCATGTACTTAGAGAAATTAGCCTCACTTACTTCTGATTTACTGAATCATGTTCATATCCGAAACGGGAAAGATTATAAAAAAGAAAACCATGAGCAGGATTTCAGGTCCTCTATTTTCAGTCATTGTCGCTTGGTTATCCATTTACGATGTGTTTTTGTATTCTTGGGTCCAAATGATTGTCCATGCCGGTACTCGTACCAATAGCGGAACTTGTATATGATGATAAAAAAGACAAACATATGACAATACATTGCCGGAGTTTGGGTATCCATCACTATAAGGATAATTTTAAAACGATCGTTATGACTAAATCATGGACATGATACTTATAAGAATCATCACTATCAATGTCAGTCTAATGTGTTTTGTTTTTTTTAATACATCCACTATCATCAGCAGTGACTTGAGGTAAATGATACTTAACATCCACTATCATCACCGTGATGAGACTTAAATCCAGTACTTATACATCGAATATCAGTTTAATGACAGAAATACACATCCACTATCATCAGCATTTAAATCATTAAATGATACTGGAATATACTGGATGTAGATTATGACGTGTTTAGATTATATGTAGAAGTATCATTAAACTATTTTCACCGTTATATATATATATATACACGTATAATCATATATATATATATATACATACGTATAATCATATATATATATATATATGGTACCCCCCCAAGACCTACATTTCAAGCAAATTTAGTGGTATTTACAGTGTTTTTCTTATAGAACATTTTGGACTCTACAACTTAGGGCATTTTCTGGTGATCAAAAATGGCAATTTTGTGCAAGTCTTGTGGGAATCTTGGATCTTGGATGTTGCAAAGAATGCAATCAGAATGCATTCTTTCCCAAATCTCAGGGGGTAGGATTCAAGATTCAAGATTCAAGGCTCAGAAAACTTCTTGAATCCAAGGAGGTAGGATTCAAGATTCAAGATTCAAGGCTCACAAAAAATTCTTGAATCCAAGGAGGTAGGATTCAAGATTCAAGATTCCAAAAAGAATTTTTGAATCCAAGGGGGTAGGATTCAAGATTCAAGGTTCAAGGCTCAGAAAAAAAAACTTCTTCATTCCAACCTCTTTGGATTCAAGATTCAAGATTCCAAAAAAAATCTTGAATCCAAGGGGGTAGGATTCAAGATTCAAGATTCAAGATTCAAGGCTCGGAAAAAACTTCTTGAACCCAAGGAGGTAGGATTCAAGATTCAAGGCTCAGGAAAAACTGCTTGAATCCAAGGAGGTAGGATTCAAGATTCAAGATTCAAGGCTCAAAAAAAACTTCTTGAATCCAAGGAGGTAGGATTCAAGATTCAAGATTCCAAAAAGAATTCTTGAATCCAAGGGGGGGTAGGATTCAAGATTCATGATTCAAGATTCAAAGCTCAGAAGAAACTCCTTGAATCTAAGCGGGTAGGATTCAAGATTCAAGATTCAAGGCTCAGGAAAAACTTCTTGAATCCAAGGGGGTAGGATTCAAGATTCAAGATTCAAGGCTCAGGAAAAACTTCTTGAATCCAAGGAGGTGGCCCTTTTGCACAAGACTTCTCCGCAACTCTTGGCCCTTTTGCACAAGACTTCTCCGCAACTCTTGGATCTTAGATCTTAGATTTGGGGAAGAATGCATTCTGAATGCATTCTGAAAGCATTCTTTGCAAAACCCAAGATCCAAGATCCAAGATTCCCACAAGGCTCCTGATCAAAATCTTGGATTCGTAAAGAATTTTGATAGGGATTGGTAAGAGTATTCTGACAAATATGCTCAAAACTGATCTAGAATTGTTTTTACTTATTCATTTATTATCATCAAAATCATGTATGCTTAACAAATAATATATCTAACTCAAGCACTCCTGGATTCAAAGCAATGAAATTGCAAGATCATCTACATTTTACATATTTTCAAAATGAATTATGACAACAAAAAGCATCAACTCTTCTACAAAAAAAGATTGTAGATGCTGAAGAAAAAACTAATGATCATAACGTAGATTCACAGGAACAAATAAGACAATTAACATCAAATGAGAATATGATTGATTATTGTCAATTTACTATGCAAAACTTGATGGGATGTCATGAAATTGTAGGAGGATTAAAAGGTAATTGCATTATAAAATCAATATGTCTAAAAAACATAACTGGAGATCAGTCTTATATATATATATCTTTATTGTACTTTTGTACGCCTTTATTATCTACAAAATCTTCCGCAAATAAACATGTAAAATCTCAAGATGCACTAACTATATCATCTAACCTTGCAAAAAGCTCAGCTTTGGTAGAAGCTATATAAAACCTTTCAAATTGCTACAGAAAATTTAGTAAACATGAATTCCACCAGTAGTCATTATAGACAAAAACTACCTTACAAAAAGTGGTATTCAGCAAGAAAGATAGAGATCATATGCTATACTCTGGTGTAAAAACAGATAACACAATTTCAATCCATCTATTCCCCTAATCATATTGTTGCAAATCCTAAAGGTTATGTAAAAATACCAGATGTTGTAGACGATACTGAAAAAGCAGACTTGCAAGAATCAGATCATAGATTTAAAATTTGTGCTGATATATTTAAAACGTCTGAACACATAAAAAAAGAAAACATTGTAGACCTATACTGAAATAAATATGACAAATGTATATGTTACAGCGCTATGCTGCAGCTACATATGTGGGCAGGATGTGCCCAGGCGCATGTGCCCAAGATACTTTCCTGATGCTGTGCTACAATAGGTGAGAGGATAAGAAGGAAGACAAGGCATTCAAGGACATATCTAATACACAAAATGTAGGTCTTGGGAGGGGTAGCATATATATATATATATGTATACACATCACATTATATCACCAACAGGATTATCACTATATAGTAAAATCACTATACCAATTAGTATCATTAAACTGGATTATCACCAATCGTTCACCATTATGGATGGTACGATCATATGATGAATTCAGATCTATTAATGTCACTAATATAGTATCATTTATCTATTTTAATGTGGCTGAAACAATGTCATAAACCATCCCCCGGTCATCACCATAAATATATAGGTGGTATAAACTTACCATTCCCAGTCATGAGTGGTAAAAAATGCATGGTTTTACCCACATTAATATCCATTACAACCTATGATTAGTCCATTAATATCCCATTATAACCTATTATTGTTGGTGAAACCTCTATTCTGAATGGTAAATACCCCATTAACATCCCATTATATAGATCATTGATGACGAAAATCCCATTAGCATCCCATTACCTCTGGTAAACAAACATAGCTATTGAACATGGCCATTTAGTTCGTTGATTTACCCATTTAAAATGGTGAGTTTCCATAGTTATGTTAGTTTACCAGAGGGTAGATCCCACTAAATCACCACTAAATCACCTCTAAATCACCACTAAATCCTCATTTAAAAAACCATTCAATCCCTTTGGACATTCCCCCAAAATCTCCAAAATCCTGACCAAAAAAAATGGGTCCCTTCGGGGTGACCTTTTCCAGGATAGGGCACTGGGGGCTGCAGGCGAGGCTGGATCGGCTCCATGGCGGCCCAAAGATTTTGGGGATTTGACTAATATACCATCTGGTCACGAAAGGTAGCTCCAGAGGGGCTACCTTGAGTTTTGCTTTACGAAGTAAAGGGGGGGGCGGCCAGCCC